>VZRQ01000586.1:2362517-2441281 GCA_013397975.1 Machaerirhynchus nigripectus
GGGAAGGGAAGGGAAGGGAAGGGAAGGGAAGGGAAGGGAAGGGAAGGGAAGGCGAATCATACCAAAATCTGAAGTTTCTTGTTAAAAACTACAACCTGTAGCAGCACTGTATCTGGTGCCTGATCCAGCTGAAGGGAGCAGTTATGATGGCAACCCAGCTCATCCAAAGAACATACAAGATGTCCAAACAGGGATCAGGCAGCACAGGGATCACCATGAACACTGTCAGCTCTGTAGGAGGCAAAAACCTGTGTCCTTGACTCCTCTATCTATAGATATGTATGCGTATAGCTGTCTGCTATATATAGATGTATAAATAGCGTATATAGATGTGCAGGCATATAGCTGCACATACATAAAATAGCCTGAAGAACAGCACTGATGAACTGTGAGGCAGCGAGGGCAAGAGCTTCGGGGGAAGAAGCAACTGAGGAGACTCATGGGGGAAAAAAAGAACCACCATTTTTATTAAGCAAGGAGCTGAAAGATCTATTTTACATTTATAGTAACAATTACGTTAACAACCCCCATCTTCACAAGTTTTGAATTTTCTTTCATGTTTTAAAAGAAACTTGTGCTGGCTGTAAAATTATGGAAAAAACAAAAACCAGCTTAAGTGAAATACACTGGCTCGCTTGGATGCTAAGAAGAGTCGTGTGTCTGTTTCTTTGGCTGCCCTCTGGAAGAGCCCAAGTCTTCCCCACAATAACTATATCACCACAGGCACCACATTTGTCCCCATAGCCTGGCAGCACCCTGGCAAAGCCCTAGGCATCCACTCCTCTGCAATCTACTCCTGTACATGGAGCCATCTGGAGTGACCCCTAGCTCTTTGGCACTTCCCAGACTTGAGGAGAGCAGAAGAGAGACTCGGGGAAATCTGTTTTGTCCTGTGGGACACACAGCCCCTTCCAGTCTCTTCTTTTTTCTTCCAGGAAGAGCAAACTCCTATGTTAGTCACAGCAGGTATGTCACCAGACCCTTGGAGGGCAGCCATTCCTGAGCTGTGACTGCTGTGTCTCGTTTCTGTTCAAAGACATAAACATGAAACCGAAACCTTTGACTGTGCAAAGCGAAAATGCAGATCCATGACTCACCACAGTCACAAAACTGTGGCACTGCAGCTCTCCGTGGCAGCAGCACGTGGCCTCCTGCACCCCAAAGGCAGCACCGAGCGGTGGTAGAAAGAAGCAAAGGTGCAGTCAGTGTTGTTGACTTGCACAGAAGGTGACAACAGCTGTCTTTAAGACTGCACATTTACCCCAGGGAATGGACATGAGGAAGGCTGTATTTGACTCTCCTTGCACGACTCACTGCACCCAGCTTTGTGTGAGCTCTGGAGCAAGTTGCTATGGCTGGAAGTACATCTTTGGCTGGGTGCACATCTTCTCAGGACACATACTCTTTCATTTCTTTCTCTGCACTGCCAGTTGTGGCAGATGTTTATTTTTGCTAACACTGGATCATCTGGCAAGGCGTCTTTTCCCTTGCCTTTCTTCTCTCTGGCCATGCAGATGCCAGCCAATAGGCAGAATATGATTCCTTTCCTTTCCTTTCCTTTCCTTTCCTTTCCTTTCCTTTCCTTTCCTTTCCTTTCCTTTCCTTTCCTTTCCTTTCCTTTCCTTTCCTTTCCTTTCCTTTCCTTTCCTTTCCTTTCCTTTCCTTTCCTTTCCTTTCCTTTCCTTTCCTTTCCTTTCCTTTCCTTTCCTTTCCTTTCCTTTCCTTTCCTTTCCTTTCCTTTCCTTTCCTTTCCTTTCCTTTCCTTTCCTTTCCTTTCCTTTCCTTTCCTTTCCTTTCCTTTCCTTTCCTTTCCTTTCCTTTCCTTTCCTTTCCTTTCCTTTCCTTTCCTTTCCTTTCCTTTCCTTTCCTTTCCTTTCCTTTCCTTTCCTTTCCTTTCCTTTCCTTTCCTTTCCTTTCCTTTCCTTTCCTTTCCTTTCCTTTCCTTTCCTTTCCTTTCCTTTCCTTTCCTTTCCTTTCCTTTCCTTTCCTTTCCTTTCCTTTCCTTTCCTTTCCTTTCCTTTCCTTTCCTTTCCTTTCCTTTCCTTTCCTTTCCTTTCCTTTCCTTTCCTTTCCTTTCCTTTCCTTTCCTTTCCTTTCCTTTCCTTTCCTTCCCTTCCCTTCCCTTCCCTTCCCTTCCCTCTTCCTTTTTCTCCAGATGTTTTGGCCTCAGACAGCTGTTTCCCTCAGCAGCCCCTCTTCTCCCAGATCCGATTGCCTGCCTACGTGCAGCTCTTGCAGCCCTGGCACAGCAAGGTCAGCAGTGGCTGCAGCACCAGCAATTGCCCCATTCAGGTCAGAGAGCATGGACAGGGCACAGGGTGATCAGGCTGGCACAGGTGTAATGATACTGAACAGCACTGTGGCACATTTTCCCTGCTCCTCCCTTCACACACACGTAAATCACCTGCAGAGTTCATAATGTGGCCAAACTCCAATGCATTTTCACAGTTTTAGCCCTAGAAAACTAAGGCTATCACCTCCCCCCTCTGTCACCAGCCACATTTCAAGTCCCTGCAGCACAGCATGGAGACACCGCAGCTGTTCAAACAAACCATTTCTGGAAGTGCTAACACAAGCAGGCAAGAGGAGAGCAGGGTTTGGAAATGGCGAACCATTTGGCTGCAATTTTCCACTGAATTTTAGTCGGAGGTAGTATCACCCCCTTGTCTTCCAGAATGAAAGATTTCCACAATTACTGTTACAGACCGATAAGGATTTGGGGGTTTCTTTATGTATAAAAGAATACAGATGCCATCAGCCCTGCCTAAACTGATAAATTACAAGATCTTGCCTAAAGTAATTTACTTATTGTACAGCATGCACGATTCCTGCCCTGCAGAGTTTACAGTCTCAGCTGGCTTTTGTGCTTGCCACAGTGAAGTGCATGGGACTTCTTAGCTTCTAAGTGATATTCAAAAATTGAGTTCATCAGCAATCTCAAAATATAATAAATAATAAATGAGTCAGGAATGCTGACATAAAGCTATGCAATGGACCCCTGTAAATTTTAAGATTTGACCCTGAAAATCCTAACTAACATTGACTGTAATATTTTTTAAAAGTTCATTGTAACCAAAACTACAGGCTTATGTTATATAAATTTTACAGGGTTGTTATTGCTGCTGGGTTGCCCTGTGTTTGTTGTACTCGTGCAACTTGTATAAAGTGTTTGCAAAATGTTATTTTTTCCAATATGATAAAAATTAGCATCCTTTTAAGCCAAGGTGAAATGATTGCCTTTAGGCACATTGCTAGACAGTTTGGCCTGTAATTTATGTGGCCAGTTTAGACAATATGAAGAGATATCAGTAGCTCTGTATTGCTCCAGGCTTCTCCAGAGACTTTGTGTAGAGAATTTAAAATTATTTTTCTCTCACTTGCAAAGTGATTTTGGATTTTTGTCTGAAAAATGCCCAGATCCACAGCTTACTGGTTCAAAGATAAGACTCATATCTCTTTAAAGGTTTGCATTCATCCAGTAATTTTAACTGCTGTACAGGGAAGGAAACATGGCGAGTTTATATTGTTAACAGGCTGCTCCATGCTCCTTTAGGTTATTTGTTGTTTCTGTACCCAGTCTTCCTTCACTGCATGAGAGCAGCTGTGACTCTGATGACAGGTTGTGACATGCAGGGAGATCAGCAGAGTCCTCAGGGCTAGCAGGCAACTTTAATCACTAGAGTAGATTAAAATCAGAATGAAAACATGTTGCTGGTAGTAAAAAAAAGATTCCATTCATGGTGAATACTGGAGGGGAAAGACAGGATGCCTTAGTATCTTTGGCTGTGATGGCTGCTGTGTTCTGTAGCTCTCTCTCTTTTTCCAGGTGAGTTGAGCTATGAAGGTCAGCTTTCTGTGCTCTCTGAGTAGGAGAGGTACTTACAGCAAGGCAATTCTAAGTTTTCTAAAAGTCACTCAATATCTCTTGACACTTTACTTAGTAATTACCTCAGGTGACCCAAGGGTGAAGTCACTACCAGCACTGCTACAATAGCTATAATGGCAAACTACTGCCTCCTTAACGACTTCATGTACTGCTAAGTTTAATGAAAAATGTGCCACTTCAGTGAGGCCAAAGATACCAGAAAATAGGTTTTGGGAAATAACAGTATTACCTCAGAAATGTCATCTCCTTGGTGGTTGAAGAAATTAATTTCATAAAGGTGTAAAAATCCTCATAAATATTTGACAGCTTTATGTAAATGCAATAAACCAGAGGTGCAGGGAGAAGAAATGAAACTCATTTCCCATATATGATGTACAACAAAATTATAGTGCAGGTGAGGACAAAGTGACTTATAAATGTTAAACACATGATTTAATATCTAATATGGCAACAGTGGCCCTGCTGAGTGAGTATGTGCAGTACTGTGACATTATGGGCACCACGGCTGGGGTGGGTCATGAACGAGCAGTGCACAGCTCTAGTTCCTCGAAATCATGTGTTGGAGTTTGTGGGCTCAGTCAGAAAAAAAAAATCAGAAAATGAAAAATGTTTGTAAATCACATTTGTGACTGCAAGAATTGTAAGTCTAATTCTTAGAAGCTTAACTCCACTAAGAGTCTGGTTACCTCTACTGAAAGCTTTTCTTCCCTAAAGGGTTGAAGTTACTGTGTGGAAAGCTTTGGACCATAGATGCTTTCTGAGAACTGCAGATGTCTTGTGTTTGGCCTAACTAACTTGACTTCCACTTGCTGTTCAGCTGAAACCTCACATTCAAGCTCTTCTCATCCTGTTAAGAGTAGAAGGACAGAAGTCTGTAAGGTGATCCACTGAGGACCCCTCAGCACATCCAGAGAGAGGGCTGGGTGCTGCCCCCACCCATGGCTGGCTGTCCCTCCCTGTCCCCTCTCTCCCTCTGCTGGACCACCTTCAGTTAAATATGCAGATTGCTGCAAGATCCAGTATGCTTGTTCATTGCACAGGCACACTGGGGGAACAAAAATGTCTTCTCTTTAAAATGTCATGGCGATAAAGTAGATAACTGATGTTGTTCTTGAACATGTGTTAATGTAAGCCATGTTGCAAATACTGTATTATAGTATACAATAGTACAGTTATGCTTGCTAACATCTTCTCTGGTGATGAGTTTTATCATCCTGCTGACCCTTGAGCACACGTTTATTCTGACATATATATGACATGTGTGCCTGGGCCTCCTCCTTCAGCACAGAGCTGCTCAAGACAAGGTTGCTGGATGTCATTTTAGAGCAGGTATTACTTTTGCCTGTAGCAGATATCTGTGTGCAGAGAAGCTCCTGGTGCAGATCCTGCCCTCCCTGTTTAACGGATTTCCATGGCAAACTCTGACCTTTGGCTTTCTTCCCTGCTCTGCTGGCAGGAGGAGCAGGGTGACCCACCGTGGGGGGCCTGGACCACGATGCAGGAGCTGAGGGGATTGCCAGCGCTGCTGCCCCAGCTGTCCACCCTGCCTGTGGCACACGGACAGCTGGACGGGAGCTGCCCGCGGGCTGCTGAGGGATCACTGACGGTGAAGCGCCGCTCCCTAAGCCGTGGCAGCTGGGCAGCTGCTGGGAGAGCGGCTCAGGAGGCCATGCCGGGACTGGCACGGACAGCCGGCACCGGCAGCCCAGCAGCTGTGGCTGCCTGCGGGTCCCAGCCCTTGTCAACCTTCTCCGAGTATTAGAGCTGACCCCTCAGCATAGGGCAGGTTTGGGCTTTTCCATTTGTTTTTCTTCCTTGGTCTCGTGCTATAATCCTTTTCCACCATTTCCACCATTGCAAACCATTTATGAGAATTAATTTCAGAGCATAAATCAGAGCTAAATGGACTAAAGGAAACCAAAGAAAGAGCAAAAATTGATTTGATGCTGTAACATCAGTGGGCATGCCAGATTTTCAGGGAAAGAGCCGAAGACTGCGTTAGACTGACTCATCACTATGTTTGCAACTCTGGGGAGGTTTGCAGCTGGTTGGGTAAGTACGCTGAGCAGAGTAAAAATTGTTGAGTAAAGAAGAAAATAAATCTACGCCAAAGGCATATGGGTTTGTTCTGTGCTGAAATTTAGACAAAGGGCTGTTACAAAGTTGTTTTCTTAATGTCTAGAGCCTGTTTCAGACCCCGTTCAAATAGATCTGCAGCTTGTTGCAAGCTCCAATATGCTTGATAGTGAGTTTTCGCATCCCGTTGACCTTCAAGTGCAAGTTTATTTTGCTGTGTGAGATTTCTCCAAGATCTGCCCGTGGCCAAACAAGTAGGGTGCCCTTTAGTAAAAGAAGAAGTGTGAGGCTGCCCACCCATCAGCTACAGTGAGTCTAGCTCCTCAGCCTCTCTGACTGTGACATTGCTGTAAACTCAGCTGCCATCATATTTGGAAACACAAATCCCATCGGATCCTGCAAAAGGGTTGGGGAAATCCAAACCACAAATACAGGGTGGGCATAGAATGGATTGAGAGCAGCCCTGAGGAGAAGGACTTGGGGGTGTTAGTTGATGAGAAGCTTGACATGACCCAGCAATGTGCACTCAAAGCCCAGAAAACCAACCGTGTCCTGGGCTGTATCAAAAGGAGTGTGGCCAGCAGGTCAAGGGAGGTGGTTCTCCCCCTCTGCTCTGGTGAGACCTCAACCAGAGTAGTGTGTCCAGCTCTGGGGCCCTCAGCATAAAGACATGGACCTGATGGGGCAAGTCATGAGGAGGGCCACAAAGAAGACCAGAGGGCTGGAGCATCTCTCCTATGAAGAAAGGCTGAGAGAGTTGTGGCTGTTCAGCCTGGAGAAGAGAAGGCTCCAGGGGCACCTTATAGCACCATCCAGTACCTAAAGGACCCTTACAAGAGAGCTGGAGAAGGACTTTTTACAAGGGCTTGTAAGTGATAGGACAAGGGAGAATGGCTTCAAACTGAAGGAGGTTGGGTTTAGATTGGATACTAGGAAGGAATCCTTTACTGTGGGAGTGGAACAGATTGCCCGGAGAAGCTGTGGATGCCCCATCCCTGGAAGTGTTCAAGGTTAGGCTGAACAGGACTCTGAGTAACTTGGTCTAGTGGAAGGTGTCCCTGCCCATATGAAACTATATGGTCTTTAAGATCCCTTCCAACCCAAACCATTCTATGATTCTACGATCTCATCAGGGGTCTGAGCCATAGGTTGGATCTCAGGCGCCTTGAGGTGTCCAGACAGCACGAGATGTTCAGACAGAGACTTTTCTTCACTAACCCTAGCCTCAGAGAGATCATTGTAGGGGACTTTTTAGTCATAGAAACATCTATGCAGCAAGTGGGGAGCCCAGGACCGGCTCAGGGTGGCAGTCCCACAAACTTTTGGGTTCTTCTGTCTAATTTAATGTGCTTTTTACTTTAGTGTTGAACTAGGGCTGTACTAGTTAACTTTAGTGTTGTATTCTGCGTCAGGCACAGAACTTCCTCTGTTTGGCATCGGTGGCAGGGTAATGGATCAGGGCACACGTCTGGTCTAAGTGCTCTGCCATCAGCCTCAGTGCCCTGTGCACTGGTGAGGGCCATATGACCCACACTGGGGCAATAGGCTGATGTGTTTTTCGGCAGGAGACTGAAATGGGTAGTGGCTCACGTGTGTGTGGGTGTGCACAGCTCCATCCACGTCCTTAACCCAGCCTGTTGGTTGGGTGCCTGGAGCTCCAGTAACAGGCTCCAGTCTCACCCACCACATAGGCATACCCACCCCCATGTCCTTGGGTCACTCTCCTCTGAGCACGCACTCAATCATTTGCACTGCACACGTGATGCTGGAGGACGCGGTGTGTTCTTGGCATCTCACCTCTTCCTTTTTGTACGTATCTTATTTAAACCTGAAAATACGAAGTTAGCCACAGCTAGTAGTTTTCTCAGTCTTTGGAAGACTGTGTTGCAAGAAGCATGAATTGCTTTCCTTACAGGACATTCTACTGATAGAGTTTTTTTTCCAATTTTTCTTCTTATTATTTTTTTGATTCTTGGATTTTATCCAGCTGTCAACTGACCAGAAAACTGGAAACATACCAGACTTTCAGATCATAAAATAATCATGTTTATTTACTGCATTTCCTTACAGTTTGCTCCAGCTTCAACTCTGACCTAAAGCAGAAAGCACAAGAGGAATTGCTTGAAGTGAATATGGGTTTCTAGGTCAAACAGACCTTAGGGGCTGAAATTACAAGTATGCATCTTATTTGTCCCAGCTGTTGAGGTCTGTGTTTGTTTTGTAGTGACTTCTTGTGTTCTGGTAGTTCCTATTAGGCAAGAAGATACTGAAGCGTAAGAAGTCCTGAGGAATTTATAGTCTACTTGTGGCTGAAGTGCAACAAGCTAATGACACAAGCAATAGGAAGGAAGGTGGGAGGAACAGCAGGGATAACAAAAACAGGACTGCGTGGTTATATAGAGAGATACATGTGGGTAGACTGTGGTTCTGAATCACATGCAGAATGGATACTGCTGAAATCCAAAGAGCTGACACAGCACTGCTCACCCTTGTACACCAAGGCTCTTGTGGATATCAGGGTCAGACACTGAGGGCATGGACCTGTTAACACAGCCCAGGGGAACTGCAGGAAGCTGGCAACGATTCCCTTGCTTATAATGATGCTGTGATAGATCTGGAAAGAAAGGAACTCTTCCAGACCAAACTATAGCATAAAGTATTTTGGGAAGGCCGCTGATAACGTGAAAGGGAAAGGAGGCAGACTACCAAATGACCTTTATTTTTTGACTCACAAGGGTTTTTTTCCTGGGTCTGTGTTTACCAGCTGTTATAAAGTCAACATTGTTTTTGATGTGTTCCAAGGTGTTATCAATGGTGTGCACAGTAATTCATTCAGGTGGGTGAAGGTAATAGTCTAGGAACAGTTTTATCTAGGCTATGGTCTATAAAATGGCTGCTGCTGATTCATACTGCTGTTGCTTGCCTTACAGTGTTTTGCCAATGTTTGCCTACACAGCATTTGCCTAAAGATGAAATCTTAATCAAGAAATTTTATATCCTTATGTAATCTCTGATGTCCATGGCAATTTTTTTTATTGAAACACTTGTATATAAGACCTATAGCCAGTCTTGGTCCATCAGGAAGAGCATACAAAAGCACAGCATCAATTCAGATGAGTTTTGTCATGACAAAAATGACATTTAACATGAAATGATGCAGAGAGATGTGCTGTCAAACAGGGAAGAAGCAGACGTAGTTCTTGATACAAACCACTACATTTTTGACTCTGTTGTTTTTAGAAGGTGCACATCACATTTGCTTGTGAGGTCCCTGGAGAAACATTTGCAAGATTTTTGATAAGTGCCCTGGCTGGAGAGCTGGTGGGAAGGGGCTGGTACTGGTGGTCCCAAGTTCTCTCTCTCCTTGGCTACGTACCCTTTTGTTCCTTTCTCTTCATTTATCTACCTGAGGGAAACAGTGCTTGTGTAATAGCAATCTCTTGCTAAATCGCAAACCCCACGTATTGCCTTTTCCTCCCTCTGGGCAGAGACAGAACTGTGAGGATAGGAGCACACTATGGGCTTTTCAGATTTAGCCTGCTCCAGAGTGTATTTCCCTTCTGGGCTTGAGAGTGGAGAGAGGCTGCCTGTCTCTTTCTAGCAGGTGCATGAAGCTTGTTCAAAAGGTGCTTGCAAGCTTGACATATGTTTTCCTTTTCTCATTTGCTTTCATTATTAAAAATAAATAGCAAAATACCAAGGTCCAGAGTGCCTGTATACATTTAAAAATTCAAATATACAAACATGATTTCTTCCTACTTTGATGGAGGTAAAAATAAACTATGAGAAATTAATTGATTTTGCACCTTTAAAAATGTTTTAGATGTGAATTCAGTTGTTACTTTCTCCCTCTTTAATTTTGTGAAGCCTTGAAGTCAGGCCATCAGAATACCTAGTGCAGCAGTTAAAAAAGAATCGGAACAGGGAGTACCATGCCTTTCCATCAATGTTGTGCCACCCCATCTGGTTAAACTGCAACTCCAGCTGCAGGCTGAGCCCCATCCCATAACCATCAAGCACTGCTTCCTGGGCCCAGATTTCATTTCCATGCCTGAGTAAATCCACCCACATGCCAGACTAAGTCCTGCTGTGCCTGACATTTCTGTTCTGCTCAGGCTCTGGGATTCAGGAGCTGCCTGGAAAACATACAAGTATGATTCAGCCATGCAGGTCTGCTTCCTTACTATTTGTGTTAGCAGAAAAGAAAGCCAGAGGGGAGTTCAAAGGCAGCCCCACTGTGCTGAAATGACACTTAGGAGGATCAAGCATCACAGCCTTGTAGTTTGACACAGTCTGTCCAAAGCATTTTATTTTTAGGGAATCACACCAGAAACTAAAATGGCTCATTAACAAAAATACACTAGAAGAGAAATGCAAATTACTGCTCAGATTTCCATGCTGCAAAGAACACAACAGAGCTACTGAGGGGCTGCACAGGGTCTACTCCCTGTGTGGCTTTGGCCCCCATCTGAAGGCACATAATTTTTTTGCAGACTTCTGCAGAATTGTCAGGAACAGCTGTTAGTTGACCACGTCTTTCGGCCACATCCAGCACTTGCAAGATAAATCCAGAACTAAGGACCCAAGTGTCTGGAGAGTTGTACAGAAAATCACACTGGTGCTGCCTGCCCCTGCAAGGCAGGGATTTTAGGATCATCCAAAGTTAGAGCACCAGCTGAACAGAGATGGAGGAAAAGCAAGCCCTTTTCTTGTTTAAAACTCCAGACTGTTGCACATATTGTGAGGCTAATTGCAAATGCTGCTTCGATTTCTTGCTTTATTTTTCATAGGGGGAAAAAATCTGATGCAGTTCCTGTTTCTTTCCTATTGCATCATTAATGTACCAGATGGGCAGATGAGCAAGTCATTCCTCTCCCTTTTTCCACAACATCAGTCCATATCTCTGAGCAAGTCTGATCACCTATCCAGCCCTTTGTCTGCTTAGCCTGAGATTTTCAGGAGACCATTTGGTGTGAGGTAAATTCCCTTCTAGTCTTTGAAATCCTTCCCTAGGGAAAAGGACTGCAAATACCCTGGGCAGGGACTGTGTGCCATTGTGTTTGCAAGGCTGTGACATAAATCTTGGTTTTCACCAGGCCTTCAGGTGTTTGTGCAAGGCTACAGAGTCATCATGATAATCCTCCTTTTCCATACTCAGTGGGAAAGAAAAACAGGGATTGACAATAAATATGGAAAGAGTAGTGGGGTAAAAAGGGAGAGGGACACTGAAAGGAGGGAGAAGTAAAAAAAAAAAAAAAAGACCCAGGATGAGAACAGCAAATAGAAAAAAGGGCTTTGCATGCAGGAAGGAGACAAAATGAGGCAACAGCACAGTGGGAAAAAATAAACACAAAAAATTAGAAATACGACTACTAACAGGTGGAATGGAGCAGATGAAGCAAAAGGACAAAAGAATGGTTCATGAGGGAACAGAGACAAGAGAGAGCAAAGGGAACAGTGTGTACTGATTGCTGAGCACTCAGGAAAATTCAAATGATGGTGTTTAAGAAATCTTCCTGTGTTGCTTGGAATTAAGATGCTTTTGGCTCTGCTGCAGGACTGAGAGGGAAAGCCAATCTTCTTTGATCTGCTCCAGTGGTGCAGAATGACTCTAAGGGAATGTATCAATTAAGAAAATATTGAAATTGCTAGTACAGCATTTTACATATCTTAGGTTCCACTGAAAGTAGGTTGCGTTGGAAAATAAATGAACCATGATACTGGCATGACAACAATCCACTGAGCTCTTTGTGGAAAAGGGTGGGAAAAGGTACAGTTGTGCATGTTCTGTGGATCCTAATGATGACCACTGTGTCAGAAAATTGCTGTGCTTTTTGTTGCTAGGGCTCACCTCCCACAGCAGCAGTGTAAAACAGTGCTTCATGAATTTGGTAACCTTTCTCCCCATGAAAATGTATGCTGAACTCCTACCAGTTAATTTCCTTAAGGCATGAGCAAAAATCCAGATTCCTGGTGCAAAATGTCAAATATCAGACAAGATTGGTCACAGGTGGAAAACTGCAATGTTTAGAGGCTGGAGATGACAGATTTAAAGATTATGGAGATGTAGAAAATTAGTTTACTCTATCACAGAATGGCCCAAAGTTTCGGTTGTTTAAACTCTCACAGTTCTTCATGCAGCACTGGATTTTCTTCATTCTTGCACAAGGTATCTTGACACCCTGGCTGTGAGTTAAAGTTTTCTATTCCTAATGCACGAATGGGAAAAATAAGAGTTGAAAACTTCCTGATGGTAAACTCACTCCCATGTATTTGTGCACCTATAGAAGTGCTTCCCGCTCCCTGCTGTTATTTATTTAAATTGAGACATTTCACAAGGGCTTTCAAACACAGAAACTTCATTTTCATTACCTAAGGCCACATAAAACATGCCTGGAGATCATTCACCAGATTCATCAGGTCCATGGCTCCTCTATTATCTGGATTCACCAAAAAAGAAATCATATAATCTGCCTCCATCTTTGTCGTCTCACGAGTCTGCTGATCCCAGCTGCTGTCATTCATCTGGGTTACAATGAGCACCATGTATAATGTAGAGTGTTAGGTCAGTCGGGAGCAGAGAGGAGTGTTAATGTTACGAATCCTGTATTAGGACTGCAGCCTATCATAGCTGCGCTGCTGCCTCCAGCCACATATGCACTCAATTTCCTTTTCCTGGCACTGTATAGAGTGGGAAGTCCTTTTCAAATAGCTTGATTAATATTTCCTTCATCTTTGACAAAGATAAGAAAAGGAGATGTGGATCTGGGTGTTCCTTCTTTTTTTACCATAGCCAAGTAACAATTGTAGGTACATCTTTTATGATGTGATTTTCTCCTGAATCAAAAGTGAATAGAAAAAACATCAGGTACAGCAATATGCAGGAGCATATCCACATTTATTCTGCTGTGGAAATACAATAGGGAAATAGCACTCTCAGCAGGAGTGTGTTATCAGCCTTCAAAATTCCCATGAGGATATTATGTAAATCTCTATTCTATCTCCAGTCAGAGTCAACAGACTTGTAGGACAGTCAAACAAGGGTAATTCCAGATGAATCAAACAGGGTAATGCATGAGTACTGTGGAGGAACAGTCTATCTGCCTTCCTGGTTGCAGGTGTTGTACACTGGACTTCCAGAGGCTGTTTAGGGCAAGGGAAGGAAGAGCTGCACAGATAACCAGTACAGCTGGGAAACAGTTCCAGAAAGCTGGAAAAGAACTGCAGTTAATTTGGGGGTTGAGCTATCATTTCAGTATTTTTAACTATATGCTTGTTAATGAAATGTCATTTTAATACAGAAATGAAAACAATTTTTTTCTTTTTTTCCTGAAAAAATGTAAAAATAAAAGAAGCTGGGGGGTATTTAGAGGGATAACTGTGTTAGAGTTTTAAACAAACAGGATTTGATAAATCATTAAGCGTATGTGTGTACCCAGACTAGTGGGTTTTAAGCAAAGAGAAGGCTCCAGTCAAAACTTCTCTCCAGCCCAGCAGATGATTTGTTAATAGGAGGGGTGTTTTGCATGCCTGGCTGCAAGTTATGAAAGGGAGTCTTAGGGCACAGGAGGGAAACTGGAGGGAGGTTTCTCAACAGCCCATTGAGAGCAGTGACCCAACACGAGCTGGAGAAAGATGCAAACAGGTGACAACAATACAGCCAAGGATTAGGATCTTTTGGCCCGTACGTTTCCTGTAGGTGAACACAAGAACTAAGCAGCTCTGCTCAGAGTTAGCCAGATGCTGTTTACTCAGTATTGCAGAGGGCAGCCAGCTTTCCATCACTGATTAGATAGCCAAAAATGTGGCCAACACCTAACTGTGTGCTAATGCCATGCTGCCAGGGTGCAGCATAGGACTCCTCCCACAAAAGGGTCACTGCCAGCAGCAATGCCCCATGTTCCTGAGTGAAATGGTCCTCCATCCCTCCCTGTAGTCTCTCTGTTCCAGGCCACAGGTCTCTCCATGTGTTCTCAGTGCATGGTGGACATTTCCTTCTGCTTTTCAGATCATTGTCTCAGCAATCTCACTCCCCAACACTGTTTCTCAGGACTTTCCCTTTCTCAACAGTGGTCTGCTCATCTCCCCATTGTTTTCACTGGTGAGAAGGTATGAGTGGGGTCACCTTCTCCTTTGGAGATATGGTCCCCAAAACCACTGCCTCCTTGTGCTTTCTGCTCAGAAGAGATGAAATCCCCCTCCTGGACCCAAAGCCAAATCTGCAGGGGAAAGGGCTGCTCTGGTCCTACCCGTGCCAACCATGCTGCCTGCAGCAAAGAAGCAAGAGGCACCCTTGTATACTGAAAAAGCTTTCTGGCTTGTATTTATGCATTCATGCATGGGGGCTTTCATTCCTTTATTGTATTTATAGGTCCCCAGGCTTGGGAATATTGGTTTAAATGAGGCAAATGATAACAGTTGAAGCTAAATCCCAACACCTGCTTTCATAAGCTGTAGCTGTCATCTCTGTTCAGCTGTTCTCCGTTCTGCACAACAGGCTTGCCCATTGTAATCAACATGCAAATTCTCATTGGCTTCATTGGCCGGGTCCAATCTCCCTAGAAAAGCTCCGGGTTAGGAAACCTCCACCACTGACCGTAGGGGCATGGACAAAACATGAGAGTCTGTGCATGGTTGTTGGGCATCATTGCACAGTGTTTGCGTTCTTCTCTTCTTTTGTTTGACTGCAGGTGGAGGTGTGGCCAACATCTCCTGAAAGAGAGCCATGTGCTCTTTTAATATTTGACTTGAGCCTCTTATATCCATAGAAGAGAATGACCTTTTAACTATGTCTCTCGTCTAGTTTCATTCTCATGGTCAATGAATCACACCACAGGCTTTGATTGACCGAGTGTGAAAATTACACCATAAGGTCACCTGTCTCTTTGAAAAAGCAGCTGTTCCATTTTTTCTGTCTAATTGAGTTTGTCCTGCTGAGAAGGACATGAAGTTTCTTTCATATTTCAAGGTGATGAGTTCTTTGCATAATTTCAGTGAATTTGGAGTAGGAGAGGGACTGCTTCTGCTTATTGCTACTTCATTCTCAGAGGAAATGTAGGAGGCTGATTTCATTATAGATGAAATGTAACTCACACAGGCTGCTTAATGCTATTCCTGCACCATCGTGATGTGTGATGATGAGGGCCCTCTGTATTTCACCTATTGCTATCAGGTTGGCATTAGCCTGGACTGCTGCATAGGCAGTGTTTGAATTCCCCTGGAGTAAAGAGCACCTGTACAAGAGACAATTCTCCCATTCGTCTTCGGCTGGCTAAATGGCAAAATGGTGCCTAATTATCACATTTCCCTGCAGTAATGTTCAAGGGAGAATGGATGAGAAAGAAATATAAACAAAACAAAAATAAAAGTACAACCAAAAAAAAAAAAAAAAAAAAAAATATCCAAGCCCCTCAAAAATCAAAGAGCTGCTAGAAAACATTCTCCTTCCCTGTTACTGTTAAGTACAGCCTTGAGCATCCAACTTCTAGCAGGAAATAACCAAAGCTGAATCACAGAAACTTCTTACTGCTCTGCCTATACTTAGGAAAGCTCACTGGTGTAAGTGGTGTCAAGGCAAGGCTAAGACTATGACTCAAGCCTTTTTGAGATAAGGAAGCAAAACTGCTTCTTCTAGAGTCATAAAGGCCACAAGGTCAAATCTTTATGTAGTTCATTAAATGAAAGCAATACAGACTGTGTAAAACACTATCTTCTTTACAGAAGTGAAGCTTTTTTCTGATGAAGCTAATCAGCCTCAGCTCCATCCTGATTTTTATGCAAGGGTTCAGCCAGGTTTGCAGACTATAAAGTGAGCAGCCTCCTGAGTAGAAAAGTACAGGTTTATGTCTGTGTGTTCAGTAGTATTGTGCCTTCCCAGAAAAAGCCCTGTTTCTATTCAGAGTGACACTTTCCACAGTCAGTACAGTCAGTATTGTGATCAGCACCGTGGTTTATCAGCGAGGACATGAGGGAGACAACTGTGGAGCCAGCCGTACTGTAAGAAGGAGCAACAGGTGCTTACCAAGGGTCCCTCTAGCCCCAGTTCTGCCTCCAGCAGTGTTCACGTCCAGAAGTCTAGGAAGAAGCGTAACCAGCTGGATAAATGATCTTCTCCCTGTGACATCACTCATTTCTTTTTCCTTTCATTCCCTGAAAAAGAGACATTGCAAGCCATTTAGAAGATAATTTCTTAACAGCCACATTTTCTCTATTAGCAGCTTCATTGCAAAAATAATTTAGCTCCTGATCCCTCCCTTGCTGCTTATTCCAGCAAATGTCCCAGCTTCAGTGAGGAGGCAGTTCAGGGCCCAAGCTACACAGAGACCATCAGAGATGAAGAGCACCAGATCCTATTATGGTTTTATGCTGTCATAATAAACCTATACTGTTTTATTACTGTCCTTAGCTTAGATTCTTCATCTGTGCTCAGTTATAATGCAAGTGGAAAGTTGTATCAGGGAAGTGAAATAAGCTACTAATTTCACCTTGACGCCTTTGGCCACAACATCACTATTAAATTCTCTAGAAATTTAATAGGACTGCATGTTGCTGGAATCTTTTTTGCTAAAATAATATGAACTTTGTTCCAAGGTCACTGCATTCTTGGGTAGTCAGTAAGCTTTGATGCTCATTAATAGCTAAAACAAGCCTAAGCTTTAATCAAAGGTGCATTAACTCACATCCTGTTGTTTGGCTCTATGACTGCAAAACTAAAATGACTGAACACAATGTGGCAACATACATGCTTTAGTAAGCACTGCTGCCAACTGTTCTTGGCATAAAATGAGTTGACTCATCTTGAAAATAGGCCTCTGTTCCTTAAAACTGGGGCAGAATGCAAATGCCTGCCTTGCTGACCATCACCCACATCATTACCAGTGTTACTTGTGGAGCACCGGTGCACGCTCTCAGAAGGGATCTGCAAAAGATGAGTCCTGTTGAGCTGCTGTATTGCAGTAAGATGAAATCACCAGTATGATCAGATAAACCTGTAGACTACGAGTAAACCTAATGCAGACTACGAGTGTTTTGGGAGGCCTGTCTGCATAAACAATCTGTCTGAGCTGAGCTCATTCTTTCTGGAAAGTAAAATACTGCATACTCATTTTGTTGGTTCCTTGGGGATGTGCACTCCATTACCCTAACCTTGAAACTAACAGGTGTCAGGAGACAGAAAACATGTAAGGGAGAAGAGAAGTTTGTGTGTGGGGAAGGATTACTAATGAATGGTGTTCTCCTGAAAAGGCTTGCTCTGGACACTGGATACATTGCTTTTCTTTTCTTTGTAATCTTAGCTAAGTTATACTATGTGAGAGAATAGATTTACATTTTCCCACTCGGTTTTACGCAAAGGGGATGGTAACTATTCAGTTTTTGACTGATTTTCCTTCATTATTTAATGTCACAAGAGGCTACAAATGTAAGATGATAATGCAGAAGGTATGTAACTGGACCTGTGCTAAGTGCTGGGTTGAGCTGGATATGGCACACATTAGCTCCCCGTGCATGGAAGTCCTGTAAAGCTATTCTGGAGCTGTACAGCACCCCTTTCTTCCATAGCAAATCTATGCACCTTAATACAAATAATTATTCTGAATAATACAATCCTAACTGAGAAGCAAGAGAGCTAGAAATTACCCTCTGTTGTTCTGTAGACTTGCACCCAAATCCCTTGTCTTAAACATTGGAAGAGATCTGATTTCAGCCAAATCTCACTGGCACTCTGTGAAAAATCTATTATTCTGAATAATAATAATGACTGTACTAATCATATATAAATGCCTAGTGGATTAGAGACATTAAATCAAAAGAGAAAAAGAAGAAAAAAAGAAGAAAAAAGAAAGGGAAAAAAAGGGAAGAAAAAAGAAAAAGAGAAAGAAAAGAAAGAAAAAGAAAAAGAAAAAAAAAGAAAAAGAAAAAGAAAAAGGAAAAAAGGAAGAAAGGAGAGGTAAGGATCCAAATGTAAGCTGGTTAATATGAAAATTGCATTTCTCACCCTAGACCCTTCTCAGATTCAAGGCAGCCTTGTTCCACAACCTGGAAAAGGATGACTCAGTAAACCTTTGCTAACCTTTCCTCCCTTTTCCCTCTGCTCCATCATCCCGGTATGAGGAAGGCTTAGTATCACTGGCTTGGTGCAAACAGGTTTTCACATAAAAGGTCTGAGACTGGGAAGTGGCAAATATCTGGGCACTCATCCCACTGGCTGGAGCATTGGTGTGCTGCAGAGCTCAGATAACGAGTGACTGCCTTTAAAAGGCACTAGTCTCCTGCATAGTTTTGGGTTAGTGCTCCTTATTCAGCTGGCAGTACAGGGAGAGACAGCTAGATGGGTCTCACAGGAGCTGGAGTGTTTCTCACACCTGCTGTTTCTGGGAAATCTGGTGTTTGGGCCTTTGAGCTCATTTTATGCACTGCCATGTGTTTTTGAACCCATACGTGTGTTGTGGACCTTTTGAACTAGGGCACACTGGACTCAGTAGCTCAGGATGATCTTTTCAGACTTCCCTTTCCCCCAAGTAAAAGTAACTGCAGCAGCAAACAAGAAGGTGGATGGAGAACAGAAAAGAGGACTGCAGGTACCAGGATGACTTTTTGGAAATTTATAGAAAATTTGTGGCAATTTACAGAAAGAGTTTTTGGCTTCCAGCTCTCACCTAGTGAGGTTAAGCATGATGTTTTTCTAAAATTTAATGCTGGACTGTGCTTTTCCACTCATGGCATACCACTGCCCAGAGATTTGGCAAGAGTAGGCTCTGCAGCAGTGACCCAGGACAGGCAAGCATTGCTTGTTTAATAAAGAGTAAAGTCTTGAACATGAGTATTTATCCTGCATGCCATCACGCACATGCTGGGCAGTGTGAGCATAGTTATATAAACTCCTGGAGAATTTTCTCTAATTCAGGACAGAGTCCAGGCAGCTTTACACCAGGGCTGCAGAATAGCCAAACTCAGCCTCCTTCTCAAGGCCAGTGCCATTCTGGCCCCTCCAGCCCTCCCACCAGAAATGCACGCCAAGGCTTGGTATGGGTCTCCAGGGGGAGGCCCCCTACACTGTGGTTGGATGATTCCTAAAGGGTGCACAGTGCTCTGTCCCTGGCAAAAGTGCGGAGTCAACCTGCTGGTGCAGAAGTGTTTGGGGAGGGCAAGTGCAGCTTTCTGGATGATTCAGAGCTGTTGACACACCATGGCGGCAGGTTAAGATTGATCTTATAGTTGCTTGCCCTGTTTTCCTTGAGGGAGTCATGTCCCCGAAGCAGGGGTGACAGGAAGGCTCATGAGTCAGCTCCTAAACCACCAGAGCCCTCAGTCCAGCGTGTTATGGGAAGTGCCATTGACCCGGGGTCACGCTCTGAAGCTCTACTGTAAACTGCAGCTGCGTAGGAGCTGATTCACATCCCTTTCATCTCTTTCTGATGAAACTTTCAAGAACAATTTTTGTGTCTTTCCATCATCTTCTGTTGCTTGTGGGTCAACATGAAATCAGGAATTGAATGCTCCTGCAGAAGCAGAAGAGGATGCTCCAGTACACCTGCTTGAGCAAAGGTGTTTCTTTTCCTTGGTCTAATCGTCCTTGTGTCTGTCAGTCTGACAGCTGGGTTATGACCTAAAATCTAGGCCTGATGGATGAGCTTCAAAGAAGTTGTCTGGGCTTTAGAGAGAGTCTTTCTATTGAATAAAAAGAGATGTCCAACCCATTCTTTGAAATTTTGGTCCGAGACTGGCTTTTGCTGGGCATTTCTCTGGGCCTTGAGGGATGGACCTAACAAGGAGAAATGGCCTGGTTCTCTTCAAACACAATACATTTCCAGACACTGTGTTGTAGCAGTGAGAACAAAACCCAGCATTTTTTCTTTATTCTTGATTTTAGAATGGCATTCAAAGACCTCAGCTGACAAGAACCACTGCAAAAGTACATAGTGGAAACCCATCTTTCTTGCAAAGAACTTAAAGCTGATGGTCAGTGAGAGCATTCATTCTTCATACCAATGAAATTCTGCAGGGGGAAGGAACCAAAGGAACCACACAGAGGAAGGAATCAGCTTACCTCATATGAGCTGGCTAGTTTAGCTAGTCAAAGAAATTATCTTTCTTGATGGTGATTTACCTTAAGATTAGATGAATGTTGAAGGCCAGTGTTTGCGCCTCTCCACTGACACTGACAGGAGAGGAGAGTCTGCTTGACTGGCACAGACCAGGTCAAATGGTCTAATTTTTAGGTGGATAAATTCAAGTGAGATGAGTCCCAGCCTTGTCTTCATCTTCACAGCAGCAGGGCTAAGAGGTCTAATTAGAGCACTCTCAAAGGGCAATACGTGCTCTTGCTCAGTCATCTGTTAGCACTTGGTTCCTTTGGCAGCTTTTGCATAGTGTTCAGATCCTTCCAAGAAAACATTTTTTGTCCTCTCCACCAAAAGCAACATCAGAAAATTTTAATCATGTCTTGGTGTCAGTAAGGCCTGGTCTTACATCACAGGGCACTGAAATACTGTCAAGATGAATCTGTGGTAAGATGGGCACCAGAATACCTTAGAAAAGTGAAGCTAGATGGTAGTCACCAATGGTTTACTGTCTAATTGAAGACTACATGGTGTGAAATTTGACAAATGTCCATCCATCCTAGGGATGATAAAATAGAGTGTGTTTAGTCAGGGGCAGAGAGTCTTGAAGGGACTGGCAAGAAGAGTGATATTTCAAGGAATTATTACAAATCAAAGCACTGGTGCTAAGCAGCCAGTGTGGAGCTAAGTGAGGACATAGGCTTAGGAAGAATCAGTTGCAGGTATGGAAATGAACATGTAGGAATCAATTCTGATGAAAAACATGTGAGGGAGTTAACAATGCATCAAAAACTGAAGTAAGTGCTATACTAATGAGAAAAAAACAAACCAAATCATCAAGTGAGGACACTTAAATGGGAAGTTTTTAATGTAAACCTAAGCTAATACAGCTGTTCACTTCACTTAACGAGGGGTGGAAAGAGCCTAAAGGAAAGTAACAAAGATACTCCAGAAAATATAACTCATTGAAAAAACCCAAAAACTGGCACTGCACAGTCCAGAGGAAGAAAATCTGAAGGAAATGTAGGCTGCAGTCTTCAAATACAAAAAAGATTATCATAAAGATGGTGATGGTTGATTTCATGCCCCACCCATATTCTGCCTTAGCTGAACAAGGAGCAGAAGATGAGATTACAGTAGAGGAAACAGAGCACAGATGTTTGAGCTGCAGAATACTTCAAGAGACCAAGGAGCTTTAATCACTGGCAATTTTTAATAACGAGATCTTTTCAACCCTATATTCTAGGAATCTGTGATCTCGCCCACTTTATGGTGAACGAACACACGTGACCAAGTACCTGGAATAATTTTCAGAGAAGAGCAGTTTTTCAGCAGTGGCAGCTCTTCTTGCTGGTTGCTCTAATCTTTGCCAGAACTTACATCTCTACCCCCTCCACATTTCCCTAGTTGCCAGAAAGAGTGATTTGGCCTAGCCTGAAGCCGGCATTTTAGCTTAGAGAGGTCAAACACTGCTCATACTGTCCATGTGCACATGGAGGCCTTTGAGACTTTCTGGCAGAGCACTTGGCAGGCATTGCAGACCCTCTCCATCTTGGGACTCAACTTCCCCAGAATCATTTCATCATCTCTTCAAGCAAAATAAAAGCAGTTCTGGGGGTGGGGCTGAGGAGTGGTTGTTAAAATCTCTCTTTCCTCAGTGTAAGCAGCATCTTTATGAGGACAGCGAAGTACTACCAGCTGGAGAATTAATTTAGAAATTTCCTTTTATGGAAGAAGTCTTTTTCTAACACTACCAAAGAGAAGCTTTTAAAGAACAGCACTAATTTGAAAAGCTTACTGTTTCCTTTTAGGCTGCAGATTCAGTCTAAATAAAGAGCATCTTCCCATTGCAGTGCAGACATTTTCAAGTGCACTGACAGCAACAGGGAGATTTTGGTTATCAGTGAATCTGTCTGTGTTTTATTCGCCTAACAAAATAATTTTGTTGTTCAACATTAAACATCCGTATCAGATGGGAGGAATCTAATTCTCCTCACTGGGGACAGATCCAGCTGTGCCGGTGGATGGAGGAAATGGGGGAGGGAGAAACGGGGTGAGCTGTGTAATGGAATGGCCACAGCTACTCCGTGCAGCTGAGGGGGGCCGTGCAGGATGCAGCAGAGGTGCTAATGCGAGGAGGGGAGACTCCAACCACCTTCACTCCCTCCTCTTCAGTGTGTCTGTACCTGGTTGTGAGCCTCCAGGCAACCCTCCTGCTACTCACAGGTAGTAATGCTGCTTGTTCTGTGCAATCCTGTGCTGGTGAACGAATCCTCTTTCTAAAGATAAGACACTAGATTTTGGTTTGGATTCTCACTTTGCCAAGAATGGGTGGTTTGCTTCTGATTTTTCTACAGGTCTCGTATGCCTAACTGTGCCAGCCAGAATTTTGCCTTTATATCCTTGCATGTGTTTGCCATTAGGCTAGTATTTCACAAACTTTGCTGGTTTGGGACCTATTGACAATTTTGGGAGATGTTTATCACCCAGAACTCCAGGTGACATCAGCTGTAACTGAGTGGAACAGAAACTGGGGTTAATCCATACAAGAACTTTACAGACTATGTCAGGTCTGATCCCTGCTGGATCCTTAACATTCTGTATCTCTCCAGCCCTAGGTGAGGCTGTCACCTCCTTCCTAGTTCATAGAAGATCTAGATTCAGACAGACAAAACATTTCCTTTTGATTGATCTGGAATGATTTCTTGTGGGCTGGCACAGACACAGCTTTCTGCTATGCCTTAGCCTGATGTTTTAGACATTTTCAAAGAAAGCAACAACCTGTTTCAGCAGAGTTCGACTCATTTAATCGGTGCAGAGGATCGCTGCCCAATTTCTGGTCTCCTAAGGAAGGCTTTTTTGCTCTTTTCACTTAATGTCAATAAACCACGAACTTGTCAAATTCCGCTGCTTCACTGTAATTATAACGTGGGCATGAGAAATCATTCACAGAGTCGAAGGCAGAGATGTCGCTCCATAAATACATTTGTCAAACTGACCTCAAGCTGGCAGGCAGGCAGTACTAGTGCCAAAAAATATTTAGCAGGTGCAAGCATGCCAGCCACTTCTGGTATGCAGTATGTTTCTTTAGCAAGTAGATGGGTCTATGTGCTGCTTCAGTATCTGTGGAGAATTCTCTCATGTGCTTCTACTTATTTGCCGTGGTATTTTGACTGATGCTGTGCAGAGCTGCACTTGACAGCCAAGCACCTCGCAAACCCATTCTCTCTTCTCTTTTTTCACTTGTTCCCCAACTGCAAAGTTTGTACTTTTTATCTTTTTCCAAGTGGTTAGAATCCACTCTAACTTCAGAGAATTGAACATTTGACGTAATGAGGATTGAATTCGTGCTAAAAGGCAGACTACAAGCAAGAGAGCAAACAGGCCTACCCAACAGACCCCAGGGAGGCAGGATGGGGAGAAAAAAAAGCAATGAAGAGTCAGGATAAGAAATAGATTATGCATAAGTGATTGCAGCAATACATCTTCTACAATGTAAAAAATCACTCTTGATAGTGAGGGGAAAGCTTGATTAAATGCCCACAGAGGAAAAAAAAATGGAAAAAGACATTAAGACAAGTCAAACAGAAGCATAAAGCCATGCATGTGAGACTTGCTTACTGGTATTCTTTATACATGAGCATATTTATTTAAGCAGGTTGGTTGTGTTTCACTCTTTTTTCAGCCTGGAAAGAGAAGGACAGAGGGCTATTAAAGCACAAGACAGCCAGGATAACAAATGGGTGTGAAGCCTGCAGAGCACTGGCTTTGAGCATACTCTAGCCTCAGAAGGCTTCACACACATATAAGGAGATAATGAGATGCATGTGAAAGGTTTTGTTTTGATTTGTTTTGGTTTGGGTTTTTTGGTGTTAACAACAGTGATTTGATTTGTCGTCTTGAAGGCCCAAGGGATGTTTGACATCCATACACCAGGTTTGCTGCCATCGTGAAGAAGAAAAGGGGAAGAAAACCCAGGAAATAATGGCAGAGGTCCAGTCAAAGAGCCAAAGCAAAGGAAGTGGCATTAGAAGTCGTAAAAGCAGCATGTGACTGCAGGCAGCACAAAAATCCATCTTGTCTGAATCCAGACCAAACTCATCTGAAATGTTCACAAGGTGCTTCCTAGTACTTTAATGCCTGGAGTGACTAAGGCTGAAAATCACTGGGCACTTTAACTTGGTATAAGATGACTTTCTTGCTGAAAGAAACTGCTTTTGTGCATGTTGGCAGGTGAAGTTTCCTTTCTCACATGGAGCCAGCAGGAACAGAAAAGTGGGAACAGAAGAAGAATATCTGGAAAACATGAAAGGTACTTTGTTCAGATCCAGATCCAATTGGGAATGAGACAATTGCTTCTTCTACATGTCTCTCATCCAATAACATTGTAGCATAAGGCCTGGCTTGACTTTTTTTTTTGCTTTTTTATTATAATATTGTTTGAAAGAAGCTCTCCTTGCAGTTCCCCTGTGTGAAAAAAGCACAGGACTGATATGCAGCCTTGTGCCATTGGATCTAAAAACAGAGTCAATGGTCCTCACAGAAATAAACTGAAGGCATGAATGAATAAACAGGATTGCAACAAACTGGGGAATAATGGAGGAGCGGAGTTCCTGTTTTCACTTAGATCAGACTGCAGAGGCCTGCACCTCACTCACCTCCTCCCCCTCCTGCAGCAACAAAACCATCTTGCAAGCCTAGAGTATGGCACATTATGGGGACATCTGTCAGAAACTACACCCAAGCTGTTGTGGATGAATGTCAGATGGATAAGGTTGGTCACAGTCAATAAAAATGCATGGAAGGTAATTTAATCATTCCATGAAGAGAAACACAGAACAAAGCTTTCCTTCCTACCCATGGGGCCTGTAAAAAGCCTTTAGAGCCAGGCATCCTCATTTCCCTCTGCAACATGTAGACTCAGGGTCAAGATTTCCCTTCTCCCCCTTCCACCTTCAGGCTCATTCCTGTCGGTGTGTCAGTTCTTCTGTTCGGCAGCCTGGCAGTGGTGGGGTTTGGAGGGGGCAAGCACCCGGCCTTGGCACCGGGGAGGTGCACACCAGTGCTCACGAGAGAACCTGAAACTGGGCTTCCCATTCCCTCTCTAAATCCCCTCACCAGCAGGATGCTGTACGATACTTGACCATGAGTCCTTCTGCCCATAGCTTGCTTGGAGGAAAACCAGAAACACTCCTGGTGTCTTAGGCAGAGAGGCTTGTGGGGAGGATTTTTGCAGGCTGCTGTTATACTCAGATACCTGTAACCCACCTAACCAACATACAAGTGCTCTTTGAATCCTGTTCTTGTTATCTGTGTGGCTTTGATATCATCTGTAGGTTTATGCCCACCTAGCTGTTTCTTTTATGAACACATAAGATACAGAAGACATTTTTACAGAGTGCAACTAATGTCATCCATGCCAGAAACTGCAGTGGCATAATTACTGTAATAAAAAACCCGTACTTGTTTCTAATTTTAATATAGCCTAATTCCCAGCTTTAAAATTGCAAATTGTGATGTTTGGAGCACAGATCACATTTTTTTAAATTATGTTGGTGTTCACCATTGGCATTTATGAAGTTTTTCTACACAATCACTATTTTTTCATCCTACTCTAAAGGCTGCCTAAGAGCTACACATTCCTTTGTCAACATTTCTGGAGCAAATGTGCTCCTCTATTTCTGAAGACCGTGGTAATGCCTGCTTCAGAAAGTTTGTATGTGGAATCTGGTGAATATTTCACAGATGTGGAGCAGGACCTCCCTATCAGCCATCGGATCTGACCAGATGAAATTTATAACATCTGCTGTTCCTAGTCAGGCACAGCTTTCTGTTATTCCAGCTGTTGCTGAGCATGCATTAAGCACTTCCAATTAGTTCAACCTCCTCCTAATGTTACAGCAGCTTGTTTTTTTGCTGCCAGAGAAGAAGTATTTTTCAAACCTAAAAGATTTATTTGTAGCTGTGATGCTGATACGCCCTGTAATGGGCTTTCAGATTTTAGGCCAAAATACCATAAGCCCCAACTGTCAATAGGAGTAACAGATCGCATGGCATCACCCTTCTCCAGAATTCAAAGACTGCTATAAATGGGTACTAAATTCCCTCTTCTGCACTTAGGAAGAATGAATAATGGAAAGGATTAAGACTGGAAACAGCCTGCTGTAAATTAAGATGGAGAAACCCAAAACTTTTGCCCTGGGATCTACTAGACAATGCTGCTTACTATCAGCTACTTTTAGCTGATGTATGTTTTGCTTCAGCTACATTGAGTTCCTGCCATGGTTCGTTGCTGCAGCACACACACAGGACTCATTTTAGCCTCAGTGTGGTACTTCAGTTCAGAGGGCTGTGGATTGGAGTGGGTTTAAAGCAAAGACAAGTGCTGGTACAAACCTTTCAGCGATGTTCCCCATCTCTAATTCCGTGTGACACTCCCTCCCAGAGCTTCACAACATCACGTCTCCCAGAGGTTTTGCTAGTTAGAACCTGTGGCCAGTGGCACTGTAAAAACTGTGCCTTTGATTTAGAGGGACATGAAGACTTTTAATAAGGTCATTTTTTCTTGTTAGTGTCTCTGTCAAGAGAATGAGGCATCATATTTTAATGGCCAATATATTTTGTTAATTATGACATTTCATTATTTTTCTCTGACCTTGTCAACAGCCAGCATTTTGATCGTGTATATACATTAAATGTGTTAATGCCTCTCTGTCTAATAATCCTAACTGTCAAGCAGGGGTTCAATAGCCAGGCAGCAACTCTGTGGAATAACGAAAAGATCAAGGCAGTGCCATGAACTCCCCCAGGTTGTGCAGCACACAAGGCAATCACCTTGCAATATTTCATTTCTGTGACTACAGCTGGAGGAGGGCACTAGCCTCCTCTCTGCACAGAGACCTGCACAAAGAGCAGCAGAGTAAGCTCAAGCAGTTGTCACTGGCACCATGGCAAATAAAAGCAGCCAGCAGTAAATGGCACAGAGACACAAGGTCAGAGGATATGGCCTTCTGTGCGCTGTCAGGAAATTGGGAACACTCTCCCTGATATGGGAGAATGGAGTACTAATGCAGGGGACCTCTTACAACACAGCCGCACAGCTAAAATAATTTTGCTTCAATTAATTACTTCATGTCCTTCTCCCTTTTCTGTGTCCAGATCCTCTCCTCCTTTGTCAAAACCTGAAGCAAAGAAAACCCCTGAAAAATCTCAAAAACTATCATCTTTATTTTTAGTAGTACTTCTCTGAAAGTGCACTGATTTATGCGTTTTTTGCCCGAGAATATTTTCCTGATGATTCTTCTTCATTTCCCTCTGTTTTTATTTTGTCTCATATGCTGGGGAAATCAGTGCCACTTTGATAAAGTGTAAAGTTGTGGCGGCTTGTCAATAATTCACCATTTGATTCTTTGGTCAGTGAGGCTCATTATCTGTGTGGGAGAGGTGGTATCTTCTACCTAGTGCGAGTTTCTTGTGGGAAAAAAGACAAACACATCTAGCATCTGTTTTGGCTTTCCTTCCCAGTGTTTAGGATTATAAATAGCTATTAGCACATATTTTTTCTGCATTTTTTTACTAAGTACAAACAGGCAAACAGACACCTGACTGTCGGGCTCACTTACTACAGTCTTACTGGACTAATTGAAAACAAAGCAATGGAATGATAATATTAAGGTTATAATTAGGCCATAATCTATAAATCAATGGGTTCAAATTATCCTGCCAGTAAATTCATCACGCGTGTAATGAAATCATATTGTGAAGTTAATGCTAGAAGCAATGGGGTTGTATTAGTTTGTCTTCAGAGGGTTTATGGTAGAGCCAGCTTCCTTCCAGTGTCAGCCCACCAGCAGTGAAGGCTCGTATGGTGGGTGCCCTGAGCCTACTGACAGAGAAGAACAATTGGCATGAAAAACCCAAAGCAACACAGCATCAGTTTCAATTCAATGTGCACCAGTTTCCTTAGAGCCTGGTCAAGGGATGATGCCTGGCTGGTGAAAATCCTACATTGCTTTGCACAGTCAACAATTCCACTTCAGCAGACTCTGTTAAGGTATTTTTACTCCAGTTTCTCAGTTTCCGTAGAACAATACAAGTTTTCCCCAGCAATGAATCAATCCATGTTTGTAATAGCTTTTGTATAATGTTGCTTCTTAATTCAGGAGCTAATGATTAGCATGATGGCACCTTGGCGTTTATTTCTGGAAACCAATCCTCTTGTAATGCACAACCACAGGCACACTTCATGATGGTGTCTCTTCATTAAACAAATGTCTCTTCATTAAACAAATGCCTGCATTCCTTGTGCTCAGGGACCCGGGAGCTGTGAGCTCTCCCATGGCAGTCACTGGTTGCTTTCTGGAACTGGGAGACAGAGGCTCTGCTGAGTTTAATTCCACAATGAACTGGCTACACCAGAGGACAGATTGATAACTGTTTCTCTTCTGCTCCACCTTTGCTTTTATAGGGATTGATTCTTGTTACATTGAGTCCATTTTTAAAGATGCTTCCAATTTTGAGCGCTCTGCCCTTTGTGCAAGTCATGCCTGGTTACAGGTCCTTCTTAGATGTCACTCATCCCAGAAGTCCTCGCTCCTCATCTCACCTGAAGTCAAAAGCACAGATTTCTTGGCTGATGGAGCACTGCAGTGACTGGACCAAGCCGCGTTTAAGTCCCCAGTGTTGGTGTGGCCTCTCCCTCTAAGCTGGCTGGGAGTGGCACAGCAGCAGCTCCATGAAAACAGAAGAGGCAGCAGCAGACAGGCACGGGGCTGAGGCCTCGCTGGGAGGTGGTGAGGAGTAAGGGGTTGTGTTGGCATGAGTGGGTAACAGATCAAAAGTAGAGTCTGGAGGAGGTTTATACTGCCTGTGTTTCGGCAGCCGTGTCGTGATCTGGAGTGAGCAGCTTCGAGGGGGCAGAGAAATGTGAGTGGAGCTGGAGACAGTCCCTCCTAGCCCACTCCTCCCTCTGAGGTTGCATGTGGAATTGCTGTCCAGGAATGCAGGGAAGAAGCTCTTCTGGGGCCACCAGGGCCCTCACAGCACCTCTCTGCAGCAGGTAAACAGCCTGTTGTCCAATAGCCTGCACCACCTGTCCTGTCCCTCAGTATGGTCTGAGTCACATTTTATATCCAGTGGCCATCCCTTTAGTTCCCTCTATTATTAGTTTCGTTTATTTTGGTTTGAACCGTGATGCAGAAGTCATATTTGCCTTGGGAGTGTCCTCTTTCCACCCCATCATCACCACTCCCCCAACAGCTGTTTCTAATCCCCCTGTTTTGTTTTTAATCTCCTTTTGGGGGTAGAGTGATACTATTTACCACCCTCTCAACAAGGCAGCTATTGCCAGTGCAGGGGTATGTGTTGCTTGCGTTCATCATGAGGAGGAGCTATGCACAGCCAAGTACAGGCTTGGGAGAGGCAAAAATTATTCCAGCCTAGCACATGAGTCAGGTTATTGCAAGGGAAAGCAGCACTTTGCTGATGACAACGGAGCATAAAAAGTACTCTAGAAATACAACTAAAGTATTCCCTTGTGTGTACTGGTAAAAATCTGGGCGGCTGTAAGCAAAAATTTCTTCTTTAATAAGGAAAAATGCCAGGTCC
The DNA here is from genome assembly GCA_013397975.1 of Machaerirhynchus nigripectus. Classification (NCBI taxonomy): domain Eukaryota; kingdom Metazoa; phylum Chordata; class Aves; order Passeriformes; family Dicruridae; genus Machaerirhynchus; species Machaerirhynchus nigripectus. Next base: position 2,392,146 of record VZRQ01000586.1, read on the forward strand.
TGCAGGTTGGGAGAAATAACATCCCCATGCACCATTATGTGCAGAGGGTGGATCGTCTGGAAAGCAGTTTTCTGAGAAAAACCTTGGGGTCCTGGTGAACATTCAGCCCTCACAGCAAAAAAACCCCAGTCTTACTCCAGACTGCATTAGGAGAGAGGTGATCCTTCCCCCTTCCTAAGTGGTGGTGAAGCCTCTCCTGGAATGCTTTGTCCAGTTCAGGGCTCCCCAGTACAAGAGAGGCATGGACATACTGGAGAGAGTACAGTGAAGGGCCACTAAGATGACTGTTGTACTGGAACACCTCTTCTCTGAGGAGAGGCTGTGAGAGCTGGAACTCTTCAACTTGGAGAAGAGAAAGCTCACGGAAGGAGATCTCACCAACGTGTATGTACCTGATAGGAGAGAATGAAGATAAGGGAGACAGACTCTTAGTAGTGCCCAAAAACAGGAGAATAGGCAGTGGGCACAAATGAGACATTAAATGCCATTTGAACGCAAGAAAACACTTTTTTACAGTGAGGGTGGTCAAACACCGACACAGTTTAGCCATAGGGGTTGTGGAGTCTCCATCCTTGCAAAAATTCAAAACCCAACTGGACATTTCCTGGAGCAGACTGATCTAGCTGTTCCTGCTTGATCAGGGGGGCTTAGACCCAGATGACTTCCAGAGGCCCTTCCAACCTCAACCATTCTCCAATGCCAGGCTTCTACCTGCTTGCCAGAAGGGGCTTTTGGCACAGGCCGTAGAAGGAGGTTTCACTATTTTAGACAAATTATTTCTTTCCTTATGTTCTTGTAATCAGTCTATTTATGCTTTTTCTAATTTTGCTATCAGCTTGGCTGGTAGCAAGGTGCTTTATGAAAAGTCTCTACTGATAAAGGCAAAAAAATACATGTTTCATTTCTCTGACAAGATAACCAAAACGCCAGGCTCTGAGGGCATGCTTGGAAAATGTGAGGCCAGAAAGCACTATTGCAAAAGTTGAACAGATGAAATATACCTGCCCAGCAGCTAGAACACCCACTTTGCAGAGCTTGTTCAGGCAAGGACCATGTCCAAATCAGTGGCATTTTGCCAGAAAAAGGGGTAGGTCCTTGCAGTTATCTTTCAGCATAGTCTGACATTAAACCTTCTTCAGCTAATCTGGGCTGCCATCTCACTAGATATTTTGAACCAAATAAGTGATTTTCATGCAATAAAACCCATTGACTTCAATGACTCAGGGAAGGAAAACCCCCAAACTTGTTTCAGGGACTTTGAATTTTTTCAGCCTGTAAGAATACAAGCACTGATGTCTGCCCTACTTAAAGAATGAGCAGTAAATCTACACTGAAAATGTCCTTTCTCCTTACCCAGCTGAAACACAGCGAGCGGCAGAAGCAACTGCAATTGTGTGTGCTATTCCCTCCCCCCTCTACACAACGTGGCTGATTTGCAGAAGAAATTGCCCTTGAGTAAATGTGAAAGCGAGGGTTTTGATAACAGGTACAGCTCAGTTTTAGAAAGAAAAGAGGGAGGAGAGGGGAGGGGAACGGAGAGAAAGAAAGGAAGGAAGGGGAGGAGGAGAGGGAAGGAGAAGGGAGGGAGGGACTGAAGTTGGATAACAGTTGGATATTTTTTAAAGCAACAAAGTAAGGGCTTTAACAGTAACCTAAGAATCCATTTTGTGCAGGTAATTTCCACTAAACAGAACATGATTATGAAGATGTGGTAACATTGCAGTAGTGATATTCAAGGGAACGTAAAGTGGTACGTTCACGCCATCTAAAGTGCCAAGCATGTCCTCCTCCAGGTGATGGAGCAGAGCACAAAATCTGCAACCACCACCAGCTCTGCTGGAATTCATATAAACTAAAAGCAGGGACAAATTAAAAACAGAATCTCTTGAACCTCAGAAGAATAGGCAAATAGAAAAAGTCTTAAATGAGTAGTAGAATAAGTTAAGGCGGATTCACAGTCAAAATTAATCTGGTACTAAGATGAAAAAATTGTAGCTAGAAAAGACAGTCTAGGGCTACTACTGAACTTTGTCCAGATTTTTTTTTCAAATGTGTCAAATTGATCAGCTCATACATTTAGTAAAGCCTCTGAATTAAAAACAATCAATATTTCAGTTTCTTCTCAAAGGTAAACAGTGTTCTCTACTGATAAATAAAAATAAGTGTATACATTAGAGGATATGTCTGGTCTGTGTGAGGTTGGGCAAAATATAAAATTTTCTATGCTAGAGTCATTAAGGAGGAATATCTTTAAATTAAAAGTTAATATAGTTTATTCTTTTAGAGGAATGTTTCTTTTAGGGGAATAATCTCCTCTGGCATCCTTATTATCTACCTTAGAATAAAAGAAAAATTTAAAATGGGTATATGTACAAGCTAACAGCTTTTGTTTGTCAATATAAGCATCCAGAAATCTGAATATTTACCAGACTGTCCTAAAACTAGGAAGGGGGACAAGAATCTCTAGAAGAAATATTTTCCAGACTCTGTAATTAAATCACCCTTTCTGACAAGAGCTGTGGCTATTACGTGCTGCTCTATGTAAGGAAGCTCATCGCTTCATTGATACCAAGGCTTGCTGTCAGAGATGTGAATGCACCATTTATTAAAGAAGGGAAAACCAGAGAAGAGAGGTTGAGCTAAATCAGCAGCCCTTCTCCTGGAGTCTGATTTATGTTAGTGACTGGAAGCTCCTGCTGTCAAACCCCTTGCCATGTTGGCTCTGCAAAATGCAGGATTTGTTCCCAGATGGACAGGACAGTGCAGGCAGGTGGGTCAGAGGTCAGCTGTGCTTCAAGCCTTGAGGGATAGGAAATCCTCTTTTTCAGCGTGTGCAAAGCATGAGCTCCTATTTTCTAAAAGTTATAAAGAATGAATCACAGTCCCTGGATTAAAAGAGGTTGAAAGACAGCACACTCTGATCCATGTAGGCTTCTGTATTCCACTGTCTGTAGCTGTATTGAATCAGCAGGCATCCCCCTTGTTCGCCCCTGTCGCTGGTGACATGCAGCCTCCACCGCAGTGGTTGCTAATGGTGACTGCTGTAGCTCGGGCAGATCAAGGCACCTGGAAGAGCTCTTTCAGTGCTGCACTCGCTCATTGCTTCAGGGCTCCCAGTTCACTAGATACTGGCTTTGAGGTCATTGAGAGAAATACTTGCTTTTCTTTCTTTGTTCTATCGAGATTATTTTCTGGCTCTTCCAAGTGATCATTATGTCTTATGGTGGAGAGAACAAAATAAACCTGTGACTTCAAGCAACCATGGGGCGATCTGTATTTTTCAAGGGTGATTTAATAAGGGGTAGGAGCTAAAAATAACATGCAAACCCCTCATTTCTGAGGCACGGGGAAAGGCTGATGGTGGTGTTCCAGGGCAGTCCTACTTCCAGGGGAAAAACGAGTTTTTACTCAGTCCTGTCACTAGTTCCCTGCTTGATCATTGCCCTATATCTGAAGCTGCTACGAGACTAATTCTTATAAAATTGCTTTGGGTCCTAAAACTTACTCCAGAAGCATAAGGCAATATTGCTTCTGTGTCACGTTAATGAAAGAAGGACATGGACAATACATCCAGCAGCACAAATGTCATACTGTGTTTGACTTAGTACACCCTGAGTTCAGTATTATTAATTTTTAGTGGGTTTCTAAATGCTAGTCATAACCCTCTTCACTTTCTTTGCACTTACAAGGCAAAATTCAAGGTATGCTTTCACTCAGCCTTCCTTTCGGTGACATACACAGAGACAGGCATAGCCAGGCTCTGAGGAGTGTTTGCTGTCAATGAGAGGTGTTATGTTGCACAGTATTGGCACAGTCTAAGAACCAGTACAGATGTGCTCTATTGACAGGAGAGATTTTTCTTACTTTGCAGCAAAGACTTTTGCACTGGAGTTTACAAAAGGATTTAAGAGAGTTAGGTGCCCACATCCTGTCAGAGCTTAGGTGGAATTGGGGGCCTTGTTGCCTCTTGTTCTGCTGCATAAAATGGTACACGCATGAATGCACTTCACTGATGTCACCAGCCACAATGTGTCCCCAGATCCGTGACAATGCTTGAAATAGTGGGTTGACCTCTTCTTGATCCAGAGCCTTTTTGCTCCAGTGAAATCTTCTAATGCACTCAGCCTGATATAAATCATCTGTAGGTCCTTTGCACTGCTTCTTTCCACTTATTTTTTTCAGTGTGGACAGTGTGAGTGAGGAGGAGAAACAGGGAGACTGAAGGATTCAGGAAGAGCAGGGAATGCTTGGGCAAAGGATAGACTGAACAAAAAGGGGCTCTGCAGGGCAGATCTGGGAAGGCCAGGGGAAAGCATGATTTCAAAGCCAGGTAAATGAACATTTTTTGTAGGCAGTGGTCCTTCCACTGCAGGGCTATGGATTTCATAACATGTTAGGTACAGTTTGCTATCCATGCACTGGCAGGCTCCTGTGGAAAAGAGCAACGCCCGTAACTGTGTTTAATAAGATATAGGAGGCATTAGAGAGTGAATGAAGAACGTTTTCAAACTGATACAGTCTGAAAGATGTGTCCAGCTGATGGTAATTTATGCATCTTTTGCCTCAAATTGCTTAACACACAGTAAAGGAAAGGCAGAGGCAGGAGGTCGAAATGTGGAGAGAATGTGATTAAGGAAGGTGAAATGCTGTGTCCATGGGGTTGCATGATGCCCATCTCTCTGCCAGGTTAATGTCCTCAGGCTCACGTTCAGCTATAACAGAGCTGAATAATGCCTGGGGCATTCCATCAGTCTCCTGTGATTACAACTGCTGTAACTTCAGTGTGGCTTTGCATCCACTTCAGCCTTCATATGCTCACTTCTGCATGCACAGCACTTGGCTTTCTATTGCTTTGCAGGTTGAATGTCGTCTGGGGAGCTACCTGAAAGGCTCAGACCTCTAAACATAGCCCCAAGCTACATTTGCCTTTGTACAAACTTATTCATAAACTTACTCTTGGCAGAGCTTGTAATTATGTCTTATATGGACTTGTATACACACGTAAAACTGAAATACAAAAACATCAGTTTTCAGATGAATTCACATCAGCCTGGAATGCCTCGCAGTCAATGTCTGAAGTTAAACACTCCTTTCTAATTGCAAAGGCTAATTCCAGCAGGTGAGCAACCCTCCCTCCCTAGAGGTCTCCGACTCCTGCTTCTTATTTGCTCTCCCCAAATCAGAGTACTTCACCTAGATCCCATTACAAACTGTCAGGCACACCCAGAGCATGGCAGGGAGATGGGGGTGGAACTGGTACTCCAAGGCTGGTGGGGAGGCACGTCCCCACCTGCTGTCCACAGAGTTCCTGGAGAACACCAAAATGTTAGGTCTGACCCTAACCATATCTTTAATTTGGCACAACAGGAGTGCTGACGCATTGCAAAGCAGGCTGGTGGCCAAACACCGTCAAGGGCAGAGACCTGGTGTCTAAGTGATCCTCAAACCAGTGGGTATCTGAAGTGAGCGTTCCCACTGCTCAGCATCTGGACAGCTGTGGCCTCACTGACTCTCAGGTGGTAGGTTAAGAACTGGGCAGTGGGAGTAGGAAGGAGACCTCAGGGTAAAGACTCCAGTGATCTCTGTTTACAACTTGCTTTATGTCATCTGTGTTTATAGTATATTCTTGATCTCACATACAGCCTGATTAAGAAGCTACACAAAAATTCTACAAGCACAGATCAATACCTACGCTACTGCTTCATACTTAACTGTTTGTGTACAATAACAACATGACTTATCCCGAGTGCTAAGCCAGACACGTTTTAGACCAGCTGTATGAAATCTCTCCTGGTTTTTGTTGCTCTTCCCTGGTCTTCTGGCCTGATATGCAAAATCTCTCTATCAGGACAGTCACAGACACTGGAACAGATTCTGTTACCTGTGCCAACACACACCCTGACTGCTTATTCATTCTCTCTGCCACAAACAGTGTTTTTGCATTAAAAAATAGACCTTTCATTTGAAAATGTGTCATCTTCGACATCTGCAGATGTAGAAGGTATATTTTCATGAATAATTCAAACCAACAATCAGGCTGAAGGGAATACACTGTAAAAATGTGTATAAGCCTAGAGCCCTGAAGCACCCTGAACTTCATTTTTAGTATTAGAAAAGAAAAGCATCAACTTATTTGATTTTGATTTGATATTAAGGGAACATTTTATTTGTTCAAATACTTTGGCAATTCAGAATTTGCAGGAGTACTTCCCTGTGTGCAGGACTTTGAGCAGAAGCCTCCCTAGGTGCATGAAGCTAATGCCATGCTCTCACACTGCTGAGAGGGATTTCTGAGTCTCAGAATCAGGAGGAATGGCTGGATGCAAATGCTCCTGGCTAGCTCCTTTACAGAGGTTGTGGGTTGTTCAGAAAGCTTCCTTTTGAAGAATATTTTGACCATGTAAACATGTACTGTGTTCAACAAAGTTGAAGTTGCACTTTTCCAGATGAGTATTTCCAAAGCCAGATTCTAATTCTTGTTTGCATTCACAGAATCACAGAGTGGGTAAGGTTGAAAGGGACCACTGGAAGTCATCTGGTTCGATCACCCTGCTCAAGCAGGGTCCCCTGGAACACGTTACTCAGGGCTGTGTCTAGATGGCTTTTGAGTATCTCCAGGGAAGGAGACTCCACAACCTCTCAGGGCAACCTGTGCTGGTGCTTCACCACCCTCACGATAAAGAAGTTGTTCCACACGTTCAGATGGAATTTCCTGGCACTTCAGGTGGGACTTTTAAAGCTAGAGGTCATTCTAACTCCTCATGCTGAGCTGTCAGACTGAAATGTACGCCCCTGCTCTTCTTGTTTGCAGGATGACACACCAGATATACTGAGGGCTGCCAAGACTAGAGGAAAAACAAGAACATAACTCATCTTAGAGGTCTTTTCTAGCCTCTATGATTCTGTGATTTTGTGCAGAGGGAGCTTTTTCTGTGATTACAAATACTTCATTTCACTTCCTAACACACCTGCCATTTGTCACAGTTTTGCCTTTTGTGTTTCATATTTTTGAAAGCTTTTTTCACTCTACGCCATAAGGAATGCTTTGAAAGACAGTTATGTTTGCAGAAATGTAGGTCTCTCAGCTCTTTCCTCCTAGCTTTCTGATTTTGTAGCATCACCAGTTTGGGTATGTTAAACATTTCTCACCTCTTTCACACATGTAAGATTTGCAAGTTATGTGCTGTAGTTTGGTAAAATTAGGCTACTGTTTTTATGTAGGTGTCTGCTCAGGTGATCTGACAAGCATCTGAATCCAGACTTCCCAATTTCTCCTGGCTTTATTTGTCCTGACCACCAAGATCTTCTCATCAGAAAGCAGAAGACTGGCACAGAGCTCATGTTGAACAAATTTGAACAATTTGTAAATACTGCAGGACAAAATTCAAGAGATGAAAATCTTATTTTTCTTTATTAGCATGAGTCTAGCACATTTTTTTAATTTGCTTGCTACTCCCTCGAATATGAATTACAAAACATTTTAGCAATGCAGAAATATTCATTTTCTCCATAGCCAGAACATTGAAAGCAACCAGCAGAACAGTAGAAATCGTGCCTTCATGAGCATAATACATCACCATGTAAACAGCTTTGAGAACACTTTTCAGTTTTGACACTAAATTTAACCGTGTCTTATCAAGACAGTAATATCTAGAAAGTCCGATTTACATAACATGAAAATCAGTCATTACTCAAAATTGTGCATGAATGCTTGCAGCAGAAATCACTTGTTTCTCTAGACACAATATCTGACTGCATATTTACACAGTTAAATTGGATTTCTCACCCTTCTTGTTGAACTGAGTATTTGTTTAGATACTTACAAACATACCTAAAACTGTGTACACAGCCAGTCCGTGGAAACCATGCAAGCCTCCCTCTGCTTCTCCATGTCAGTCATGTTTTCCCAACTCTTATTTCTCAGTGTAATCTAAAATTGTGTTATTTTAGGCGGGCAGCTACCTTTAACACCTACTGCCTGTAGCACAGTACTCTTCGCATAGTTTAGGTCATTAGGAAAATAGTAGCACATTATAACATTTAAAGAACAAGACCTGGTGAGAGATTTAGAGTGCTAGGAAGTTATTTCTTGAGAGATTAGGAGTGCTAGAGAATTATTTCCATCCTCAAAGATAACTACAGCAAGAAGTAGAAGGGTCTTGTTTTCCCTAGCTGGTCTACCCTTAAAGAAAAGGGTCTTTCAGGGCTGGTGTGTATTTAGTCTGCTTTGCCTGGCACTTTTCTGCTGAGGACAGTCTTCCCAGTGGCCTAGGAGAAGCAGCTGGTCCCAGGGAGGAATAAGCTCAGGATAACCAGTCTTGACACACCAAGCACAATTGCAGTTTTTTAAGGTGGGGCTCAGTGGAGCTCTTTCATGTTGCTCAAGAAGAATGGCATCTTTGGACAACTACATTAAGAACCTAAACAAGTGTGTGATCGTCGAGGATGCAGGTTGCCTGCCACTCAGATTAAATTTAGACAGTATTAGGCAAGACTCATCATGTCTGAAAATCAAATTTGAGGTCAAAGGAGTGCTTTAGGGAACTGAAAGGAAGTTTCCTGACTTAGAATGTCATCTTCTCTTCCCTTTCCTAATGGTGATTTGTGGAATTGTTTCCATAAACCCACCAATGAAATGGGAAAAACCCAAAATGAAATACTCTTATAACCAGAAGAATAGTAATTTTTGTTTGCAAGTGCATTTGGCCTTTTTCTTTTAAACCTTTTTTCCTTACATCCATCCACAGAATCAAATTGAAGTCCACCATCATTGGACAGCAACTCCAAAATTCGCAAGGTGATATGAGCCATGTGACAGGTCCAAACCTAGCTGATGTCCCTCTGAATGGAGCACAGGGGGTCTGAGACTGGGGAGAGGCCCTTCTCCTGCTGATTCCTCCCGTGGAGCTGGCTGAGGGGAACGGAGTGCACTGGGAAGCAAGGGGAGGTCAGACTGCTCCACAGCTGTACCTCCTCATTTCTTGGCTGTGGCCAGTGTGAAGCAAGGGGATGCACTCAATTCAGCCAGCAAACATAACAACTCCAGAAACTTTCTCCACTCACCCACTATCTTTTCCGTGTGCAATATGTGCAAGTTAAGGCTTTTGCAAAGATGCATGTTTAAGAACCCCCTCAAGAAAGTGTACAAGTTATTTCTCTGGCTGCCTAGACTGCAGCAGCAATTAGGTCATGCTAAGTTTCATTGCTTATCTCTGAGTTGAGGGAAGGAGCAGCAGAAGCCAGATATCACTTACATGCAGGGATTAAGGACATGACCCCAAATGAACCCCATTTACTTGCTCAGCAACTCAAATGTCATCAGTCTTAAAAATCAATGAACACTGAATTATGAATAGTTTTCATATCAAAAGTTTGAGAAATATTGATTGACTCCTGAGCAGCTGGTTCCACAATATTAATGTGAGCTATGAATCTAATTAGAACTACACACTCAGCAGAATATGGACAAAGACAAGGTTAAAGCACTGCCTTCTGCCTTTCAGAAAGAATTGGGTGGCTTGCTTTAAGTTTCATATTTGATATTCCCTGGATATTCCCTAAGTAGGTTTAAAATGCAATTACAAAATAAACTGATAAATCCAAAGCTAAAAAGCTGTGTGCAAAGTAGGTGCCCTTTTCTTGTCCACAAGGACAAAAGCATTTATATGACTAAATTTGATCTTTCTTTTCCTCTGACGATCTCCATGTGCTTCCATCAACCAAAGTAACTTGTTTTTCATCTCTCTATTCAGACTTTATCTCTTCCCCAATTATATTTTCTTTTTCTTTCAGTCCTCAGTGCATTTATACTTTTTCAGTCTCAATATCTCTATCATGACCACATGTATATAGCTCCTCTGTTAGAGAATACATAGCATGTCTCTCTACCCCCTTCTAATACAGTAGAGGAGCTTCTTGTTTGAAACATTTTACAACAAAATAGTAAATGACAAGTAATTGTTGTACTTGGTCCTTTCTGTTGCTGGTGGGCAGTGGGAGAGGCTTTTCCTGGGAAGCACAATTACTGGCACAACATAGCACAAGTCTTACCAGCTGTGGCGTGGCCCTGCTGCCTTGGGAGAACAAAAATGTAAGCATTCACTGTACATGTCCCAGCCCATGAATACCTAAGGTTGTTAAAGCAAACGGGGTAGGAGGAAATTTGATTATGAATGGTGAATTGTTTTCTTACCGTTGCCCACAATAAACATATTTACAATTCAGTGGTGTAAGAAATTATGGATGTTTAAGAAAAGCCTGTTTGTATCTCAAGCATGGTGAACAATGGGTGAAATTCAGCCCCGTGTTGAACTCCATTAGAATCAATGGAGTTTCTTCTTCTTTGGGCTATAATTAAAGGCCAGTTGTCTTGTCTTTACCTCCAGATTGCTGCTGTGGAGCAGCCGCAGCGGGTGCGCTATCGGCTTGGTGGCTGCGCTGGTGCTGCTTTGCCTGATGGGGCACATCAGGCAGCACCCACTGAATCAGGGAGGGGCATTCCTGGGACCCCCCAGACCATTTTTCTGCATGGTACCTCCTCCCTCCAAGGGCTCAGGAGATGTCAAATACCACCTGAAGGTTCATGCATGTGGAAGCCAAGTCCTGTTTTCTGCAGTGCCTTTTCAGAGCTGATTAGTTTGGAGCCAGGTTGTGTTTGTGGCCTTCAGGGAGCAGTGGGATAAAAAGTCCCTTATCTGGATCAAACTGTTATCTATGCTGCTTTCAGCGATGAAGCTCCCTCTGCTCTGGCTGCTTCAGACCAGGTCTGAGTACTGTCAGACCTACAAATCACTGTGCAGCCATTGTAGGGATGTCCTGCTTCTCTTCACAGGAATACCCAGACTGGCACACATCCAAATACTGTCTAAAGTTCCTACAGTTCTACTGGTAGGGCCCCATCCTCATGCTCCATCACACTGGAGGTATTGCATGCCTCTGAATGGATGTGGTACCAACTGACATCAGGTTGGCAATGCATGGATTTTGTCATTTCAACAGTCCTCCATGTCATCCTGGGCAATTTAACCTGATTCTCTTTTGTATCACACAGACACTCTGCCTCCTTTGCTGCCTGCCTACTTACTTAAATGCTGGACAGCAGGGGTGCAGGAGCCATCACAGCAGACAACCCAACATGTTCAGTTATAGTTTGTTTGCTATTCAAAACACTAATCTCAAAATTGCAGCCAGTCAGTAAGGGTTTTTTTTCCTTCTTCCTTAATTTCACTGGAGCAGAACACAATAGATGTCAGCACATGCAATGCCTACTTTCATGGCCATGGAATCACAAAAGGCCATAACTCTAGGTCTTCAGTTTCGCAGACAGTGCACCTGGGAATTCATAGCTGGCAGCAGCCTGGGAGAGTGCAGACGGCTACACTGTAAGCCACTACTGAGAGAATTATTTTAACAAGGTAGCAACACAGCTTTAAAGTCCAACAGCAAGTATGAATAGCTCTGGAGAGAATACAGGGGGAAAATAAAACAATGATATAATGCATATGGTTTTGTGCCTGTTGTGTTCCCCAGTTTATGTTTACCCAAAATGTGATGAAATATTTGAAAAATCTTGCCTTTGAAAATAAGTCCTGTATGGTTTTCCCAAGCCAAGTAATATGAAATGATCTTCACTGCTCAGGCATGCAGCTTTGGTGAGGTTATTACTGAGTTCACAACACAGATGGACAGTCTTGTTACATAGAACAAAAGGGAATTGTGTTTATTACAGTACTTAATTGGCCATATCCAGAAAACACAAGATAGGGCAAGGCATGTTCCTCCATAATGATGCTGGAGAATGATCGCCTAGCTTTCCACGAGATTCCCTTTTGTCTGATGACTGACCTTTTTTTGGTGGAACAGGATCCACTCTCAACCTCTGCCTCCTCAAGGGGAGCAGCTTCCCCTCCGCTTCCTCTTACCCTCATATCTGGTGTGTGGTTTCAACTGTGTTTGCTATCACTCACCCCTAACTGTGCACAATGCTGAGTGTAGAAGCTGTCAGAACTGCAAATACTCAGTAGTGTCAGTACGTTAAAGAAGGAACAGCTTTTACCCAGTTCCCCACAACACTGTGGTTTTATCATCCTTCTCTATCTGGCTGAACCCACATGGGGAAGCCCCATGCTCCCAACCTGCCCATTGCTGATCTCCCAGCACAGGTTGTGCTCAGACCCTATCGTGTGCTCAGACCCTATCGTGTGCTCAGACCCTACTGTGTCCTCAGCCCCAGACCACTCCTTCTTTCAGGGGTGACCTGCTTTCACAGAGAGGACGAGTGCTTCATGCCTTCTTTCAGGGTAATATGGTGGTCCAGGCAGTCAGGTGGGGAAGCAGGAGGAGGTTTGATGGCTCCCAAAGGAGAGGGAGAGCTCAACAGACACCTCAGGATGGAGGCTGACTGCCCTGCATCATCCAACCCTGGTGTTTCCCAGCACAGCAGCAGTTCCTTTTTAAGGAAAAAAAGCCAAGTGTTCAGAGATGCTGGCACTGCCAGCACTAGGCAGCAGCTGCAATCTGGCATCACATTTTTGGACTTCTGTGCCTGAAACTCCCTTTTAGCCCTCAACTGAGTGCCATAACTGGGGATTTTGGTTGTTTTCACACAGTTGTACCTTCCAAGCAACTCGGAATTGTCCTTTCAGGTGTACTTGTGGTTTGCTGTGTGTGTCCTTGGCTGAAGGAGTGTGCATAGGGGCAAGAGGGAGCTACTGGCTCAGGGAGATACTGCTGCTCATAGCCTGCTACTGCTGAGTACTGGAGTGCAGCCCGGCAGAATTAACCTAAAAGATCACAAATTATGCACATTGAAGCTAGGAGTATAATTGCTCTGCTATTATGTACCAGATTTCTGTAAAATACCATTATTTTACTGTTTAGAAATGTGTCTTTAGCAGCAGCTATAAATATACTTGCATTCCACAGTGGGTTAATTAAACACCAATTAAAATATTTATTGAATAACTTATTAATTGACTATAACTACCATGTTACATGAAAAAATTGTTTAGAGATGTGAAATTATATCTTAGACTTGTGCAGCTACAGCTGATGAAACTATAATTTTATACAGTACATTGAAAATAAGCACTTGTACACTTTTTCTGAATCCTCTGTTTTTAAAGCCCTCCTACTTTATGAAAGATGATTTGTTTAGACAGTATTTTAAAATACAGATGACAGATTAAATGCTACATAGTAGTCTTCCAGGTAAGCTTTGGAAGCAGCAGAGGTGAAGTAGGAAGTGCTGTATCTCGATCTCTGCAGCATTTGAGTACTTTATCTGCTTTTGTGGGGAAAGCATTTGGTATGCACAACGCACTAAGGAGAAAATTACAGAGAGGAATCTCTAGCAGCAGGACTCATAAATTACGTTGCCAAACCCCTCCTCTCAGTGACATCCTCACAATCAAGCTGGCACTGCTTTCATTGTGGAGGTGGGAAGCATCCTTAAGGTTACATGGCTTTTGGCTCCCAGCCTCTCCTTTCCCTCCTCTCACCTCAGCATCACTCTAATTTGCCCTGCCCTACACTCATCTCTCCTGACTTTCACCCTCCCCCTTTTTTTTACCTGCCATATCACTATCATAACCAAACTTAACTCATCAGTGGTGATGATAAAAATTAAAGTAGCAGAAAAATATACCACTGCCCCTGCCAAAAGAGTTGGCAGGTAGTTGAGCCAGATTCCTCTGTTGAGGAGGATAGGAGCTCAATAGGAGGAGTTGAGCTACTTCTACTCTTTCCCCTGCTTTGTTTGGTAGGACTCTATTTTCAGGTGTATCACCCGTAGGCTATTTATGAAAAGAAATACACAGGCCATGAAATCAGTGAATGTTGCAACACAACAGCCATGTGAGTAGTTACTTGTGGAGGGTTAGACCTTTTCCTTTCCACCTTAAAGCACAGGATCACTCTGCTCTTGATGCTGGTCCAGGTTTCTAGCATTTATTTTGAAAGCATTACTGGGAGTTATCTTGTGTAAACGTTGCTGTTTATCAGCTGCCACACTTTTAATGGTGAGGGATGTCCGCAGGAATTAACACCATTTGCACAGAAGCAACGTGGGCACGGTGCCTGCAGCTTGCCACAGCACCAGACTGCATGTGAGCAGTGACGTTCCCCAGACACACACACAAACACACACTCACACGCTCTTCCTCTTGTAAAAGATGTCAGTAGGTCTTTGCAATACTCAAAGCAGAGCATTTTCCTTGCCTCTGGCTCAGGATTCCCCTCCTGACCCTCCCAATAGCACCAAGACAAACTATAAAATGACCTTTATAATGAGAAAAAAAATGGCAGGCAATTAGTATGCTAGAAGGGAAAATATGATGCTATATGGTTTCTTTTTGCTATGCTTAATAGATTAACTATGCCTGTAATTTAGTAAAAGGCTGTGGAGGGCATGTGACAGAGAACAGATGGAGTGAATACTGCTTTTAAATTCCCTTCTTTATTCAGTTATTGAGACTGAGACTCTGAAACAGATTTCCCCCAGACCCGATTACTGCATTCTGGTGTTTTCACGTACTTTAGGCGGTAGATATGCTACTCTGCAGATTTTGGTGAAAATCCCCCTTTTTATTAAACTTTTTCCATTACTTGTTATAAAAGTCTCTTTCCAGTAACGCACTGTCACAAACTGGGGGCAGAGATAGATTTCCTCGTGTTTGACTTGTACTTCTGTGAATGTCTCTGGAATATGTAGATACTGAATATAGATAAGTGAGCATAAAAAAAAAAAATGAACTTTTATTGAAAACTTGGCACCTTTGAGATCAGTGGAAATCCCCTTTTTCAGCAGGGCCAACTTTTTGTCCTTAGATCTTTCTGGCTATTGAAAAGTATGAAGTTGGCTGTTGGCAGCTCTGGGTTTTTCAGTATTTATTTGTTGTGTATATTTTCTATGAAGGTTGATGCCACTCTGATCCTGTGGCACCCATTTCCATTGCAGTAAAATGACTCTCACCCAAGCAGCCCTTCAAGAGGCTTCACTCCCTGCCTGATTCCACCCAAATTTAAAGGGAGGAAGGCATCAGCATATTTCTGGCTAGATGTGAGAGCCATTCGGTGGGAAAGAAGTGGAAAGCACTGAGAGCCCCTGATAAGTAACTTGATCTTCTTCGCAGCAGAGCAGGAGAGGAGGAGGGGAATCATTAGGACTGTGAGTAAGTGCCATTGGTTTAAGCAGTTATTACATGCTACTTGAGCCCTGTGAGAAGGAAAGTGTGTCTGCTTTCCATGCACACATGCAGAATGGCTTGTGAGGGTCACCACACAGCTGTGACTTTGCTTTTGCAGTGCCATGGTCAGTGAGCAGGAACTAGGTATCCCATTCCTGGGATGAGCAGCACCCTTGGGAGCAGCTGGGAAAGAGAAAACTCATCCGGGCTACTAGCAGCATTACGATCCGTGTGTGTGACAGTTTTCTGGAGCCTGGCTGCAGTGTTGCAGCAGCTGTGGCAAGCAATTCAGATAAATAAACATTAACCCCTTTTCACTTCAGATGCTTTGTCAGACCAGTCCCGGGCTAAAGCAGTGCCTCTGCAATGGACTGAGAGCACTGGTAACTTAGGGGGTGCCTTGGGGGATGTGGAGGTGACCGTCCACCCACCTGCCACAAGCCTGGCTACCATCCAGAGCAAGGATGCAGCGTTTGTGCCTGCGGCTGGCCTGAGTTCCACAGCTGACCAGGATACAAACAGCAGGGCAGTGCTGAGCACCCCTGTGTTTTGCAGGAAACAGAGAGCTGTCTTCTTCTTCTCTTCCCAGCCATGGAAAGGAAATTGAGAGGCATGAGTAACCAGAGAATCAAGCCCTTCAGCTGCACTGTAGGGACTGAAAGCATTTGTATCCTCCTTACCCAAAGGAGTACTGAAACTGGAGACTCTCAGGTGTGGAGGCCAAGCAGCAATGGCATGGTACAACTGGTTGGCTCCAGAGGAGCCTGTAATTGTTAGGGAACTGGAAGGTAAGAGAGGCTGTCTGTTTTCTAGCTCCAGCTTATGTTCCTCCTGGGTGTTGTTAGCTGGGGTTCTGATTGTGGGTGAGGAAAGTTAGAAAGACAGAACAGAGCACCTGCCTGTGAAAAGATGAGCCTCAGGTTTCTTCTGCCGGCCTTCTCCCTTGTCTCCTGCCTTCTAGCACCACGTTTTCAGGCCCCCTTTCAGTAAGACTCACCAGCATGGGCACACCTAGGGTAGACACAGCTCAGCCCAATAGTGGGCATGTCTGGATCCCTTCAGGAGTGAGGACAGCACATCAGTGCTTGAAGAACTCTGCCAACATATTTTTTTTCAGTACAGCTTTCCTGAGATGGACAACATGCCCACCTCTGGTTTGTGGGGTCTGTGGCACCACCTCATCTCGGTTCTCCTGGCCACAGCTTCTGCACTCAGTGCTTCCTCCCATATTACTGGGATGAAATAAATAGTGTAGCTCTCCCTTTTAGTCCTTTTGTACCACCTGAAGGACCATAAGACCAGCATCAGCAACTCCTGAGGTGTGCAGTTATCAGCAGAGTGCACCCCACTCACATAAGCACTTCACTGTCTTGGGATCTGTGCCAGGGCCTCCAGAGAAATTCCAGGTGTGAGAGGAAGAGGTAGAAGGTGAAGTCAGGCTTGGGGAGGGGTGGAGAAAGGATGGGGGTACAGCAGTAGGAGTTTGGCAGTGCCAGGGAAAGGTGAAGAGGAGTAAGGAGCCCAGAAGAAGAAGGCTTTCCCTGTGCTTCAGCTTGCTGGACTAAGCACACCACAGTTTAAGCCGGTGGGGTAATGCCAGTTCATTTACAAGATCTGCTGACTGGAGGATTCTGCATGTGTATCTATCTATCTGTATTGATATATGTATATATAGCTTTTGGCTTCTGAGGTGTTTTTCCCAAAGAGCTGAACACACAGAAAAGACCTTAAATCAGCGGGGTATTTACACATTCAGATGTGCCCACTGATGGTTTCCTCATCATACTCTGGCACTCTGCACATTTCTGGGATATTTATGGACAGGAATCAGTTATATTTTGGGAAAAGGAAGCTGCTAGAGCAAGAAAAATAACCACGAAAGGGAAATCATGACAGAGGAGGTAGGAAATAGAAGGAAAATTCTCACTGTATTACCACAGAGCTTTATCACACACGATGGTAACAAGAGTTTACAATGCGAAGTAGCCCCAAAGCAAAGTGCCAGGGTGATCCGCACCCCTGGTTTGGCTGGGATGGGACTGGAACACAAGCCTGAAAAGAGCAAGAGGCTTTTTTGTCCCAGATCTCTGTCTTATGTTCATGTCAGGTCACACCACACCACCCAGAATAAGCATGTTCCTGCCACATCCTTCCTCTCTGGTTGCCCCTTCTTACACTTACATCTGCATTTCCTTTTTCAATGAGCAGGTAATACTTGGTCTTCATATCCCACAGGAATTCATTTCACCCCAGCTCAGGAAAAGGAGCATACATTCTTAAGTAAAGAGGTACTGTGCTTAAATAATATTGGTATGCTCTAAAAGAAAATTCCAGATGCCAGTCTTGCTCCTCATGTCCATGTCTTATCTACATCCTGCATGAATCACACACAGCACAAAAGACTCCCTGTCTGATTTTTCTTGGCTGTGTCATAATGGAAGGTTAATGACAGCGAAAAACACAAGCTTAAAACTCCTGCTAGCTAATGCCATTTAAGTATGTAGCTCAGAAAAACAGCAATGTACCTTTTCAAGCAAATGCAAATAAGCTTGATTAAAAAATCCTGCAGAAGTCTGGCACATTTGCTCAGGCCAATGAAATTCAAAGTACTGCCATAATACCTGCCTTATAAAAATGCATGTATTTCTTCAGCTGTGTGTATTTAAACATTTTAGCAGTTCTAATGAGCTTTCAGAATGAAGCTACTACAGCAATCAGCTTCTGTGTAACAAGCAACATTTAAATATTAAAAACGTAAATTAGCGAAGCTGGTTAATTACAATTTTCCAAATACTGCAAAAGTGCAAGTAAGACTATTAACTGCTTTGAAATTCAGATATCAGTTCCTCCCACTCAGGGAACATCTAGTTCAGTAGCGAAGATGAAGTTACAGAACAGTCTCCTGAGCTAGCCAAAACAGTATCTGCTTACCAGAACTAAACCCCCTGCATTTCAGATGTCATTCAAAGATGTTAAAACTGAACAAAAGGTTCAGGGAAATCCTTTTTTTTTTTCCAGATAAGAGCATACAAATTTTTGCGAACAAAAAATATTACCCAGGAAACAGAATTTCTGATGAAACGCAGGTTTTTACCTCTGATGCTGGGCACTTGTGGTCAACCATGCTGGCAGCTGGGCAGGCTGGGTCTCACCTCCACAGTCTTCCAGGCATGTGAGGACCTTTCCCTCACTGAGCACACAGAGAAGCATTTGTGTCAAGTTCACCCACTGCCAAAAATGTGCAGGCAGTGCCTGAGCTACAGTTCCTCTGTCCCAGATTCTTCATAAAAATTACCTCAGCAGCAAGTGCAATATCAGCAGAGTATTTACAAAAGCCAGCTGATGAGGACATCGTCCTTATTTTCTCTTAGAGAGCACAGGTTGGCATATGCTGGCATTCAAACCCATCCTGTGAACCCATTTCCTTTGGAGGGAAAAAAGTAGATGGAATCCTCTTTGAAGTCACCCACTAAGAATGTCCCTTAAAGTCCCAGATGCCCATTCACACACCTCCATTTACTGACATGGGTGCAGGCACAGAGTAAATGGCCTAGCAGAAGGATGACATATGGCTCCAAAATTGTAAATGTGCACATCTCTTGAGTGTATCATCTGCCTGTACTGCTTCATGCTGCAGAACAAGGAAGGGGTGCAGAAAATTCCTCCTTCTCGGTCTTCACTGGAACTGATTGAAATCACAAGGAAGTCATCCCTCTTCAATCAGCTCTGGAAGTTTTTAATTTCAACACTTAAAAACCCCCACATTATTTTCTCATTTTTTACTTTATACATTGCTTCCATTCAAAACCTTATGAGATAATGTCTTGCAAAAGTGAGGAAAATGTTTGATTACACTTCTTCAATGGAGTAAATGAATGGGTAGTTTTTGTTGCTGCTCAAGAAAACTGCATTTCATTGCTAGCCCTGCAGTGGTTGTGTGTGCATTTATGTTTCTAAAGCATCTCAAAGCTTTGCATGTTGCCTTTGTTTCCTTTTAAGTTATCTTTAATTTTCCATCTGTCTCTGACCCACCCTGGTTTTGCCTAAAATCCCAGCTGGCCTGTTCAGCTCTGTCTATAGGTGGAAATGAAGTTCCAAACTATTTCTGGAAGACATAGTATATTAGAAGTATCAACACTTGGCAGCATCTTTTCACTCGCAACCCCCTGGCTGGCTTAGTTTGGGGTTCTCTTCTAGCAAATATCTCTCAAAAGTAAGTGAGAAAATGAAAAGGTTTATTCAACTGACTTTCGACTGCTTAATAGGAAGTGAACTAACACTTGTGTCACTCAAGCATACTGTAAACTAGGACAATTGTTACCATTAACAGCTAAAAAAACCCATAATAGTTCAGACCAGTGAACAGAATACCTGCTGCACACCAGCCTGAGTAACCTTCCAGCTGAATTGACGGCAAGTTAGTTATTGCAATTGTAATTTCTTGTCTATATTATCTTAGAGTCTGTGGGTTCCAGTCTTGGAAGATCCCTGAGTCTTGGCACTGCACATAGTGTAAGAGACTGTCTTCCCAATAGAGGTTATAAACTCTCTGGGATTGGGACAAGAAAAGGAATCGGTACTGTCTCCTATTCAGGGAAAAAGACACTTAATGGTATGTGACCATTTTGACCAGAAAGCTTGTATCATACCTGGAGACAACCTGATTCTCTTGAATTTTACTGTCCCAGTCATCCCTCATCTCCACATGTCTTCTAGGCTTTACCTTGATGATATATGGAAAAGGACGTTTATATGAAATTCTGAAAAAAAAATATTTTCCTTTAACAGTGCTTTTGTCGTGACATGGGAGGTTTTTTTGTTATTCCTGGGAGACTGAGAAAAGAACACACTGATTGTAAAGTACCACTGTAGAGACACTGGATCGGCTCTTATTTCACTGCATTTAGAATAAGGTTGTTCAAGCCAGTGGAAGGGGATTTAGTGTCTCTCAGCTGCACAGAAGTGATTTTTAAAGATTGTTTTTGTGGTTGCTTCAGACTGCAAGGCCAGAAGGCCTGTTACTGAAGTAAAGTTCAAAAGGACTAGACTCAGAAGGGAAAAAAAAATAGGATCTATAAAAGCAAATATTGCAACACTTGTATAGATTTCTCTGCAGAACAGATTTTATCTGGTCTTCCCAGTTAGTTTCCTTTGAAAGGATAACTTCAAAGGTCTTCTCTGCGATGGCAGTGTTTCAGTGCCAAACCACAGCAGCAATGAGATATCAACAAATTCTCTAAGTGAAGTCCTTTAAAAAAAGCCCTCCACCTTATTCTATTCATGCTCAAATGCTAGCATCTTAATGGTGCTCTTGGTGCTGTAAGATTTAGAAGCAGGCATAAAATCAACAAAACCTTACATAAGCCCATCAGTGAGAGAGAGAAATACAGAGGTGCACACTCACTGCATTCTTTGAGGCATTTCACAAACTCAGCTGCTGACTGGTGTTAGTTAAAATCATTGTGGTTCTCCTTCCTTTCTCTCATCCAATTTCTTTTACTGACTTGCCTATGATTGCTTCTCCTAAGACAGAAATCTGAGTGAATCCACAGCTAACTTGCTGTATAATTTGTGCTCATGATTCTCGGCCAGTTGTGGCTTCATCCAAAATATCTCTGGGTTTCCTTACAGACGTATTAGGTCAGATTCTCTTTTACTTTCTGTTTCCGGCTGAGGGAAGCAATTCAGGTCTGAAAATTTCAAATCAACACAAAGCTCTTTTGGACAATCCCTGCATGATTATCGGCAGTGAGCATTTTAGTTTCTTTTGGGGTTGCAGATGGCAGAGGGGGTAATTGCTGGTCCAGACACAAACACTTGCTGTGGATGCATGTTTACAGCAAAGTGTGTGGTTTCTCTGTCCAGGGGATGCTCCTGCCTAGAGAAGCTACCCTTCGATACATGCACGCAACATTTCACTGTGTCAGCAGAGCAGCCACTTTTGAAGGATTTTTTGTTTTTCGAGAGGTGACTGTGTGTAACTAATAACAGTTTCTTAAACAACAGGCCTGATGACAACACCTCAAAACCTATTTGTTTCCATTTTTTTTCTCTGGTAGCAATACCAAGTCATCTGTCTTCAAGGTTGAACCTTAATTTTCCAGAGCCTGACTAATGGCCCACCGTCAGTGGGGTGTTTACATTTTGTTGGATGTTTAGCTCTTTTGAATCACAAAGAGAAGTATGGGCCTGCTTCAAAGCCCCTCGTCTGATGGGAAAAACCCATGTATTTGTTCACGTAAGTGCTGGAAATGAAAGCTTGAGTTTGCTGATTATTTTCCCCTTCTCCCCATGCATCTGAAGTATCAAAGGAATAATAATAAAAAAAAATGTTAGTCCAGAATTAATACTCCAGTAACTACATAAACCAGCAAGTTAATGCCACAATCCTTTGTTTCCATTTTTAGTTTCTTCTGCAGAAGGCATGAGTTTATTATGTTACAGTGTGAGGAATGTTTATGTTGGTAGCAGTTCTCCCATGAAGGAAAAATATTAGCTCAGTTAGAGCCCAGGTAATAAGGGAAATCTGAATCTGACCTATGCTTGGATAAACATCAATCCCGTCAAAATAAAATATCTTCAAATTTTAACTGAACAAATTTTTAAAATAAAAACAAAGGAAATGTCTTGACAGCATCTTTTTAAACAACCTTCAGAACTGGACGCACCATTTCTGAAAGTCTATTGAAATTCCTATAAGCATCTAAATGACTCGGGGGAGAGCAGGCAGAGGAACAGATAACAAAAATCAATACAAGCTTTTAGTAAAGGACAGTGGCAAAGGATAAAGAATGTAAACAATTATAAGAACAGAAGATTGCTGTAGCTCTAGTAATATTTCAGTCCCTTTCATCTTGTTCAACCTGCTGTTCAGTTTCCTTTATTTTAAACAGGGGGGTTCTTAAAGCTCTTTCCAGCCAAGGAATGGAAGAAAGCAGCCTGCTTTCTTCTGTGTGCTTTTCTAACAGCAGAGAATAACTACATTAAAACACTTCCTGGCCTTTTCAGGTTTTGAACAGAGGCTTATTGGGAGTGTCCATGACTCTTTTGCACGTGCAGGCCAGCTGTGCTAAAAACGACTGTGTATTTAGAGCAATTCATTCACCTTTGAGGGAAAAAAGTCACTAGTGGCTCCCTGGCACTCCTCACACTGTCACAAACTGGAACAGCCCTTCTTGTCCAGGTGTCCCTGGGCATTGATCTCAGAGCTTATGATAAAGCAGCCCTGCAGTATTGCACCAGTATCACTTGAATAAGAATGAATCTACTTTATAATGCAGTTTCACAGCTACTTAATTGTTTTAAATATTAATAATTCAGGATTCACAGGGATGGCAGGAAGAATTATGAGAAGTATATGTGTGTTAAATAGGGTTGCCAGAAAGACCAGGAGAGCTTGTGCACTTACTAGCTCAGCTCTGTAGCAAATATGAAGTGCAAGAGGTGGTGCTGGAAAGTTCCAGATGGGCTTGGCTGACACACTGGTCTCCTGAAACCTCATCAGGGCTGTTTCCAGTAGCATGTGCTCAAATGCTTTATTCAGCCCCACTTTTAGGTAACCAGCTTCAGCCATACTACACCTCAATCAGTTAATTTTTCCTTTGTTTTCCCTTTATTTTCAAGAGATCTGGTACATGTAGCTATGAATCCCGGCTTAAATGTTACTGTCGTTCCGTGTCATTGTATGGACACACACCAAGCAGGACCAGAAACGAGGAAGGTGCAGATATCTTGACTTCTGATAGCCCCTGCAGGGGAACCTCTGCACCACTGGCTTCTGGAGCTGAGCTGCAGAAGTCCAGACAAACCCTGGCAGTGCCCAAGGAGAAGACTGTAAATTGCATTTATGCCACTTCAGCTTCCTCCTTAGCTTGGCATCAACTGGAGATGGTCTTAATCTTGGTGCTGCAATGAAACCAGGCATCTAGACTGCCCAGATGTGACCACTACAGAGGTGTGGTGCCATGGAGCTCCCCACAGAGCAGCCCTCTGCACCAGGGTGGGACTGACCATGGGCAGTCTGTGCTGAGTCACACAGCCTGCCTAAATCTGCCTCCTGGATTGGGATAAATTTCTGTTCCTTCTTCTCTTACCATGTTGGATCAACAGCCCAGCAGGTGCTTCCTGCTCTACTTACCCAGGCTGAGAGGGGCACAGCTGCTTCACTTCTGTGGCTGCAGAGATTTGAGCCCACCTCTGGAGTCTGCTCCTGTGTCATGCTCAGCGCCAGAGCCCCAGTGGATCTTTGAGCATCACCTCTGGGTGCTGGGCTGGGTTGGTTTCCACCGAAGCTTGAAATGAGATGTGCTTTTTCTCCAGGAATCAGTTGTTTAAAAAATAGTATAAAATGGTGGAAGGGGGAAGGGTGGGGAAGGGGGAAGGCAGGGACAGGAGTAAAGCAGGAGGGGTGGGCTCCAGGGATTTTGTCTACATGTGCAAAGAAGAAAAGCCTTTTGCTCCATTAGTCATCTTGTAATGGAACGTCTGGCCTCCAGAGCCATCAGGGGTGTTGTGATCTCATCGCAGTTGCAAGGTGGGTTCCTCCAAAGACAGTTAATAGGATCAGTTAATGCTTTTAAACCAGCACCAGCTGGAAAAATCCTGCTGTACAGCAGCTTGCCGGAGTGATGTAAGGTGCCCAGGGGCTAGGAAGGGGGAGAGCAAAGGCACCACGGGGATACAATGCACTACTGCTGCCTAAACATATGATACAAATTGCCCCTAACACTAAGCAGCCCTTCTGCTCCCTGTCAGTCAGACAAACAGGAAAAGAAACAATTGAATCTGGGTGCAGCTGCTCAGTGTGCTGATGGAGCTGCCCTCTGCTCATGGCCACGGCTGCGTGGCGCGAGATTCCCCCTGCGTTTCTGATGCGCGTCCTGGGAGCAAGGTCCTGCCAGCTTGTCTCTCCTGCCCATGCTGCTGTGGGTCCTGTGTCCTGCCTGTAAGCACCTGGCAAACTTCAGCAGGCACTCCCTTTTGGCGTGTGCCACAGCGAGCCCTGCTTTTCTTATCATTGCTGTTGAGTTATTTTCTCTGGCTGTACTGAGAGCTGCAGTCCACTGGGTTCATCCCCCTCCGTACGACTTCTCTTGCCTCCAGCTGGAGGGGCAGCAGGCTGCCAATCTTCAGGCATCCGACCTTTGGGGAACCCAGCAGAGGGCTTGAGTGGCAGTGGCACAACAGCGAGGTGGCACAGAGTGGGCCAGCTCTGGGTCCTGGCCCGAAGAGGTGACAATCTCCCCTTAGGTTTCTGCCATGCCTGCTGCTCTGCGACAGGAGGGCTGGGCAGTGCTGTGGTGGGCAGTGTGTCGGGTGCAGGCTGGTACCAGGTCGAGTGGGGGATCTCTAGAGGGATTTAAAAGGGTACTGCAATTTGGTGCCAGCATGGACATGTTTTGTAGGTTTTCAGTGAGCATGCATACTTGAATGGAATTACAGCACTTACGGGCAAATGACAAGTTTCAAACTGCCCTTTGAAGTTTGGAAAGTCACACTTATAAAGCTTATAGAAGAGTGCCAGAAGGATAAGAAGTAACCAGAAGAAAGTAATTATTAATAAGCACATACAGTCTCATGTGCTGCATTCACTCTGAGAGGCTGCAACAGTACTTTCCCACGAAATGTCAAGAAGTGGTAAACGTCCCCTGAGAAGCAAAGCAGTGTGGTGTTTTTATGCTTTAATTTCCCAGCAAGCGATTGTTAGACACTTCTTTGTGATTAAGCATTCTCATTAAATAGAATAGGTCCTTCGCAGAACTAAACTTAATCTGTATGTAACCTTTTGTGCATTTGCTTATTGTCACTTGGTGACAGTATATAGTTTGGTGCCAATGGACGTGCAGTTAGACAGAAATAAAATTGGGAGAGAAGAAATCCCTGAACAAAGAGCTTGTGCTTGTGCCTGTGACAGAAATATGTTCCTTTGCTTTGAAGGAACATGAAATAGATCTTGAAGCTTTGCCATCTTCTTGCAGGTTGACAGTGATGTACAGATAGGAGAAAGAGCAAATGAGGTACAGACAGGGCAGTGGCACACAACAGACTGCTTGACCTGATAGTCTGGTAGTCTGGTTGCTGTTAAAAAAAATGTACTTAAAAAAGGCAGCCAAGCTCAAATCCAGACACCCAGGGAGATATGGTGCAGAGCATCCTTCTGGGGAAAGGGCAGGGCTTCCTCCAAGGAAACTATGACAGACTGGAAAAGAGCTCGTAGACCACGACGAATATGAGCTGCTTACCCAGCCCTTCTGCCAAATGATTAAAGACATGGGAATACTGAGTGGGAGTAAGTAGGATATATTACCTTCATGTTTGGCAGCAGCACATTGGCCAAACGAGTCCATTTCTGGTGTCAGCAATTCAAAGAGGATATTGAAAAACTGGAGGGGATTCAAGTAAGAACTACCAGAATGTAAAAAAAAAACCTAAAAACATGAGAAAGTCCCAAGGAGAGAAGTCTGTTTATCTTATCAAAAAACAAGGCTGGTGCAGCCTGTGAATATCTATAGAGAAAACAAAAATTTATTAGCCGATAACTCTTCAGACTAACAAATATAGAGCATTGTCGATCAAGAAGAGTCAAAGGCAGAGAACACTTCAGATTAAAAATAAGGTGTAAGTGTTTAACAAAAGGAGTAATTAACAACTAACCTAATTAATAACTACCATAGATTACATTATTTTCCTGCTGAAAGAGATGCTGTGGATACAACAGGGGTTAACAGAGAAATCTGAGTTTGATGTTCTGCAAAATCTCAAACCAAATTATCTCAGCCATCTCTTCCAGCTCTGCCTTTGAATTCTGTAATATATTCTGTTCCTAAGTCAATATGGGAAAAAAGGTTTCATTCCAGTATCTATGATTTCTACCAAATGGTTTTCGCATTTGTCTTCCAGTGGTTTTTATTTCCTGTAATGAAATTTTGGCTGATCTTTAGCTCTAAACATTGCTGGCAGACAACAATTGGGCTACAATATCCAAAGCTTCACAGGAGCATTCCATAACATAACATAGCAGCCAATTATGAAAATAAATTATTAGATTATGGTTCTGATTCTCTGTCCTGAGGGAATTTCAGCCAAAATCCCATCTTTTTTTAAAAAAAAAAGAACAGTCAGGGCTTTTACCAAGGGCTTGCAAAGTGGAGACAGAAAAAAAGCCGGATTGACCTCTATGTATTTGCTATAACCATATTTTATTGTACTTGTGTATTGTAGATAAGTATTTGGGAATAGATCATTTAAAAAACAAATCTTGCATTGCTAGTTTGTGTGAGGCCTGGTGACATTTTTTGACATGATGTGACACCTCGTTTAAATGCAGTGCTTGCTGAAATTCATCTCTCTCACATGGTTTTGCCTAGCCTTGTATGCTGTAAAGTCCACACTAGGTGGGTTTTAGAAGATACAGGATGAATATTTTACATTTGTTTTCTAGGGGCAAGAAGAACAGGACGAGTCTCTGAGCTCAGTTATTGTACTTCTTGCAACACCTTGCCTGTACCTTGTGTTTAAGAGAACAAAAGCTTCCTTTCTTGAGGGATTTCTGGGTTACATCATTCACTGATTTTAGCATATCATTGTCACAATTTTATTCTAATGACACTTTCATAGTTTTTATTGTTGGTATTACCCAAAGAGTTTACAAAGCCATGGCATATGGACACAACACACATGGCATTTTTATCACAATTCATTCATGAATTAGCCATATGCATGTGCTAAAAAACAAAAAAAGAAAAGCAGCTGTGTTTAAGGAGAGAATGTTGCCAAATGTTGCACGCAAAATTTAAGGAAGGAATATTTTTACTGGAGTTAGTTTAATGTATTCTCTTGGTTTAAGATGTCTGTTTGAATGACTTGTGCAACTCACTTTTCTGCTCCTGATGTGGAGCGGTCCAACGCTCTTCTAGCTTCATTTTAAACTAGTCTGATATGTGCAGACACAGAGTCATAACCCAGATCAGGTGGATTGATTGGGACACTGAACTCAAATGAACACATTTTCTCCATGAATATGGATGGGGCAAGCTTACATGTTTGACCAGCTAACTTTGTATTTGTATTTTTACCAAAATGGAGGAAACTAAGGGGAAAATCCAATGCAAACAGCATGGATTACTGCCTGGACTTAGTGGGCACCCACAAAAGGATTTGCTATTTACAGGGTTTTAGATTCAGTGTTTCAGTGCTATCAGCTCCATTATTAAAGTCAAACTCTGTTTTCAGGTTTACCATGTACAAACATGCAGTTAATTTAAATCCTCTGCATATAAATAATGATAATTTGAAGCACCAGAAAGCACAGACAAATTCAGCTAAGAAACCTTCAGACCCTGTTTCCACACTTGCTTTAGAAATCACTCCAGAGCCTTGGCTCATACTTGCATTTCTGTTCCTCTGTTAAGCCTAAAGCCTCACATGTTCAAAACATGCACATCCTAGAGTCAGAATTTGAGGCAAATTTGGTCTTCAGACGTGTGGGGGTTGAGACTGAGGCTTCTGCCAGAAAAAGGCACAGAATCAGCTTTGTTTTGTTAGGTCAGTAGCCAGCCCGGCTTGGGTTCCTCAGTCCCGTCACAGGAAAACAGATGTGGTTTTGGTGATGCTTCTGTTTCCTTGCTTTTGTTTCTTTTTCTTCTTCCCTTTCTGTAAAAGATGCCTCGTCCTTGTCTGTATTTCAAAGCAACACTCCCCACTACAGGTCATCAGTGGGAAAGAGGAGAAAGTCATGGCTGCCCTGTGAGGAAGGCAAATAAAGATCTGAAATTTTTCATCAGATCCTCTTTCCTCTGATATAAACGACCCATTGGGAACTTTAAAAAAAGGAAAAAAACCCAACAATTTTTATTTAAATAAATTAAATATAGATAAAAGATAAAAATAGAATTCTGTGGTCTTATCAATTCATAAGCAAGCCAATTTACTAGCAAACTTATTCTACCCTAACCACTCAAATGCTTTAGAATTTTTGACACTAAATGAGTGCTAAGCTTTGGATGAGCAAGGCTGCACTGCAGAATTAACAAGGATAAGGGATAAAGTAAATAGATGCCTGTCTTCATTCTGTAATTTATCAGCTTTTAAATTCTGAGCTCTGTAGGAGAAGATGTGCATATTTCTGAATATGAAACTTACGGAGGTGTGATTTTGTTCTCAGCCTGCCTTCCAGCTGGCCTCCTTGCTTCTGGCCCTGGGCAGTCAGTAGCCCTTTCTGAGTCCCTGTTACAGCAGGCAGCTTTACGTCAACCACTCTTATAATCTCCATAATGTGCTGATAGTACCTGCTTTGAGCCTGAATGTGTATGAGTCATTAGTCCCAAGGAAACATGCATTAGGGCCCTTGCATTTGGGGGAAGAAGAAAATGCTGGGATGGTTTTTTGTATGTTTCAGCCACTGACATGTGAAAGCAGGAAGAGCAGAGGCAAACAAAAATACCACCCCAAGAAAGTCTATTCTGAGAAGCCCTTAGAGATATAAAGAGGAGTATTACTGAAAGTTTTTTTGAGGTACAACTTTGCACAGGACTGAGTTCTGCACATGTGCAAGTCACTCAAGAGTGTTCTCATCAAACTTTCTGCTGGAGGCACTTTCAGGTACTGTGAAGGTACTTGTGGGAAATAAGTATTTTAGCCCCTTTTATTCACCTCTTTCTAAAATTTGTTAATATTTCGTTTGGAGTTAGATATACACATGATGAAGGTGGAATTATTTCATCACGACTACCACTCAATTAAATATCCTCTAGGAATCATGGCAAGTGCATTTAATGCTCCTTCATGCTTCACAAAACAGTACAGGAGCATAAGAATGAAAGCAAAGATGTAATTGAGCATCTGTGTCTGTAAAGACATGGTTAAGCTCTAAGAGTGTTATATCTGTTAAAACCAGACAGAATTCAAAAACACAGCTTTGCTCTGTGTTCTTCTTGCATTGAAGGAGACTGAGGTAATTCAGAGGAGGCTTTATTTACGCAGTAATGACTCAAGACAAAAAAAGAGAGATCTTTTAATTACACCCCAGTGACAGAAAAGTATGAAAGCGCTATTCACGGTTCCCTGGAGATCACACGATATCTTGGTGGCAGTTGTTCTGCCCGAGCAAAATTACATGAAGGAAACTGTTTACATTATGTCTAAATGCATTCCCCTGAGGATTAATATTTATAGGGGATTTGGGAAAAAATGTTTCAAATCAACACAGATTATTTCAGTGAGAAACTGGACATTAAATAAGGGATGAAGGATTCCAGAAGAATATAAGATCAGTGGTTCTGTTTTCTAGGACAGAGAAATATGGGTGCTGGGAGTCAGTCTGTAAACCCGGCTTTTGGGAATTGGGTTTTAACTAATGCTGGCCCTGAGCCAGGATGATGCAGATGTGGCATAAGCAAAGGTGGCAGTATCCCTGGAGAGACAAGGGACCATACCTACCCACTTTGAAGCAGCATGATGTTGGGGTTTGCGGAGTTTTGCCTCATTCTTTTGTTCCAGAGAAACAAAGACATTTTCAGTATGTATACCTGAAATCCTGCTGCTCAGCATTGCTAGTCCGGCTGGCAGAGAGATGCAGCAGCCCACAGACTTGGGCTTTTTCTTTTTCCTGGGCAGTTCTGGTAACAGAGAATGTTGATTTTCATATGAAAGAAAGGAAAAAAATTATTGGTGTTATCTTTTATATTCCTTGCTAGGTTTGCATCCTTCCCTCCGGGAGGATTTGCAGCTTTTTTGGGGGTGAAGCTGGGACTGGTGAGCTATTTTGGTCATTCTCTGTATTTAAAATGCATAGATTTTTGATGTGGTTTTTTTCTCTAGAGCTGGGGGGAAGGGGAGAAAGACAACCATAGCCTTTCAAGGAAGCAGGAAAGGCCAGTGGGGATTTTTGGTGTGCTCCCAAGTCATTAATTAGTATCAGCTGATGAGTCAGAAAAATGTGGCTGTCTGCTGACTTGTAACGTGTCCTAGTAACAAAACAGGTTCCTGTAGTGGCAGTTCACCATTACTAATCCAGAGACAAGCTCTCTGTCAGCCCCACATCCAAATAAAGAGCTGCCTTTTGCTTCACGTTTGCTTGTCCGATCTCTTGGTCCCCCCTACCGACCTCTGCAGGCAGCTTGATAGGAATAGGGTTTCTACAACATTTTGGAGCACACTGTGTGCAAATACATATATTTTCAAACTGAATAAATAAGGATACTAGATTGTGCAATATTAAAAAACCCCTCAGTAATCTCCATTGTTAAGACTGCTGAAAACTGCAAAGCAGTTTGAGGTCATGCTCGTGGCGAAGTGCTTGAGGCAGTGGCTGAAGGCGATCCTTCCCCCGGCATGTCCTGTCCCCCAGCAGCACAGCGCTGCTCCTCACCGCCCAGGAAAGGAAGCAGCAGCCCCATCTGGGATACACCACTGCAGGGACCTGGCTGCATCTGCTGCAAGACAATCCCCAGGGTCAGCTGTGATGGAGTAGAACTAGGGAAAGGCAAAGGCAGATGGCAAATGGGCTGCTCCTGTTCTGAGTGGGAGGTTGGGCTACACCCGCAACCTGCTGAGGTCCCTTCCTACCCGAGTCACCCTGTGATCCTCTAACCCATGCCAGAGCTGCTCAGGACCAGAAGCCCTTGAACCCACTTGCCCGAGTCAAATATTTTGCTCTCTGGCCCATTTCCAGCCTTGACTTTTGATACGGACATTTGTACCTACATTATCATGCTGTGAGTTGAAAATCTGGCCCCTGCTCTACATCTTCAGGATGTGCACAAAAAGAAAAGGACATGGCATTTTATGTTAGGGAAATTATTCAAACCTGTGCTTTCTGGTAGATTTTTATGGTTTGAGATGGAGACTTGCTATCTGCTACCAAAGCTGAGAAACAGGATTGTCCTAAGAAACCTTAAGAACTGGGACAAGAGGCATTCAGGGAGGGTGAGCTGGCACCACTGGGGTATTTGTCCTCTATGATGCTGTATGACACACCTTGCTCAAGACACAGACTGTTGTCCTTTCCTGACCAGAATGATGCTGTGGCAATGTCACTGTGAGAGGTCAGACACATTGGGATCACAGCAGAGCTCCCAGCCAGCCTGGAGTGGCACAGCTTTGCACCCTTTCCAGCAGTGGCTGGGAAGCTGTGCTGCCTGTTTGGCAGGATTCACCATCTGTCTGATCCAAACTCTTCCTGGCTGTCCTGCACAGTTGTCTCACGTGTCTTCATCCTTCTGTAGATGCTAAAAGTAACACATGAAATCAGACATGCAAAACTAAGAGAGATCACATGTGCAAGTTGTTGAAGGATCACAGCATCCACAAAAAGGAAAGGAAAGGGGAGGCTGGCCTCTTCCCTTGAAGGGGCTGAGATCAGGCAAGCACCCAGCAGGACTCAAATCCATCACTCATTCTCCCCTGTTTAGTAAAAAAAGCCAATGATCTCTGCTTTGGGACTGCTCTCAGTGGTCACATTTCAAAGTCACACCGGTGTTCAGTGACAAAGAGGGACTGAAAGGGCCTTGGGAAGGTGCATACAGCCACATGGATTCCTTGCAGCTGCTGTTTCACCTTCTCCGTGCTTCCACCACTAGTACCAGGACAGACCTTGTGGTGCAGGTTGGCTGGTTCATCTCATGAGCCATTGTCCCAACCCCAAAGCTTGCCAGCATTTGAGCAGCTTGGAGGCTGAGCCCTGACTGCCCACCTCCAGACAGATGTATCTGTTCCTGGCTCAGACATGTTGGCACCAGTGACACAGGCTGCAGGCAGCTCACTGCCCATCGCCCCGCGTGCCCACACTCTGCCTTCTTCCAGCTACCAGCTCATGGCAGCCGAGTGGGTTTGTGTTGAATGGGGAGGGCTTCAGCCAGAGGCTTACCTCTCTTAATGCCATGAACCCATCTCCTCATGGAACCACCTCGACCACAGTGTGCCTGGGGGGAAAAAGGCCATTTCTAAATGTCTGCCCACGTGGTATGACCAGCAGTCCACAACATCTGTATTTCACTCTGGGATTTGGAACGGGAGTGTCCCTGGTCAAACCAAGGTCCTGTGGATCCCTTCACTTCCTTATTCAGGGTAGCAACTGCATGTGAATTATCTAAATTTGTTAATAGCTCTGATCAAATGTGGTTATCTGCTAATATAGTAAATAATTGCTGGGCCATAGCACCATATAAATGATTGCTTAGGAAGGGTAGCTTGGTTCCAGGCACCTGCCAATCATTGCTCGTAGTGTTTTGAGACTTACTTGGCAATGAATTGGGGTTTTAATGTGAACTTTTTTCTGTCTGACTAGTCTTTTTTTCCTCCTGGTGAAGTTCTTGCTAGATGAAAACCAGTTAAGCTAAAAATCAGCTAATGAGCCTGTTCTGTATAGTTTCACGGGTTTCTATGCTGGTTTTTTCCAGCCAGTTGCACATTTCTAATCACTCTTGTTTGACAAGCTCTGAGGTAAGAAGCTCTACCATTCATTCATGTTCAGCAGAAACTCAGGCACATCTCAGTTTAATCACGATCACTGAATCTGATTTTTGAGGGAAAATGCTGCTCAGAACATGTACAGTGTCACAATCCCTGCAATGTTTCCTGTAAATACAAAGTGAATTGGGAAACAGGGTGGGAGGGACAAAAATATTTTGACACAAGTGGACAGAACAATTTTTTCTAGTAGTTAATTTTCAAAATAGAAATCCTGTAGGATTTCAAAATAGAAATCACTTTTACACAATTAAATTTTTTGAGAGGTTCATCTTCATGCTTGTCCCTGCTGTGGGACTGCTGTTTTGCTGTCCATAATCAGGCACAGATGGTCCCCCCTGTAGTTCCCCAGTGAATTTGCGGTATGGTCAGCAGGTCCCAATGTGTTTGTGGGGCACGTGGCCTCAGCTCCAAGCAACCATGTGCCTGGGAGGGGAAGGGCTTTAGAGAGGCCCAGCTAAAATAATGAGAGAAACTACCACAGCCCCCAGGGGCCAGATTTTCAAAGATAAGCATACAAGAACTGCTTCCAGTAGCCTTCCTTGGGTAGCCAGTATTGTCCACCCAGTCTTTATATCTCAAAACATGCTGTCTGAATTTAAAGAAAATGGTAAATGATGAGACATCTATTACGGACATTTATCCCCCCTTCTGCATGAACTCAGGGTGTGGAAAAAAATGTGTCTGCAAACGTTAGTAGTACTCTGCACCAAAAATAACTGGGAGTTTTTGAGCAGGCTGCTTTTGCATGTGGGTGTCTCCTTTTCCTTTCTGTTTCTGTTATTAGGCTTCACAGATTTCTCTGCACAGTGGAGAACAACAGTCCATTATCTTTTGGGGTGCCTCTCTGTTTAAGACCTCAATTGCAGGTATCTTGGGTATAAATAATCCCAACCACACCATGCTCGAGTGTGCAGAAACAACACACAGCTGCTCAGCCAAGCAGTCAGCATCAGGGTGATGTGGGAAGGCGTTTGCTCCCATGGCAATTACTGGCAGGCAGCCCTCGTTCTCCACAGTGGGGAGATGCTTGTGGAGGGCTGACAGAACCTGAGAAACATGTCCCACGCACTTGGAGATAGATCAGTGCTTGCAGGGGGCTGGGGAGGAGGGAAGCAGCCCCCTTGCCCAGCACGCTCTCACGAATCACCCTCAGACCTGGGATGAGGTGCTATAGTGGGAATAGTTGCTTTATGCACATAAAAATATGCAAAGCTCTTCACAGTGTGCTGCACATGGGACCTCCCTGGGCAGAGAAGGAGGGCCCCGATGCCACCAAGGCACTGATCTATGCCAGTGCTGTGGGGAAGTCAAGCAACAGACGAGCATGGCGCTGGAAAGCTCACGGTGGTTTTCCACCTTGGGGATGCCCCCCAACAGTCCTGGCACCCCTAGGTGCCCTTCCCCGTGGTGACACCAGTGAGGCAAAGCGTCACCAATGCCACCACATGCCAGCTTTGCCTGCTGCCCTCATGAGTGGGAAAGAGCTGTCCAAGTACCTCGTGTCAGGGCAGGGCTGATTTTCACTGGTGCATTTTACATGCTCCAGGAACTCAGAGGTAACAGATGGCAGCGTTTATTGCGTTGCAGTGGCGTCCCCTGCCAGCTTTGCATTGATCCAAGTCTGGCAGCACAGGACAATCCCTCCCATTCATAAAATCCTGGGATTTTCATTGTTTCCTTTGACACTGGTTTTTGAATGATACTGATTTATGCTCGTGAACGGCTTAGCAATCTTGTGACAAATAACACGGTGGCATGGGGTCAGGGGCAGGGAGGCAAAACCATTTTTCTTTTTGCTCCAGTTCTCTCTCAAGCTGGGTGTGAATTATGGTCTCTAGTTAATGATGAAGTGCTGAGGCTGCTGGGACATTCTGCTTACCCAACAAAAGGAACAAAGCACATCTTTTAGCAAAAAGCAATATTTTTTTGTATTTGAAAGCCCAGTGGTGCTCACAAAGCACTGAGAATTTGAAGCTGGTGTTTGGGGGGAGGCTGAGTGAATGTGGCAGTAAAGCTGACAGTTTTAGAAGCAGGGATACCTAAAAAACCTCCTCTAATAGCACAGTGATGCATATAAAATGGATGAGGTGTAGGTCTAACTCCTGCTTATAGCTCTGGTTACAGCTGAGGGTAAATGACTGTCAGAATAAAATGCTGTTATGGCACAGTGCTTACACAATCCCATATGCTGCTACAGCACAGTTATAACCTAAAGAGCTGGTAAAAGGGGACTGTAAATGTTAGGAACAAAAGGGTAGTACAACAATATAATAAAATTTCTCAGTACTAAAGCTTTGAGTCTGCTCTGGATTTCATAAATATATGAATTGGTATCTTCTGGCATGGAGATTCAGAGAAACCCTGGGCCATAAGGCCTCTCAGTGGGTAGCAGTAGCCTTGGATGCAGTTCGTATTCCCTAAGTGCCCCAGCTCTTTGCAGGAAGGAAGAATCACTGCCCTGAAGCACCTCACTCCCTCTCCAGAAGTGGGAAAGCTTCTGTCCCCCCCAGTGTGATAAATACCCACACCCTACTCATTCAGCACCCTTCATGTGGTCCCTATGAGATCCGTGGATCCAGCTCTCTCTAGCCAAGCCCGGTCCTCCTCCATTCCCTGAGCAAGCTGCATCACGGATTTCATTACACGGCTTCTGTCAGGTGCAGTGGAGGTTCACTGTAAATCCATACTGTAGAGGGAGAGCAAATAAAATAAAATATTACTTAATATTTGAACAAATACAGCATATTTCTTACCAAATATTAGTAATTATAAATTTCAATTTGCATCTGGACCAACTCACATATTATTTTAAACTTAGCTTTTTTTTCCCTTGAAATAATTATATATTTGATATTTAATTCACAATCATAAAATCAATTTTAAGGTTGTCATAGGGTATAAAAATAGCTTGAACTGAATAAAAACTGATAGACAATAGTCAAGCACTATTTTTTGTTCTCAAAGTCCATGAGACAGTTGGAGCTCTAGGACAGGCACCGATCATCTTGAACCAGGGTTTCACCATGGAGATGTACCAGCTCTCAGCAGAAGCAGCCACTTCTCCAGGTACAGAAGGAATATTCACTTTGTTTTGCTTTAGTTGTTTAAAATCCATGACTATGGATAAGGCTTGCAGTAATCAAGCTATTTATTTCCAGTGCAAAATGTAGTTTGAGAAGAGTAACTGAAACATATGAAACCAATTTACCATAGTTTTAAATTTCTGTACTTGTATTAAATGCCACTTTCCATCCAGAAACAGCAGGATGCAAAGAAAGAGTTAGCTTTTTCAGTTTTCATTTGCTGTTCTCTGTTACACAGAATGAAGAACCTAAGCAGGGTGTGTTAAGTTATATAATGGCTTAAACATGTTCACAATGTGTCCTCCTGGATAGCAAAAAAAATATGCCAAATTCTGTGCAAAGATCATATACAACTCCAAATCAACACATCTTTGTGGCTAGTAATCAGCAAGATCTACCTCTGCCTTGAAAAAAAACCAAGGGGAAGAAATGCAGAACAAGATTAAAATTAATTATTTAAAGTGTCTTGATGCTGATTTATATTGTAATAAAAGATACTGATTCTAACCCCTTTGGCTGAGATGAGTCTATTCAAATGCACTGTTCTCTGAAGATGCCTTCACTGTTTCCTACAACTGGAAGTCACTGATCTTGGTGAAGAGAAACTTTGAGGAAAAAGCAGTTACCCTTGAGCCCTCTGATGCAAGTGGAATAACACGAAGACCAAATCTGAAGCAGGACCCGATGGCTAGGCAAGGCAGCCAAACTGAGTTTCAGGACAGGAAATATTCTTGCTGTAGAAGTGGGCAAGCATAGTCATGCTCTCTTCTCCCAGCTTAAGGACCTGGTATTAAAACATTCCTGAGCTAAAATCATGACCTGTCGCAATGTATGCCCTGACTTTACTTCTCCAAGGCAGAGGTAAGTGTTACGGTCCCTCTGGAAGGCATGACTGAAGGGATATGTGAAATGTTCTTGCTGGTGTTTCTCGTGTGCTACAGGAATTATTCATGAGGTGGTATCTGCTCTAGGGTTCCTCATTCCCCATAGAGACGTCAGACTGGCTGTTACCAAACACATGAGTGCCATGAGTTACAAGAAGAGAAGTTTCCTCCTGTATGAAAAGGAATAAATGATGCATTGTGGTATTCAAAACATCACAGGAGTCATTCTAACCATGCAGAACATTGTCAAATGGGCAGGTGTTGCCTTGCTGAGATTTCATAAAATCCCTTTAGTAACTTGGGGTCCCATTTCTGAATGGAATTGCTGTGTGCAGAAACCAGCCCCACCCTGTGTTTTTGTTCACCAAAGGTCAAGAGATGCTAAAGTACTCCGGAGGCTTTCAACTGATTGCAGAATACCGCTGGCTCTCAAGAGCACAATTTCATCTGAGCTGCCAGTATTTCCCATGGTGTCTATCCCTCTTGATTTTGCAGTCACAATGACTCCTGAGTCTGTGCATCACCTGGTGTCTGCTCTGAAACATGATGCATAAACATGAACATAAACAGCTCAAACTCTTTCACATCTTTGTCTCATTCCCATTTATTCTTTGGTATAAGACATTTAATATGATTCAAGTTGTTTTTATCAGTGATGTAGAGTTACTGTTTAGTCTATTATCTTTTGACCATCATTCAATTAGAGTGATTATTAGATTCCTGCAGGGTAGATTTAACTAAGTACGTTTGACTATTCTCATTTGAAAAACAATCTTCTTTGCAATATTATCTTTCCTCCTGCTCCTTTTTTTTTTTTTAATGAGGCAGTCTGTGGTGTCAATACAAATGCTGTGACATTTATAGCAGTTCAGCTGGGAACATACCGCCTGTGTGTTCCTTTTATTCCTAATTTGCTGATGATTTCCAGCAGTGTAAGAGCACAAGCAAGCACTCTGTTTGACAGCAGTGTCTGCCAGTGCCCTTTTCTCTTTTTTTGTAACCCTTATCTAATTTTGGCAGGACCACAGTTCCTGCTCTTAGACCTGATAACAGGATCAGCACACAGCCCAAACCTACAGTAAAAGGCTTTGAGAACACTTAGGCGGGATTCTCAGTCCAGCACATGCTGAAATGGGGCCACCTGACCCACGAGACAGGGTGTCCTTTGGTCCCAGTGAGCTTGCTGGGTACCCACAACCCTAGTAATTCTAGCACTTAGTACTGCTATTGACATGTCTTGTCTATCTTGCTGACTCCCTTTGTTTCCTCCCTCCTGATTTGTAAATGGTCTCAAATCCTAAATAAGAAGTGCTGCGTAACCACAGTGTTTTACAAGTTTTCACATTTTCTAATTTATTTGTGGTTTCCACGGTGCAATCCTTAATGTGCAGAAAAATGTGGGGAGAGAACTGGAAGGGTCACCAAACTTAAGGCAAGAAAGAATCATTAAATTTAGCACAATCACCTACAAGGAACAGATCATTTAATTTTGAGTGTTCATATCTTGAGCTCAATAACTTGTGTTAGACTAAAGCATATCACCTAGAAAGGCATCAGATCTTCAGCTGATTCCATCAAGAAGTGGAGAAACAATTTACATCTCAGCCCCTTTTTAACCACCTGTCATGGTTTGACTCTGGGTTGATGGACAGTTGTATAAACCAATAGCCCTTCTCGAAATTCACATATTTAAACCAGGTGGGAGCCCGGGAAATCTCACCACCCTTCTTTCTGAAAAAATGTATTTGTGTAAAAAATACATATCTTATTTCTGCTACCTAAACCTGATAATTATTATCTGTTGATAATTTAAATATTACCACTGAATCATTTATCTGAAATATTAACACCTTCTTAATACTAAGCATTTTAAGACACTACAGAAGCACTGTCTAGAGATTTTGACAAACAAATGATATTTTTTCACAGAGCTCTTGGCAATTTTCCTGTGCTCCAATTCTTTGGCAGGTCTCTTCTGCAAGTTAATTTAATTTTGTAAGAAATGTAGTCACTAACTTGAGAGAGGCGTTCAGGTTCACCTCAACAATGCTGTATTTAAGCATTTACATCACTGTGTTGCTCACTGTTTTCTTGTCCATATATTATTTTTATTTATTTTTTCACAGCATTGTTCTGAGCACTTCAGTTGCATTGCTTGACCTCTTTTAATTCCCAAACTCTACAGAGTAATTTCTTTCCAGTATCCTATTTCCCGCCACACAGATCCAGCACTCCTCTTCCATAGATGCGTGGTTTTGCATTGCCTTGTGTTAAAATTGTTCTTGTTTGGGTGACTTGAGCTGAGCAAGTGCTCCAGCTCACTCTGCATGACTGCCATGTCCTAACAGATTTCTGTTGCTACCTGGGCATCTTCCACACACTGGCTTTGCAGGGCTCTTGAATCACTCTCAGGTGCTGAAGAAAACCAGTGCCTTGGTCCTAGGCTGCCTGACTCAGAAACATGGCAGTCCATTCCATGACTGTTCCTCACTGTTAATCACTGAGGGCTTAATCCACTGGCTCTGTCCCGTATTGTATAGTGGGGAGTTTTTGTTGATACTGGTGGGGTTTTTCTGAGATAATACCCAGCTAGCTTGT
Source organism: Machaerirhynchus nigripectus (assembly GCA_013397975.1). NCBI lineage: Eukaryota > Metazoa > Chordata > Aves > Passeriformes > Dicruridae > Machaerirhynchus > Machaerirhynchus nigripectus. The sequence continues at coordinate 2,431,365 of VZRQ01000586.1, forward strand.
TACAACAAGTAGGGATTAGCAGTCTGTTGTGTTCACGATTGCCTTTTTTCAGACAAACTTATAAACCGGAAAAGTAAGAGATATATTAAACAAAGCTTGTTCTTATGAAACAATGGTGTCAGTGATTGAACGTACATCTTTTTGATCACTGAACTGGACATCGAGCTTCTCCATAGTTTCACTCAAGATGAAAATCTTTTAACCAGTGACCTCGTACTTGTCCTGTTTAATTAGCACATCACAATCTTGTTTCAAATATTCTATAATTCCTCTAGTACTTAAGAAGTTACTGAAAAAAACACTCCCTTATCTTTTGGGATATTTGGGATGTGCAAGACATGCTCTGCTCCTGTTACAGGAGCCAGCATCCTACATCTTCCAAAAGTAGAGAAAAAGCACTTTACTGAATGTTTCTGTCCTTTTTTGTCTCTTTTGAAAAGTGTTTTAATCTTCAGCTATTGGAGGCCTTCAGTCATTTTAAGTTCTTGTTTTTAGTACATCTACATTGAATAATTTTCCTTGAACAAATGGTAGATTGCCACAGTAAGAAACTGCAGCTATCCGGCCTTGGTCATGAGACACATATACTAGGGGCTACCGGGACAGGCTTTCTTTCTCTGAGTTTGGGAACATCCTAGCACATAACTCATGTAGCTCTGGAATGATGGGATGAATATTGGGATGGGTGCAGCTGTGATGCTCTGCATGGGAAGCTGTGTAAGGTTCCCTCTTCCCTACAGCCTAGTGGTTGTGCTAAAGGAAGGCTGGAGCCTGGCACCCGCTGCCTGCCCCACAACTGGGGCAGCCCGTCCACTCTACTTCTCACTTTTCTTTGGAGGCTGCAGCAGCAACTTTGTGCTTTACAAGTGTGAGTTCACTTGAGAGAATTCCAAAGCACCCTGCAGCTTTCCCAACCTGCTCAGACTTGGAGTCTCCTTGTATGACAGCCCTTTGAATTGGCCACAAATATGTTTTCTCGTTACCCATTCATGTATTAAATACTCATCTCAATGATGAAATACTTGCCTGGGTCTCTCTTAATGAACAAGTGTCAGATGTTTAGCACCAGTAGACTTTATTGCTCAAAGGCACAGGCTTCTTGGAGCTCCTCTCAGTCACTTCCAGCTGTCTGCCTCAAAATAATGGGGTGGGGGAAAGGGAAAGGAAGAGGCTGTTCCTGTCAATGGGATTCCAGCTGGTTTGTATATAAAATCTTTCCAGGACACCCAAAATGCTTTATTCACCAGTTGGATGTCATATTCTAAATAAAACCAATTATTTGGTTGACATCTACAACCCTGCTGAGGTATATGATAATGGTGCCCCTTGTCTGCAAAGACAAACACATGCATTCTCCCTGCAGCGAGCAGCCAAGCGGCCCTCGCCAGCCTCGGCAGCGGAAGAATGCACCCCTATTCCCTGCCTCTTTCTCTCTCCGCCTGCCCGTCCCGGCGAGCCAAGCCCGTGAGAATACCCTGGCATAACTTCCTGGCAAGAACCATCACTTTTATGTTGCTTTTGGGTAAACTTCAGTGACTCATCTTGTATTCATGCTCATCTATGGTTGGCTTTTTAAAAATTTTTTCTTCTAATGTTCTGGTCTGCCAAGCTGCGAGTAGTTTGCTTAACAATGTGCAATGCTTGGAGAACAGATGGGCTCTTTTCTTCCACCCAGTGGCATGCAGAAATGAAATTTTATCCATCAAACTTCAGTCTGTGACATTTTATTTGGAATGGTTGTTTTAACAGCTACTTTGCCACCCACCAGCTCCATTGTATTTCCTTCCACACTGGATATAACTTAATGACAAACTCAGCACTGAGCAGCCAGCAGTCTGCATTGCGGTGGTACCTCACAAAGGATCATCTTGAATTGCCCTCCTGTACAAACACATACTCAGAAAAAGTTTGCAACCTTGAAAATTTACAGCGCAGGCAAGAAAAGTGGTTTTCCAAGCGTAGTAGCAGCTCTGGAAATGGATACCCAGGTCCTCAGGCAAACTGTAAGGCTGTCTACACTGTTTGACTCCCCTTTTCCAGGACTGGTGCAAACTCGCAGTCATTCAACCTACAAATTCTACTTTAACCCAGAAAAAAATATTTTTGAGATATAACATTATGTTTTTCCATGTGCCATTTCATGAAAAGCTAAGGAAAAAAATGAGAAGGAATGCTTCATGCTCTGCTCTTCCACTTGTTCAGAGACTGCCTTTCTAGAGGGTTGACTAGCATAATTTCTTTCACTGAAACGTTGCTTGCTACCTTTAGAAGCCGAATGGCACTTTGCTCAAATACACACTGCTCAGCTGCCTGAAATACCAAGGGGAACGGCCAAAATCAGAGCTAGCCTAGGACATCAAGACTACGGAGAAAGTCACATCTAGGACAGCTGCATTCCATACACTCAGTCTAAAGTGCTCCGGAAGCCCTTATGGCCATCTGTGCAAGAAGAAAGAGTTTGTTCTTTAGGTGACTGACATACTGATTTCCCTGTAGGTAAAAGAAAACGGATGTAATAGCTTGGACATTCCCATATGTTGCTGGTGGATCTCACGTTCCTGAAGCTGTTGATAACTGGTGCAATCTTGCCCAGAGCAAGAGCAGCACACAGACATGATAGGCTTTTGTGAGCTTTAAAGATGGATTAAAGCAGAATATTTACAAAGGCTAATTAAGCAACAGCAGCTGCTCTTCTCAGGTTGGTCTGCAGGCAGTGGGCAGAGGGAATCTCCCCTGGTAGCAACTCAGAGCACATCACCACATTAAACTCTTATTCTGAATCACCTCCTGGGAGAGCCTCTGCTCCCCTCGCAGGTGCCTATCTCCACCATTTCACATCATTCATCTTTCCAGCTGTGTCCCCTGGGCTCCTCTGCGGCCACTGCAGACACAAACCAGGGGAAATTGCTGTGAAATCTATTGCAGGTAGAAGGATAAGCATGTTGTAAATGGTTTCACAGACTCAAATGGGGTTTGATCTTTCCAGTGATGAAACACAGCTTGCTAAACTCTGTGTTTTGAAACTCACTGCTAATATTTTAGAGTGAGAAACCATAACCATATGGGATTTAGCAATTCACATGCCAGGTTATGATGAGCTGCTTGGTTTGTCAGTTCCCAGCTGCTCCTTTGAAAAATCACCAGGGGATTTCCTCACTGACTGGGCTGCCAGCTTTCCTGGGGTGAATACAGGGAACAAGAAGTTTTGTATTAGATTTTATGGGCTGGAGCCTTCAGCATGCCACGATCCCTCTGAACCACATGAATGTGAACCAAGGACAAACTGACTCTCATGAATCCCTGCATTTATGGGTAAAGAGCTCTCTGTGGACACAAAACTGGAGGAGGCAAAGTTCCAGCTCCATATTTCGGACCTGTCCTATGGCAGAGAGGTCAGAGGATGGGAGATATGCGGGAATAGGGCTCCTCTGTGGCTCATCCTCTGCCTGCTGGTTTCCTTTCAGCCTGAGTTATGGCTGCAGCAGATAGGTGCTTTTACAGCTCCTGGACACAGCTGTCCATCACCTACAGCTACACATCTGCACATTTACTGATCCATACAACTAACAAGGATGAGAACTGAGGCTTTATGTGCTCTGGCACAGAAAGTGTGAGAGCGTTCAGGGTGAGCCAGTGGGTTGTTGTCACGCTTTTCACCCAAGAGAGCCTTATCAGACTTTACCCCCTGGAGTGTCTGGCACTGACAGCAGCAGGGAACTCGCCCACACAGCCTGGCCGGACTCAGTGCAAGGAGAAGCAGTGTGGTTGGCTGTAGAAAGCTCTGTATCTCAAAATTAATTTGCCTGTGGTTCTGCTGACACCTTCTGATTATGCTGCTCTCCCAGTAAAAGAAAGGGTGTGCTGAAATCAATCTCCCACCCCCTACTCCACTGCAGATAGAAGACAAAAGATATATTGCTAATTAAAACGTTCTAATCTGCTGGAAAGCAGTTCTGTAGGATTGATTTGAATAAAACTGATGATGCAGCCCACTCAGATCACTGGGAAACGACCTCTCTATTATGAAGTCCCAGAATAGCATAGCCAAGCAATCTTGATTTCCTAATATGTCAAAGGAAGAACTTCTTAGTTAGTTACAGCATACAATACGGATATTCCTGAAATGTCCTCTGCTTAATGAACAGCTGATATTGGCTAACCTCATAGAAATAAGAGAGAATTAGTACCAGCTGCAAAATGCATTCACTGGATAGTGAAACTGGCAGTTGGTATTATGCCTGCTATAAATATTTTTAATTAAAAATTGTTTTCTGTCTCTTCAATTGGTATAATAGCGATAATGCTTACTGAGAGTTACTGAAGATGTAATAGGATTCCCCTTCGAGTACAGCAGAGCTATTTATTCTGCCGTAATATTGCTACAGTGGAAATCTGCATAATAATGTCCAGATTCTAGTACAAGAGGAAAAAAGACTGCGGGAGTGTTTGAGAATAAGGTACATGAGCATGCAAATTCCTAAATAAAAAACATTCTCANTTTAATCCACAGCCCCAGGGCATTGTATGCCTCTAAGAAAAGGTTTGCTCTTTGCATGCTTACAGGGAGCAGCACAGCAGATCCTCTTGTGCTGCTCTGGCCATGCTCTGGCACAGGTCCCTGTCAGGGAAGATGGGGGTTTGGGGGTGCTTCTCCCACCCTGATTCAGAAAGGAGCTGCCCCTTCCCCCATGTGGAGGGGCTGGGAGAGGCACTGGCAGAGGGGACCCTGCAGTGCTGCAGCAGACCGGAGCCTTTGGGCACCTGGTCTCCACTTGGTGCTCTACTGCCATGACCATCCACAGATGATGAGGGACACCTCCTCCTTTGGGGAGTGAAGAGGCATTAGACCCGCTATGCCCTGACAGGCACAGCCCATGTTAGGCACTACCTAAATAGGATGGATACTGTGACAGCTGGAGATATATGTTAGCTGTCCCTGCTGGCCCTTTGGGAACTTGTGATTGCTCTCCACACTACGTGGGAGACTTTCTAAAGCTGACGGGACCAATCACTTTCTCATCCCCACTCGACTCTCTTCCCCTCTGAGGCTTTGGACCAGTGTCATGATTGAAGCACTTTTTCCCACCGCCTTCCTCAGGCCCCCGCCTTCATCCTCCCCAGCTTCCGATACACCTACCCTTGACCAGCACTCACCTTCACTCTCTCGTTTCTACTCTCCTGTGTATACCTCAGAGATCGTGGTGCAGCTTGCCTTCGTCTGGTGTTTTCTTTCTGACAACTCCCAGAGGCTCAAGTCAAGACAAAAGCCTCATTCTGTCAGTCACTGTATGAATACATGATTAGGCACATTCCCTGCTCCAAAGACCTTTTGATCTAAACCTGCTGCTTTGATTTCTTGATACTAAATTCCTTTCCTAGTTTGGCTCTCATCCTTTTCTTGTCCATAAACTGACAGCAATTTTACTGCAAACAAGCAATTTCCCAGACAAAGCTATGGTCTCTTTTACCCGTAGGTTCTTCCTTCTGCCACAAACTATCTTTGCTTTGCTATTCCAGCTAGCCTTTTTAATTTGCATTTATGGTTCACAGTCCTCTCATTTTCCAGCTCCTTGTTACTCTTAGGGTCCAGCAGGTACTGTCCTCTCTGCTCTCTTTCAAAGGGAAAGACGAACTCTGCTTGCTGGGGCGTTTCCCCAGCTCTCCATGGAGAAGGCAGCAGCCCCACTGCCTGTGTTCTTCCCTGGCCAGGTTTGCAATGGGCATCGATACCATCATCTGTGAGCACCTCTGTGGATCAATGGATTCAACAGCAAAGACAAGAACAAAACAAAACCGGAGAAGTGACTCACACCAGTGCCCAGAGGGATAAAGGAAGAGGAAGAGGGAGACAGGAAAGAGAAATGAATACCACAACCTCATCTGCCTGAGGGCACAGAGGTCATGTTAGCCAGGGAATGAAAAAAAAGGACTTTTCTGAGGGTGGTTGGGCAGGGGGAGTTTCTGCTTGAGTATTTTAATTCTTCCAGGCTACCTCCCAGGGTCAGGTCACTCAATGACCTAATTTTATTCCAATAATGAAAGTACCCTATTATAAAAGAAAAAGGACAACACATGATTATTTTTTTCTCCATCCAATCCAATGAATTGGTTTTGGTGGCCAGTTTGAAGGATATTTTGATCACCTGACAGGTTTTATATGAAATACCTGGTAATTTAAGAGCCTGTTACACTCTCTCACTCGTCCATGTGCCTGTTTCCTGCCCTGTTGTAAACTAAAAGAATTAAGAACACCCTAAGCCAAGATAAATTTGAAATACAATTCTCCAGCTATTTGAATCAAAAGGCAGTATTGATTATTTAATTACATAGAAATGATCCAAATGCTTAGCATTTACTACAGATTAATGACTGTCCCAGAGTAGTTAATGGCCCTTCTTGCTGCCATCAACAAAAGCTGCTTATTAATCCCTGGAAAATGGCTTGCATAACAATCATAACCTGCTGTTAAAAGTTTATAAATAGATAAAAGTGTCACATGGATTTATGAGTGCTAAGGCTGAATGGGATCTGTGTGGAGTTTCTAGCAAATAAATGCCATGTGCATGAGCTCATCTGATTGCTTGAATTATCACAAAATCCCAAGTTGCTCTTTTGGATTGGAAAATGGCATGTAAGGGACTGCCAAGTGGCTGGAGTCCTATCTACTGACTGGGAAATAATTACTTCACTGCATAATAAAGAGGCACCTTCCTTCTAACAGCAGTGCTCTGCCCTTTCATTGTATTGACTGAAACATGTGTGAGGGAGGCTGTGCTGTTTCATTCCTTCACTTTGTTTTTAAGAGGAAAAAACACTTGCACATACACACACACACACACACACCCACACACCACACACACACACACACCACACACACATACACACCACACACACATACACACAAACACAGCTGGCCCAATGGCCCCAGCAGGTGTACGGGTCTTGCTAGTCTGGGATCTGTACTATCCAAAGCTCTTTGAACAAGCCCTTTGCACCTGGGTCTCTGCATCCCATCTGGGCTGGTAGAACACTGAAGATGGTATGTGCTGCTAATGAAAGGTGCTTTTGGAAAACATGTTGCTCCTGGAAGAGCTGGGAGGGCATGCAGACCCTGGGGGAAGGGGTGGTGGAGGGCAGGGGTTCGCAGCAGCACCGCATCCCCACATGTGGTAACTGTGCCCCATCACTGCGCTGACACTCACACTGTCCCTCCTGCCTGGGAGCTCAGCTTCAAATCAGCATGCAGAGGACCCTGCTCCTGTGGGGTTGCAGAATCCCCATCCCAGTCACCTGGACACCAGCATCAGTCCCTGTCCCCTCAGCAGCCACTGTCCCTGTAGTTAGCTGTACTCAGCTTCCTAACCCCACCACAGGAGTAGTGGCTGGTTATTGCATTTGAGCTGTGAATAGTAAAAAGTATATACAGGTGCCGTTGTCTGAAGATTGAGAAGGCTGCCCAGAGGAGCAGACCAGGTCTGTGGGAGCATCCTGTTCCTATTAGGAATTTGAGGAAGTGGCTTCCTTTTATCCAGTCAGACCACAGACACTGAGGTAAGAGGATAGATGAAAAATTACTGTCTCCTTCAAAGAATCAGACAGGAGGGAACCTGAGGGCCAGCCCTTCCTGATTCACATCTTCCAAGCCTCTTAACATTACCGCCTCTATTTTCTGTTATTTTCATTGTACCTGTTTCGATCAGACAAAGACACACTTCAGTGCAGCACTGGACCAGAGAGGGTTGCCCATCATTAGAAAAGAAGTTACAGAGCCCCAGTCCCTTGCCCCTTACCCTATGCACTGTTCACCTCTCCTCCAGCACAGAGGCTTGGGGGGGTCGGTGGCTCCCCTGCAGCAGCCGCTGCTGCAGGGGTGGGATGCGGGAGAGGAGAGGGCACATGAGTGGGCTTTCGCTGCCACTGCAGAGGTGTGGGATGTACACGTGGAGCAAGTGCACTGCTCAGGAGGCTGGCAGGTTGGAGGCTGCAGACTGTAATTTTTCTTCCTACTCTCAACATTCCATGGACTGCAGCCTTTCTACCTCTCTCCTCTCTTCCTATCAGGAGGCTTATTCCCACTGCCAAGCACTGAGAGCTTGCCCCTTCCACAGCCCACTCCCGTGATTTTTTTGGTGGGCTGCATCACAGGACTCGTCAGACACTAAACAAGTGCTGAACTAAACTAATTATCTTCCCTCAAACTCTTTCCAAATATGCTTTGCTTCGCTTTCACGGCACGTGGCCAGGTTTCAGGTGAGAGAGACGCACACTGTGTGCTTCATGCGCTTCACTGAGCCACCTCCCCGGGACCCCCACCCTTCCTTCGCATCGACCGGGGGTCTGTACCCGGGCCAGACCTCCCTCCTATGCTCAAAGGTTTTGCAGCGCTGAGGAATACCACCCCAGAAAGCAGCCCCAGAAAGCTTCTGTGTCCAAGAGCCGAGAGAGGCAAATTTGCCTCCCTGGGCTTGTGCAGGGGCACGGAACCTTTCCGTGAATGGCATTCGGCATCCAAAGCCCGGTGCCGGGCGCGGCAGGGCTGCGTGGGCGGAGGGGGCGCACATTCCCACCGCCTCCCCGCCTCCCCGTCGTGCTCCTCCCGCGGAAGCCACAGGGCGGGCGGCAGCTCGGTTCGGGATGCTCCGCTTAGCGCGGCGGCCAGTGCCATCTAGCGGCATCGGGAATGGGTAACCACCCTCCCCAAAGCGCCGCAGGGACCGCCAGCACCCCTCTGCCAGGGGACTCGCGGCTTCCCCCTCCAGCTTCCTTCCCCTCTCTGGGAAGCGCTCCCCATCCCTCTTAAAAGGATGTTGACGGACCGAAATTAAAATAAATGGCCAAAAGCTTGCATCAACTCGATGTCAAGCTTGCAGGCAGAAAAGATCTTGGAAGTCCTGTTCGTTGTGGGAGATGGGGTGGGCAAAGGGCTGGCAGGTGGAGCAGGCTAGGAAAAACAGCAGCCAGGTCCGAAGGATAGGTTTCGGGGGGGTCAAAACTGATTTTTAAATTAATATTTTACTTAGGTATAGACCAGATGATAGAAATCTGTTTCTCATCATTTAAGTAATTAAACATGGTAGAGTGCAGGTTTTCATGAACAGATGCGGTGAACACCTGCCAAGGACAACATTGCCTCAGAGTGTTCTTGCTCTTAAAGGTCTCCTCCACTTTTTCATTCCATTGGCTTTTCACGGTCTCCGTAAAAGAGGGCGGAGGAGGCACATTCTTGTTCTTTCATTTAAGGAAATGGTCAGTTACAGGTAGAGGATGGGGCAGTGAGGAGGATGCAGAGCATCCCCCAGAAAACCTTAAATTACGTAATTCGGCTGAAAAATTAGGTCTCATCAGGAATCCCTTTTCGTTTGTTATGAGCACCGAAGCACTTCAGGTGTTTCTGTACGTGTCCCTGAGGGCAGATTTTGACGAGGCTCCCTTTTCCCCACCGCGTTCCGCACTAGAGGAAGGTGTCCGGACGGGCTGTCCCACACCGAGCGCGGAGGGAGCTCCCCGCGGCCCGGGAGCAGCGCTCGGCCCCGCCCCTTCCGGCGCGCGCGCGGACATGGCGGCCCTACCCGAGGAGGAGGCCGGGCCCGGGCCGGGGCCGAAGCAGAAAGAAAAGCGGAAGAACAAGAACAAGAAGAAAGCGGCGCCAGGTGGGGGCGGAACGCGGGACAGTGCGGGGCTGCCGGCTCGCCGGGAGGGCCGTGGGCTGAGGGTCCCTCCGTGGGGCGCTGCGGAGGGTAGAGGCGGCTGGCGGGTGCTTGGGGCCGGCAGCGGCGGCGCCGTGTTGTGGTGCGCCCACCCGCGAGGTACTCGGGTTCCTCGCCTCAGTCTGTGCCTTGTTCTTGTATAATATATTTGCGTAATTATCTTGTATATATCAGATCAACAGCGCATATCTCAGCTGCGGATTTCTTCTT
>VZRQ01000586.1:2441299-2471266 GCA_013397975.1 Machaerirhynchus nigripectus
TTTTAATATTTTTATTATTTTTTTTTATTTTTAATGTAAATAGTTCAAAGCAGTATTTTTTCTAATGTCAGAAGAGATGCAAACCGCATTCAACAGTGTATTAAACTAATCTTCGTATAACAAAAGTTTGTTTTGCTTTTTTTTTAATAGCAGTTGATGAATCGGAACTTCTCACTGTGCCAGATGGATGGAAAGAGCCAGCCTTTACAAGAGAGGATAATCCCAAAGGGCTGCTGGAAGAAAGCAGTTTTGCAACATTGTTCCCGAAGTACAGAGAAGCGTACTTGAAAGAGTGCTGGCCACTTGTCCAGAAAGCCTTGGGTGAACATGTATGAATTCTTAATAATTGTGATACTGCACTTTAACTTTTGGGACATACAGGTCTACTTAAGCTAATAAAAATAGTGCAAGCTGCTTTTCTTATGCTGTATTTGTAAATTTCTGCTTTGCTTGCATTTTTAATTAGCAGTGTCATTTTTTGTCATCAAAATTGGTGAAGAACTGTGTAGCCAGACTTGCAGTTCTTTACAAATGCTGTCAGCAAAGTATTTGCAGCAGCAAGTATCATCATCCAGGCACTGACAGCTTTGTTGTGCTTGAATTCAGGGAGACGATAGAGGTGGTGCTGTGGGCCTTGTGACATGTATTCAGTCTGGTATTTGTGTGTGAATTTTCTTAAGCTAAAAGTCATTTAAGAAATTTTGGAAAATAGATCTGCATTCTCTATGTCTCATTCTGTTAACTGCTTGCTGCCAAAGCTGAATTATGAGATTGATTTGGTGTTTCTTTTCAAATTTTGCAGTATGTGAATGCAGCACTGGATCTAATTGAAGGAAGCATGACTGTCACTACCACTAAGAAGACTTTTGATCCGTATGCAATCATTAGGGCTAGAGACTTAATAAAACTTCTGGCAAGAAGTGTTCCATTTGAGCAGGTCTGTATTAAATCCTGAAAGTTTTCATCCATCATAATGCTTATATTTTGCCTTAAATTCTATCATAACGTCATACGTAAGTTATATAATGATACTTTAAAAATACTATGTTTTAAAAATGCAGGAATTTCAAGTGAGTCAAGTAAAATAAAATACATATTTAAAGTAAATACATCTGAAAGCAAAGGGAAAAGAATAAAGTATTTTCTTGACTCTTAGGAGTAATAGATTTGAATTCAGATGACATTGCCTGCATCTTGTCTTTTTAGGCAGTTCGTATCCTTCAGGATGATGTGGCATGCGACATCATTAAGATAGGCTCTCTGGTGAGGAAGAGAGACACTTTTATAAAAAGAAGAGCACGGCTTCTTGGGCCAAAAGGATCTACTCTTAAGGTATTTCCTGTTGGTGTAGTAACTAGACAATACTGAGACCCAAATTTGTGTCAGGTCTTCATGTTATACTAATTTCATTTCTCTTTTTGGTGTAGGCCCTGGAACTGTTAACAAACTGTTATATTATGGTGCAAGGCAACACTGTTTCAGCTCTTGGACCCTATAGTGGGCTGAAGGAGGTAAGAGGAGGTAGATGAGCTGTTTGTGTAGCAAACACAAACTTCTGTGCCCAGCTCGAGGGTGGGCGATACATAAAATCTGGCAACCTCGGCTGTATTTCAATACCTTTTCAGCTGTGTTAGTAAGCTACATTTACATGAGTGTAATGTCTGTAGTCTTATCATCTTAGCCGCTGAATTTTGTTCAGACTCCAAAATCTTTCTGTCTTGGAAGAAAAAGTATCTGTATATGTTTTAATAAGTATGTGGGATAAGAATGCTTGTCAAAAACAAGTTCCTCATGGCACCATAAGATCCATGGTAACATGAAAATAACGTTTGTGGGCCTGCTGGAGTCTATTAGAAGCATGGCAACATTATTGGCATTTTTGGACTGCTGTGCCTTCCAGTTAACCGTGTGCTTTCACTTTTTGAAGGCTGGAATCAATGATCTCGGAGGTCTTCTCCAACCTTAATGATTCTATGATTTTAAATCCTACTACTTTGGGGAGGCAGAGGCAGGGAGAGGAAGCAAGATAGTACAGCTGGTATTTTAATTGATTAGCATATGATATACTTGCTGAGTTTTCTGTTCTTTTTGTTTTGTATTCAATGCAGGTTAGAAAAGTTGTTCTGGACACAATGAAGAATATACATCCCATATATAACATCAAGGTTAGCGTGGTCCACTGCATTTTGTTTACAAGAAAATACTATTTCTTCCCAGAGAGTTTTATGTTAATAACTTACATGTTTCTGTGTGGTAATCTATTTTTGAGAATTTCTGTAGCATGCTGCTTTATAAAAACCACTGACTTTGATATCCTCCATTTTACTAGGATACATTGCCATAACATGATTATGGCAGTATCTGAGAAAACATCAAAGGAAAAGTGTGTATAAACTTTCTCCCTTTGATTGTTGGCTTGATACTTGCTCCTTGTCCTTTAGGCACCTTCTCCAGTGCATTCTGTCCATGTTTTGAGACATCTCTCTGGTTCTGCTGTTCATAATTAAGCCCCTCTGCTCTTACTGAAGTGACATGTGGAAGGTTTGGATGTAGCCTATTCACTGTAAGAAAGTCTAGTGAAACTCCTATTTTGGATCTCTTGGCTTCTACTGTAATACTCTTTTTCTAATAACTTCTTTGTGACATTCTGAAACTACTGAAGACTTTGATGATCAAAAGGGAATTAGCAAAAGATCCTGAACTGAGGACACAAAGTTGGGAAAGATTTTTGCCTAAATTCAAGCGAAAGAACTTGAAAAAACGCAAGGAGCCCAAGAAGAAAAATATTAAGAAGGAGTACACACCGTTCCCACCTCCACAGCCAGAAAGCCAGGTCAGTTGAAACTTTATTTGGTTATGCAGGAATATAGCACACCTGAAATTGTGTTCTTTGTTAAAAGAGATGGGGAAGCTTTTTTTTGTCATGTTCTGATTTCCTGATAATACACATCTGGCTTATAATGCATAATTAACTAAGGCTTCTTGCTACTTGTCTTACACAGATTGATAAAGAATTGGCAAGTGGCGAATACTTCTTGAAAGAAAGACAGAAGAAACGCAAGCAAATGGAAGAGATAAAGGTAAAGTTACACTAATCCGGGGTCCAGTTAAAAAGCATTTGATTGCTGACCTGGAATCTGATTTTTTTTCTTGTCCTTTTTGCCCTGCTCTATTGCTACTTGACCTTTTTATTTGTAACTTTAGGCAAAGCAAGCAGATGCAATCAAGAGAAGACAAGAAGAAAGAAATAAAGCTTTTATTCCACCAAAGGAAAAGCCAGCTGTGAAAACAAAGAAAGGTAACCATTTTTTTTCCTGTTCTAAAACTTTCTGTTGTCAATTTCTAGGCTGGGTAATTTTGCAAATACAGCGTAGGAAAAAGAATGGTCATGCAAAAAAATCCTGGTGGTTAGATCTATGCCTAGAGTTGCCAGGGACAGTAGAAAGATCATCTGGCCAATAATTCTATACCTATAAAATGGCAATTCTCTGTTAAAGCGTCAATCTCCGTTGGTTGTTCTAGCTTCATCAGTTTTTGCCTTTCACTTTTACAGTGAAGCTGCTCTGACTTTTACATTCAAGTAAATAGAAAGCAATACTTACTTGAAAAGCTTACATCACAACTTTGGTACAAGATAGGTAAATAGCTTTTTTAAAAGTTAAAGTGAAACCACACTATGTGCAGAGTAAGAGCTTATGTTCTCAGATGACTTTTTTAATGCACTAGAGAAACAAGTCTTCAGTTCTCACTGATTATGCTTCATATTCATACTATGAGATACACTATTAGCTGTACTATTTACATATTATTACACAATGTATTACACAATTTCTTTTGAATTTAAAAATTTGTTTCTTGAAAAGCATCTGTTTTGCAGCATTGATACAGTACTTTTTTTTGTTGTGTTGGCAGTAAATTTCCAATGATCCTGTTGTTGTCTACACTGGTCTCAAATGTGGTGCTTTTCTAGCTGCTGTGTGTTTTGAGCTGAAATCCTTCAGTCTTCCAAGAGTGGATGACAGGAATAGTTTGTATGTAGAGGAGAACTGAAATCCAAAGAAGACAGCTGGTACCCAGCATTAGATTTAGAAATTAACTGTGTGAGATAGGAAAGCTAGATCCAAACTCACGACTTGTGTTCAAAAGAGAAAATACCATCACCTGTGTGAACATAAGAGTAGGTTATTCATGTTGCTCAGCACTAAGTGTTTAACTTCAGTATTCTGGCACTCCCTATAGAAGTTTATAATGAAGGTTTTCATGCAGGGGTCAAAGATCTGCATCATATTCCTCCAACCTACCCTTCCTCATCCTGTGTCTGACAGTGGCCATTAATGGATGGCCACGGAGAGAGTATAAGGATGGGACAGGCATGTTTGGGATCTTACCGCTTTAATTACTTGCAGAAAGACAAAATGCCATAAAAACGTCTCTGGATATAAGCATTCAGCAGTTAATTTCTTTTCTTATGCAAGATCTATCAAGCCTGTGTCTAAGACAGCGTATGTATTAATTTCAGAGAAGTATATCTGTGTTCTGAGGAGTGGGTGATAATAGTTTGTATGTCTGTAGGGTGGGGCATCTGTGTTCAAATGTTGTATGGGATTTTTTAATATAACTGTTCAAATTCTGCTGAATAAGATTTGTAGATAATACTAGTTTCAACAAAAATGATTATTAGAATAATCTATAAAATTATTAGTGAACATAAAACGAGTCCTAACCAATGCCACAGGATGCAGTTTACTGTGTTTATATATAAAGTCTTCTTGTAGACTGTTAACATCTTTCAGAAGTTAAATTCATGTCTGTTACCTTTGTATTTCTTATTATGTAGCCTCCACTGAGAAAAAGATTGATATTGAAGCCATCAAAGAAAAGGTAAAGAATGCAAAGAAGAAGAAATTAGGAGCACTTCCTGAGGAAGAAGTAAAGTTAAAAATGGCAGCAGATGAAAAGAAAAAAAAGAAAAAGAAGTAATTCACCACCCAAGAAGTTTACTTTTCTTCTCCAATAATGAACATTTTTATACTCAGAAGATGGGAGATTTTTTGCTGTCGGTATAATGTGGACAAGAAAAGACTAAGTAGAAAGATAATTCTCTTTTCCTAAGTACAGTTTAATTAGTGGACCTACAATAGCTGTACAGACGTGGCAAGGTTGGTGAAGAAAATCTGTGCTGCTCTGTTGTTTGGGAAAGTAAGAGAATGTATTTGGATAATATCCGTCTACCTAAAGGGAAGGTTTCACAATAGAAACATTTAGTAGGAGTTTGATGTGGAGTGTTTAAACATTTGGGTCAGAGAACTCTGGGAAGGTGAAAGTTCAAGGTAATTCAGTGAAAGAGTACCTGACAATATGCAGCCTTAGTTGTAGTGATAACTTTTGCTAAATGGGCAAGATTTATTACAACATTATGCTTTTATTTTTGTAAAAGCTGATTATATTGTGTGTCTTGTCTTGATGTTAATAAATATTTTTAGTACAATGTTCTTAAATTCTTAGTTAATCGACTGCACAACCTCCATTTTGTTGTCCAGGAAACAAACTCACAGCTTCATCTGAGAATCAGACAAACCATAATCTTCATTGCATACCATTATTAAACTGTCATTTATTAGCATTATCGTGATGGGTTTTTAGACAGAATATGGTACAAAGTAAGTGTCTTTACATACAGATTGTGCTGCAGGGAAAGTATAAAGCTGTGTTATTTACCTTTAAATATATTCTTAATTTAGTTCCTTCTTGCAAGAACGTCTTAAAAATTGTGTTCCTTTTTTTGTTTTTTTTGAGGTGCTTCCTCTATTTTAAAGGAAGTTTAGAGGTTTTTCAGTTTCCTGAAACTGTGAAATGTGATGAAATAAAGTGCACCAGGAGAGCAGCTGTTGCTTATTTCGTGCATTGGAGATTAAAGAAACAAACGTGATGAGGAGGAGATAGAGCCACACTAATTTCATGATTCTGTTAGAGTGCTTTTGCTGGGTTTTGGAATTTTGATCACTGCACATGCACTGGAAATTATTCTAGAAGGGTGCAGCTCAATGCTTTTAGGTTAGTGAGATTTTGTTTGAAACGAGAGGGTGAAAACAGCTGTTTGGTTTTTGTTTTTTTTTCCCACATATAGGTAAGAATTGAGAATGTGTTTGGTTAGATACCCAGTGCATGAGCCTTGGGACATAGCTATGGTGCTTGCCCTCTAGGGTAAGGCACAACATCAGCCTAAGTTACTAGGCCTTTACATTATGTGAGCAGTTCTTGGCAGTTAATTGTTAAGGAAAAAATACTCCCAATCTTCTTAGGGACTGCATTGTTTGTAAGTGGCAGTTTCTTTTGGAGTCAATCAGGAAAATACTATTTAAGCATCTTTCACTGAGAACATGATGCATAAGTCACAAGCCACCCATCTCAGAAACTGTAATGGTCTGATGAGTTCAGTGACACCAGCACTACGAAAAGCTTTTTAGAAACACCAACTGGTGTTTGGCAGTTGACAGAGTAAAGGGGAGACCACAATCAGGGCTTGTTGGGTAGTTCAGACCTCTCACGTAGTGAAAGGACTAATTTCAACAGGACACGCTGCAATACTTCAGTTTAAATTCCCGTTCTCACAAATGTGCTTCAGCAGAAAAGTCGGCAGAGTGAGGACCCATTAAGGAGGAGTTTGACAAGCCAGGGGAGGAGCATGAGTGTATGAGGGGAGAGAGAGTCCTCGGTTCTGATCTGAACCGCATCAGGCCCCTTTCATGACAGAGGAGTGGCATGCATTCCCCTGCCTGTTGTTTAAAAAAAAGACAAGTGTAAGGCTGTTTGTCCCACACTGGTCTTGCAGACTAGCATATCATTTCAGGAATCTAGCTGTGAAAGGATCCTAAAAAAATTTCCAGCTGCATCAGCTAACTTCTTGGGTGCCTGAGTTCCAGTGCAGGAAAATGTAGCTCAACTTGTGGCAGCCTGGCTTTAAATTATCTTTATTTCCATGGAAGTGTGCATTTTTTAAATTAGGACCTGCAGCTGAGTAATTTCTGTAGCTTTTACATGGCATCTTTTTCTATAATAAAATTCTAAGTACACTTAATGAAGTCTTGTCCTACGGTGTGGAAAGGCGTCACATGGTGTTTAGTATTTCCTGGTTGTTACTGTTGACAAGTTTCAAGGATTGCTGGTAGGACATTATTTACTTAAACTGGAACATCAAGAAAGCTTACTCATATTCCTGTAGGCAAGTTAAACCAAAGGATTTGTCTGCCCAGGAGTCCATATCTAAATGGAAAGGGGCTGCATGGTCTGACTTGCTGGTGCTTTGTACATCTGTTTTCTGAGAGAGTATGGCAGTACAGTTATAACACTTCTGTAAAACGTAATAATAGAAAGCAAAGTGGGCTTGGAAGAGTGAAAGATTTTTTTTGTATTTTCAGAACTGCTTAACTATTTCAAATTATGTTCTTACAATGATTTTAGAGTTTACAGACTTGCAGAAATGTATGTGAAGTCTGTATTTCCATATCAGTGTTTTGCATTTATCATACGGAATTCATACATGCCGTGTGGACAATTCAAAGTGGTTTCATCATCCAGAGCTAAATACCTGGATTTCTGGATATCCTGAAAATGACAAAGCTGCTTTTTTCCTCTTGACTTCTTGATTTTCAAGCATTTTTTTTGTTTGAAAGATGCCACATTGTAAATGT
Source organism: Machaerirhynchus nigripectus (assembly GCA_013397975.1). Taxonomy (NCBI): domain Eukaryota; kingdom Metazoa; phylum Chordata; class Aves; order Passeriformes; family Dicruridae; genus Machaerirhynchus; species Machaerirhynchus nigripectus. The sequence continues at coordinate 2,448,991 of VZRQ01000586.1, forward strand.
TGGGGGGTTAATCCCCCTAAACCCCCAATTTATTTAAGGAAGGTCTTTCTTAGAATTTCCTAAGGGCTGCTTAAGTATATAGTTAAATGAAAGTGTTAAGATTTTGAACATCAGGGTCTCTGTCATATTTGCATATTTCTTCTCCTAGAGACCAACCATCAATTAAACTAAGCAGGGGAGAACTCCTGCTGAGCTCATTTTAAACTCCCCAGACACAAGTGTATCTGGTTCCCTTCCCTGCATTCCTCTTTCCAGTACTAGGATCTTACCCCACATGGCTTCTGCAGGGCAGACACTGTGCCGTGGAGCCCTGTGCAGGAGGAGCGTGCACACATTAAGTCCTGCTACCCATGTGCCACTTGCCAGCTGATTTTTAGATGGGACTTTGCAGTACATGGAGCTTGAGGCTTGGGTTTCACACAAGAGTGTCTGTGACTGTGCTGTCTCGGCTCCAGTAGCTAACAAAATAAGATGTAGATATAAAAAGACATATCAAGTATGAAATTCGTAATTTTGTCCCCAGCCATATTTGCATTTTGAAAAATGATTTATTCAGGGAATGCTGTGATACTGAAATGATTCTACTACAAGCAGTACTAGCAGATAACTATCTGGAGGTGTAATGTGAGAAACACTGGGTCCCAGTTCCAGTGTTTTCAGTTGAAATCCATGCCAGTAGTAGGATCAGGAGTCAGGGTCAGGAGTGGGTATGCAGAAACACTGACAGTAGTGTGCTGACAGTACCACAGAAATGAAGCAGTGAGGGGAATTCCCCGGCTTCCTCTACAGCAGTGTGTGCAGAGGGACAGGTGCAGAAGCTTCTAAAGGTACAGACAGGGATTGCTGTGGTCCAGCTTGAGTTTGTGCAGCTCTGCTGCTTCCAGACTCTGCTTGAGCTGAGTGACTGTAGCTGGTAGAGGACATACCCAGCTGAATAGAGCAGCTGCCCCCACAGCTTTCTGCCTGCTCCAGATGTGTAGGTTCCAAGACTCGTTCTTCAGCAGCTGTTGAACCAAAGTCATAACTATGGGCACAGTGTGATTTTATTTGGAGTTCTATCTTTCCCAGCATTGTTTCTAATGTTGTGCAAGTTGGAGCTGAATGTGGGTTACTTTGTGCACCAGCAGTTAAGCTGTAGCTCATGTTGCAAATTCATGATTTCCACACAGGAAGCAGGAAATAACAATTTATTTTTTGAAACAGCAGTAAAACCCCTATGCTCAGAAAAAAAAACCACAACAGGAAAGATTGCAGTGATACATAACCATGTAAACACAGGTAAAACTGTTTAGGCACAGGTGCCATGAGTTTAAAAACACATTCTAAGCAAAGAGAAGTACCAATGACACAAGTGCTCTGTGAAACTGGGAAGTGTGCTGCCTGCCACAGGATGCAAATGCCAGAGCTCACAGGGATCGAAAAATTCCTTAAAATAAAGTTTGAATTATACAGGCCACTCTGCATCTTGCTGTAGGAGCACCCAAGGTAAGAGTGCAATAGGAATGGGAGAGGTGCATGCTCTGTCTGTGACTTGGCTGTGGGCTGGAGCCTGACTCCTGGGCTGGAAATTCTCCAGCCCTTCCTAAAGTGTGTTGGCCAGCTGCCTGCACCTTAGTGTACTGCCTGGACAGTGTGCTCCTATACCCACCAGATCACACGCACGCTGCTCCACTTTAAAAATATTTTAACTATTTAACTTTTAAAGCAATTTTAATATCTAAAGCAATTTTAACTTTTAACTGGTTCTGAGCAATAAGAAAGGTGCTTATCTGTGCTTGTAACTACGACCTGCTATGCAGATGTTATTTCTGTATTTCTAAATAACCTGTGGATGCAAACAATGTCTCAACCAATGTTTGTGCTGCCAGTAACTTATGTGAATGGAAGAGATGAGTTGAGCCAAGTGCTCTTGTGGTCTTCTACATGTGTGTCACGCACTGGCAGGTACTAGAGACCAATACTTGGGTAGCAGCCAGGTGGCCAGAAATGTCAGTGTAAGGAGTAATAATCTTAAAGCAATAATGGAGATGCAGAACTCATCACATGCAGGTCTGTCCCACTCTGGATGCCACTTGGAGTTCTCTGTAAACAAAACAATTTACTTGTTTTCAAGTATAACTGCAACAAGGGCAACAAAAGGAAGCAGTAATTCCAGTGGTACTTACCAATGACTTTGTCACGCTCTGCATTTCCTGGAGAGAGAAAAGAAGTAAACATAAGCACACTTACAATTTAGAAACAATTTTACTCCAACCAAAAGGGACTTAAATGTGAGCATCACAATGCGCTTATAAATACAGCTGCTGTGTTTTTTCTCAGGAAGAAGCAAAGACCTGCTGACTCTGGCAGAGCCCTGCAGTGACTCTCAGGATTCTGCTGAGGAGTGGTTGATCACACTTTTTTGCCTTCTCCTCCCACCAGTGGCTGATGTAGAGAGGACTCACCCCGCAAGGTGTGCTTCCCAAGATCACTTTAGCTTTTGCCCTTTGCCTTGTGTTTTGAGATCCTCAGCCTGAAACTAACATTAAACAGCCCTGTGAATCCAGGACTTGCTCCAAGTCCTGCGGTACTGGTGTTTTAACGCCATCTTCCCACGCCTTTAGTTCACCAATGGTTGAGTGCTGGGGAAAAGTGTGACCATACCCTCGGCTCCCCACAGGCCAATGTCCACAGCACAGTGCCTTGTCTTTATTGAAATTTCAGGTCTCCTTCCCTCCTGACTCCATTCAGTCATTACAAAGCCAAGTGCAGGCATATCAGGAAGGTTGCCAGACTTGGGTTGAGCACTGCATCTCCATGAAGGCTCTTGCATGTCAGCCTTGTTCTCTCCCAGTGCTTAGAGGAAAGCAGATGGCCTGGCTGATGTTCACTGGAGTGAGTAGCTTTGGCAGTGCCATGGCTGCTCTCCCCACCTGCAGAGGCATGGCAGGGGCAAAGCTTGCTTGGACCTGCACCAGCTCAAGCCATAGCTCACACATCAGGTAATAACCTGGAGCCCCCAGGATGGGACAGGTATCCCATTCTCTGCTTTCCGTTTCTGCAAGCAGTAACTTCTGGCAGGGGTAATAACACCTTAAACTGCAGCCACCATATCTGCTGTATCACAGCCTCCAGCACCTAAAGAGCAGACCCCGTCCCATCACTCCCCAGGGCAGAAAACAGGCTCTTTCCACCCTTCTCCCCTCTCTTTGTGCATCACTACCCACTTGGCTTCTGACTGCAGATTTTCAGTCTATATTTAGGAACAGGAGAGTGCTGTTCCTGCCTCCTGCCGGTATCTTTTGTGTGCTCTTTCCCTTTCTACATGTGCTTGGGGAGGATGTCTGGTTGTCTTCTACTTACGACACAGCTGGCTGTCACACTGCTCGCCGCCGCACTCACTGCACGCTGCTCCCGTCTTGTACGGATGCGTTGGGTAATTCCCACTGTAAAGGAAAATCACACTGCTCTCAAACAGCCCTTGGCAGAACATTAATACCTACTGCTAATTGGATTTTAATGTGAGTTTTGCTTCACTTGTGTTGATAGAGTGATGGTTTTTTCAAGAGTCCTGTCTGAGTGCCCTGTGCCCAAGCAGTGAAGAACAGGTAAAGTCTAATGGGACACCCTGTTGTTTAGGAAACTGGAGACAGCAGTATTGCGAACCTAGGAATTAAGGCAGTCTCAAAGTTGAGCAATTTGTGTGCATGGAGACTCTAGACCTTCATGGCTGCCTCTAGCTATGGAAACGAGTAGGTTTTGTTACTGAGTATGTATGTGTGTATTCAGCCTTGAAGAGGGATGCTCTGGTGTTGGAGAATCTCTCATAGGTGGTGGTTTCATCCATTTGTTGGTTAGTATTTTAGGAGTGATGTGGGTCTCTCTCCTGCTCCCTCCCTCTGCCAGTGGTGTGAGTGGGACCAACTACCTCTGCCCAGGTTGATACTGCACCAAACACAGCTCAGTGTTTAATTTTGCTCAAAGCATGGCCGAAGTCAAAGCAAGACTTACAGCATGCCTCAAACTGCCCATGAACACAGAGAGAGGGATCTTTTAAGCATGAAATCTCAGCAGTGAGATGAAACTTCAAGGTGAAACCTCATTGCTTTCAGCAAGGTGAGGCTTTCATTGCTTGGTCTAAGCTGAAGAGTATGTTCACTTGAGAAAATTGTGTATGCATCTTGCCTGGGCCCTTGGCAGAGCTGAAATAAAGCAATGAAGCTGCTGCTTCTTGAAATCAACAGCTGGATGTGATATTACTGCACCTGCTAGCATGCAATTGCCCATTTGCAGTGGCCTCAACCAGCAGGGAAGGGCCGAGCTTTAAAGCCCTCTCTAGAGCCCCTTGTCTCTCTGGAGAGCACCCTGCCTGCTTTGCTGGGTGCTGGTCAGGGCACCACTCCTCTTCCCCATGCCAACACAGGGCAAGAAATCCAGTGGGATTTTGGCCCTCTCCACAACACATTTGGGTGTGGGGCTTCTGGGGAGAGCAGCAGCTGTGTCATTTCAGATATCTAGTCAGGGGTACATATTCTTCCAAGGATGAGGCAAGGGAAAAAGGAATGCCAGACTTGCTTAAGTTCAAGGGCTGGCCTGGCCTTGGCCCAACATGGTATGCATGCAAAGCTTTTAAAGCTGCATTTATACTGTGGTGGCATTAATTAGCTGGAGAAGAGAAAAATACATCCATCCTAGCTGGATATACTATGCATATGAAAGACCTCTGGATCAAATTTTTCCTTGGGCAGCCCCATTCTCATAAACAGCCCTCAGCTGCAAAAACTGGAAGTTGCCAGCACCGCACACTTCAATGTTTGTCCAAGCCATTGATTTAGGGGCTTAATTCTGCAGGCACATGTGGGAGTATCTTCAGACTTTGGGCTTGCACATTGGCAACTGTCTGGGGCCATCTTGGCACTCAGGAGCAAGGGATTAACTTTCAGATGATCACTTCCGTATTTTCATGTCAACATCTTATATTTAATGCTTTTTTCCAGTCCCACTGCTTTTTGGCTCCAATACATAGCCCTCATCTAGCAAATAAAAAAATGCTGGTTGGACGAAGGTGTACCTCTTTCTCTATTTTGGAGACCACTTCCTCCCACAAAAAACATGACTAAACAGACTGATCTAATAAATTTGCATGTTGTGACAGGGAAGGGGTAGGACTCAAACCCTGCAAAATATTCATAACAAAAAACCTTACGGTGGCCCATAGTTGCAGATGAAGTGTGCTGCGTTGGGTATGCTGGTGTATGCCACCTTGGGACAGAAGTGGACAGCACAGCCAACCTTGTAGCTTGTAGCCCAAACTACCTGCAAAGACAGACAGATGGATACACTGGTGACAAAGGGCATGATTCAGCACCTGAAGAGTTAGGAGAACACCTGCCCTCCTCTGTTTTATGACATACAAATGGGATGAGGACTCCTTGGGCAGGCTTCACAGGGAAAAGCAGCAGTGATGGATCTCAAAATCATATTTTTTCCTGAAAAAAGAATGATTATTTTACCCAATTCCCGGGTATTCTTCGGGAATAGCAGTTGGACGAAGTGTGCACATGATGTTTGCAGAACTGCAGACGTTTCTTTTCGTGATGGAACTTCTCCAACCCTGGGCATTTGAAGTCTGACTGACAAAGATGGGACCTCATTCCACTCATGCACTGCAGACCACAGCCATTGCCATTGCCTGTTTTTTGGGCACTGCTTGGCTAATCTGACTGTTTGATGGCTGACTATTTTCTTCCAAAAAAAAACCCAATGCAAACTGCCATATTTAAAGTAATAACACAGTGAGTCTTTTCCTCCCATAAAAAAGAAACATAAGAACAACTTGTGTACACAGTCACATAGTAAGACTACAGAACCTGGAAAAGTTCATTGGATCTTCAACAGAAATGTAGGGTTTTTGATTCAAAATGGCAAAGCTGGTTCATGGTTTAGATGGAGAAATGCAATGCCTACCTGTGTATAGTGGCCACATACTTTACTGCACCCATTGGTGTCGTAAGTGTAGAATTTGACCTCATTGTACCAAGAGGTGATGGCTCCTTTCACGGTAAAGGCAGAAATTGAGCCAGTCCAGAGGTTTTCTCCAGCAAAATGAAATCTGGGGTGAGTTTTCCCTCGCTGTTTGAGGTATACATTATGTTTAAATACACATTTCTTTGCCCAACCTTTCGCAGTCCTTGCCAAATCTGGATCCCAGGTCTGCAATATAAAGACAATTAAAAATCCCTTGGTTATATTAGCAGTGCAATAATTCAGAGCAGCTTTCGGGAAAAGCTGGGTCTCAATAGCGTAGATGCTTTTGGTTCATTCATTTTTTACATCTGTTGAGACTTACAGACCTACATGGTAGATTGGCTTGTAGGTTCGTTTCTGATTTGAACTTAAATTGCTGATTAAGCTTGAGGAAATTTTTAGGGTGGTGTATGACCTTGGCTGACTGGTTTGTTGGACACCAAGAGCTGTACATCAGTCAAATACAGTGTTTGTGGCACAATGAACATTTCAAGGCTATGCTGGCCATGACAGAACATTAATGTAAATTGAACTGAATTTACATGAAATCTGGAAAATGAGGGTTATGCTTACCATACCAATAATGCAAGAGTCTTGTGTCGCCTCATATTTGCTTAAGGCCATGGCTTGCAGGTCAGTTCAGAAGCACACTGGGATTTTGGGGACAGTTTAAACTCAACCCTTTGGTGAGCATCATTGTGTTTGGTGGCTTGAAACACTAGTACTGAATTCATATTTGTGGAATGACTCATTCACTTGCTATTCGATTTTACAGAAAGAGGTTATCTAAGCAACTGAGTTATGTAAATATCGTTTGTTTGCACTGGAGGTGGTGTCTGCTCTTGGGTTTTCTTGTGCACACACCTTGACTGAGCGATTACAGCATTGTACCTCCATTGTAGATACAGTACAACAAGTGTACGCTTGCAGTCATAGTTATACTTTGTGTTACGTAAATGAAGTTGTCCAGCATTGAACTATTTTGTATTGAAGTTTTATTTAAAAATAAAACTTTTTATTTATCCTTTTCTGAATTAATTAAAATAGCTCACTTGCTTCTGCAAGTGATGGAAACACTAAGGAAATTGTTTTGAATGGATCAGAAATGATGAAGGAAAAGATGTATTTTACAATATGTAAAATAAAATTTTGTAGATTTTTTGGTAGAATCTAACAAAGGTAGGTTGTTAGATTTTATGTCTATGCTTTACCTAAGTAACCTTTTTTTGTACCATAGCTAAGTCTGAAAAAATGTGTATAGTTTATGCTACCAATTAGTAATAAAAATCACAAGATCACACCAAAATGTATCTACAGAGATTTGAAAATACTTTGTAATCTATGTCTTCCATTTCTTCCTTTGCCTAATGTTTGAGGAGGGTGTGTTTTCCCACTGTGGAGGTGTGGACATGGGCCAGGTTCCCACCAAAGCCACTCTATCACTGCCCTCCTCAGCTGGGCAGGGGAGAGAAAATGCAACCAAAGGCTCCTGGATTGAGATTAGGACAGGGAGAGATCATTCACCAGTTACTGTCATGGGCAAAACAGATTCAGTTTGGGGAAATTAATTGTATTTATTACAATTTGAAACACCTTCCTCCCACCTCTCCTTTCTTCCAGGACTTAACTTCAGTCCTGATTTTCCACTCCCTGACAGCAGCACACGGGGACACCAACTGGGGGTTACACTCTGTTCATCAAACACTGTCCCTCCTGCTCCCTCCTCCTCAGGGGCAGGACTTCTCACACTCTTCTCCTGCTTCAGTGTGGGGTCCTTCCCGCAGGAGACTGTCCTTCACAAACTTCTCTAATTTGAGTCCTTCCCATGGGGTATAGTTCTCCATTAACTGCTCCAGCATGGTCCCTTTCAGAGGATGCAGTCCTTCAGGAACACACTGCTCCAGAGTGGGTCCTCCATGGGGTCACCAGTCCTGCCAGCAAACCTGCTCAGTGTGGGCTCCTCTCTCCATGGGGCCACAGGTCCTGCCAGGACCCTGCTCCAGCCTGGGCTTCCCACAGGGTCACAGCCTCCTTCAGGCCTCCACCTGCTCCCATGTGGGGTCCTCCACAGGCTGCAGGTGGATCTTTGTTCCTCCGTGGACCTCCATGGGCTGCAGGGTCACATCCTGCCTCATCACGGGCTGCATCACAGGCTGCAGGGGAATCTCTGCTCCAGTACCTGGAACACTTCCTCCTGCCCTTTCTGCCCTAACCTTGGTGTCTGCAGACTTGCTCCTTTCACATGTTCTCACTCTTCTCTGGCTGCAATTGCTTGTGTACAACCTTTCCCCTTCTTGAATGTATTACCCCAGAGGCACTACCACTGTGGCTGACAGACTTGGCCTTCGCCAGCAGCAGGGTAGTGGCTCCGTGGGACATGCAGGAAGCTTCTGGCAGCTTCTCACAGAAGCCACTCCTGTATCCCCCCTCCGCTTCCAAAATCTGTCCATGCAAACCAAATACACCCACAAAACTAGGACATAAATAATTTAGATAGGAACTCAGTATATCAAGTATTAAATTTAGAGCAAGGAGTCTTATTTCAAGTGAGCAGTTGGTATTTTCTTAGATACTTTTAAGGACAATGGTTAAAATCTGGCATTGTACAGAGCTTATCTTCCAGTCCTGGAAGACAACTCTGTCAGTTAAGACAGAAGCTTCATTTTTCATCTTGGCAATGCTCTGAGATGATCATGATGAAAGATGTACGACACTGGGGGATGCACCTTAGTGCTTCAAGGTCTCTTTTTTTTCACATTCTGCTTTTTGTGAGTCCACGCATCTCTACTCCTTCATCCTATAGTAGCAGTAAGTTTAAAGTTCAATAAAGGTACGCATATTGCTAAGTTTAAAGTTGCATTACTAAGTTTAAGTATACTTTCCATTTTGTGTGAATGCTTAAACTGGCTGACAGATGAAAAGCAGTGTACAGAAATGTTCACAGTGATCTTTAACTGCAGTTACACTCCTTATCTGCTTATAATACTGCACTTAAACAGAAAACCAGACTAAATGGCATGGGAAGAAAATGCACAGGACAGGGAGATTTGCATATAGATATCACTGCTGTTTAAGGAAACAATCCTTACAGTGTTTTTCCCCTCATGAACTACATCTCAGTTTTCATTTTATAACAAGTTGCTTGCTGATTTAAGGCAGAAAAATTGAATATATAATATGTGAAAAGTGATGGAAGGCGGCACTAATTCAAAGGAGACAGTTGTGAAGCCCTGATGAAACTGGTTAGACTCTGCTGTTTTTGAGGAGCCTTAGAACAGAACTAATCACTGCTTTGGGTGGATGAGAAAGGGCTCATGTGTCAGGTAAAATATTTTAGATCAACATTCTCATTTTATAATACATGTATTACAAGTATCTATGGTTGAGCTTTGTTATTTGCAATTAAAGGAGTTCCCAGTTTGCATTTCCTTTTAAAAACTACTTTTCCAAAAGATGGGATTGCCCTGAATTCAGTCTTAATTTTTACATATCTAGGTGGACAGTCACCTCCAGCAAAAAAGAAGTTTCCTGTGAAATAAAGGCACCGTCTTCTTTTCTGCCTTTTTTAAGTGCCAAAGGCCACTCAAAATACTGTTTTCAAATCCAATGCTTTTACTTTTGTAATAGATTTTATCATGTATTGTACTGCTCTCTCCACATTAAATAGTTTCTGGGAGAGGTCATATTTAAGACTAGGGGTTTTGTAGTGTTTTGAAAGAAACTTAGCCTGATTTAGTTTCTGTTTTAGGTCCAATTTATTTGTCTCTTTCTCATGCTGCTGGGTTTGGTTTTTTGTTCAGATTTCAGTTCTGTTTCAAAAGGAGAAATTAGGCACAATTTAAAATATGAATATTGCACTTTCAACACATCCTAACAACATTTTGTTCATTTAGGGCCAGTAAAGCAATGTAGAAAATGAAGAGTCCAAAGCAACATGTGCTGAAGGTCAGGATGTACAGCTGAGAACAGCTGAAGTAAAAGATTCATCTAGAAGAGAAACTAAATAGTTTCCTGTCATGTTTGCAATTCAAGTTTCATTACTGCTCAGTTACCCCTCCAGAATGGGGCACTTATCTTTTAGTGTTTGACAACCAGAAATGGAAAATGGACTTTTTTTTTCTAACTTCAGTTGAGGTGTTGCTAATTACAGCTGTGGCTTTGTCCTCGTCTGGTGCTGACCATGTGAGACAGTAAGAAAGCAGGGCAAAAAGGAAGAACCCAGGACAATGGTTGTGATCCACTCGCAAGACAGACTGTTTTGCATGGTAGCTGGAGATATTGCTCCTGAGGTGACCAGGGAGCAGGTGAGGGGCAGAGCCGTGGGAGACACGATGTCCCCAGCACTCGATCCTGCTGAACTCGGGGCATTTTGGCTTTCCCTGCAGGCCCAGCCCTCGGAACTGCTGCTCTGCTGGCTCAGTCTGTGAGAGCCTTGCAGAGAATGCTCAGAGAAGATTCAGAGAAAGCTCTCCAGCGCTGTTTGGCAACAGGCTCTGCCCTCGCTGACTCGAGCATGAAAGTTGTGCTCAGATGTGCGTATCAAAGCACACCTCCGGCTGCCGAGCTGCGTGTGGTGCCTCGCAACGAGGCGGCTTCTCACACAGCACAGCCACAGCGCTCGGCTGAGGGCTGCAACCTTCGGCTTCGAATGAGGAATTTCAGCCAGGGCAAAACTGTACACATATCCAATGGCATAAAGCCACCTGATAATTACAGCCGCCTTCTCTGCTTTAAAAAGCGGCTGGTCTTATGACCCCATGTTTTTGTGGAGTTTTTTTCCTGATTTTTTGCATTTGATCACAAAAGCAATCTTTAAGAATCATCAACACCATCGCAATGCTACATATTTGTATATAAGTCATGAAGACTCCCTTACCATGTAGAGCATGTTGCTGGCTGGTGGATCCACTCCGGACCGGAATCTGTTATGGGTTTGCACACATTCCTCAATAAACTTCGGATCCCGAATATCAGGCAATGTCGATGGTTCATAGGATTCAGAAGAGTAACAAAAGAGTAGTAAAGCCAGCACACATGTAGAAAACCTGCTTGTCATTGAGAAAGGGAGAAGAAGAGATGGTGCAAGCAGAAAACCACCACCGAGGATCTAGGGGCATGCCGGGGGACACCCTCAGCCCCCAGCTCGCGGTGCTGAGCTCGCCGCGGTGCCCTGCCTGGGTTGCTTTATAGAGCCCCTCATTAGCATAGGGCAGCTGGGCGGGGCCTGGCCCTCCCCGGCAGGCGAGGTGAGGCGAGGCGAGGGTGGGCGCGGGGCCGGCGCTGCGCACGCCGGGGGGAGCGGGGCCGGGCCGGCGCTGCTCTGGCGTCGCACGGGGCGAGCACCCCCAAAATGGAGTGTCCCGCTAGAGACCCCGCTGCCTGTGCTTGTGCTGTTGCCCATTTGCTGTATAACACACCGCAATGGAACGTCGCAGGGGGAAGTATCAGTGTCGGTCCTGCCCCCGCAGGGCCAGCGCTGGAAGTCAGTTAATTTCTGCGGTTTGTGCACAGGCACCAGGGCAGTTTTCTGCAACCAGTTCCGTCACCGAGCACTTGCTTAAGGCATACACGGCAAATGTCATTAGCCCTTTCCGTACGGTCATGCTTCTCAACATCTGGTCTTCCAGCTTTAAAAGCAGAGTGTTTCAGCTGTACGAAGTGGTTTTAGCTCCGCCAGCAGCGTTTTGCTTGGAAGACTTGTGAGCTGGACTTAGCTTAGCCATGGTAATTGAATACAATGTTAGTCACAGGAAACGAGTCATACTCCAAGAACACTGCTATGAGAATAAGGAAATTAAGCTACAAGTTCACATTAGAGCTGTAGCAGCCTTGTCTCTTTCTTTTTTCTTCCTTCTTTAATTGTGGTGGGCAAGCATCTCTCCTGTCCTTTAGTGTTTGTTACTGTTTGGCCCCTGTAATTCTATTCATAGCAATCACTACGTATTGCAGAAAAGTTTCAGATAAATTTTCTTCTTTTGATGAAAAAAGATGCTATTAAGGCTGTTGCTTTTTCTCTTTCTTTTCCTTATAGATTTTCTTCCTTTCTACTACAACCAAATTGTTCTAGAATTAAGCTGCCTTATTTATTTGTTTACATATATACCGGTCATTCAGTGTCATTTCACTCTAATCCACGCCAAGGGACCTATTAACAAGAACCTCGGTTGGGGCTCATTTTTATTCTGTGGGATGACATGCTGCCATGTGGCTCAGAATTTGAGTCACTGTGTTCTTAAAACATTAGAACAAAGACAAAGGAGGAAAAACAGCTTTAAATATTGATAGCACAATTATGCATTGCTAATATCAATCAGTATCTCCTGGCTTGAAAGATGGGTTTATTCCCCTTACTAACAAACATATATTGGAACAATAGGGGTCAGCTTGAGGGCTAAATGTCTCTTAAAACAAACTGAATCCATCAGAGGCTGAGATCTTCCATTTCTAAACCAGAATCTCCCCCAGGCCCATCTTCCATCTCTGTTTCCTGCTGCCTGAAAGCTCAGGGTGGCTGTCATCTACTCTGCATTTTAGATTTTTTCACCATCTCACATCCTAAAATTAAGCTTTCTCCATTGACACTCTGCCTTAATCCTTATTCTATCAACTTTCCCTCGTATTCTTCTACTTACGGAGAACAAGGATTAACTCTGAGAGGAGAAGAACTGAATAGTACAACTGATAGTAGAGTAATGGACACTGACACACATAGGCTAAATATAACCAAGGATAAGCTTTATTCCTGTTCATAAAAAGCAATATATACAGTTAAATCTCCATTATCTGGAGAAAATTGTGTCCCGGATAAGTGAAGGTTAATGAAGATGAATTATTGCTTCTTTTGGATACAGTGTGCCACCTCAGACATATCTTCATGATGCCCCAGGTTTCCAGGAGGATTGTTAGCACATGGAATAGTATCTAGTTTCTGTGGTCCTTCTAGCAACCTAGCCCTAGAGCTTGTACAGACATAGGAGCACGTTGCAGTTACTGCCAATAAATTATACTACCTCTATGCACAGCAACTTATATCTTGCCTTGAGTGAAGAAGCAGCCTTTCCTATGCTGGATAAAAATTGCAGGGATAATGAGAGATGACCAAGTGTTGCTTTAAATGCATGCCAATTGTGTGAGAGTAATACAGCACTAGGATCACAATCAGTATCTTAACTGACCATTACCCATAAAAAAATGTGTGTGGAAATCGCTGTTTTACCAAAAATACAGCACCAGCACTCAGCACGAGAAACAGTGGCCTTAAAATTAAAACACTAAGGCAGTACTGGTCACAAGAGGGACGTGGATGCTCAGCAGGTGGGACGTATGATGGCACAGGAGGCCGGGGGGGACGGGGCCGCGGTGGCTGGGGCTGTGTATCCCAGTCTGGATACCAGTTCGCATAACCTAAAAGTCAGTGAAGAAACGAGTGTTATGACCTATCAGTCTTAGTCATACTTACAGGAAAGCCATTAAGAACAATTTGATACGTACTTATCAGCGTCTCACGATCTGTATTTTCTGCAAAGAGATCAGAAGAGGAAAGAAATGTGAGTACCGTTCAGTGGTGGTTCTTAATGTAAAGAGGTAAGCCTTTACTGGTGCCTGGCTGATTGCACTGATGATGCCAGTTAATGCCTAAAATATCCTGCAAGGGGGAAGCAGGCCAGCAAGAGCAGGCTCCCAACTGCTGTGGAGTTCATGTTTTTTATTGCATTGAAAGAGAAGCAGAAAAAAAAGGCTGTATCAGGAAGAATTTGTATCACAGCAATGAGAGAATAAAAAATAACAAACCATGGAATTCATTTAAAATTGTTACACATACCAAATTTAAGTAGTTACAGACTAACAAATACAATTACTAATTTATCACAGAAGTACACCTTTACTAAAAGTTTTGACACATTTGCAGGACTGCCTGTGTGCATCCTATTGAAATTCCTCATTCACCCTATAAGAGAAAATGGTAAAAGCGGGTGGTAGGATCTAGCACTTAACTTTTAAATACTCTTTTCCTCCTGTCCCTCCCCCTAGTCTTTGAGATATTTCTAGTTTTCCTGTGAGGCATCAGTTTGAGACTTTAAGATGAGTCAGCCAGGATATTACTGAAGGAAATAAGAATATGCTTATTTCCAAATGCTCAATAATTTCTACAGATGAAGCTATCTAGAGCCTGGCTGGTAAAGACCATCCCCAGTAAACCTCTGTATAAAATTCCTATTTGATATAAGACATTGCTGCATGTGCTTTAACCTCTGTTTATTTAAACATTGCCCAGTTTGGGACTAGGTGAATTGACAGAAAGGTCCACCCTTGCAAACTGCTGTTTGGAGCAGACTCAGAGTGACGGGGTACAGGCTGTGTGTTTCCCTGCTGTGCCCACACCCTGACACTGAAGAGACAGACCCAGCACAGACTCACTCTGGCTCATTAGTGGGGAGGCAGGAGCAGGGAGCAGGCGGTGCTCCTTGCCATCACCCACTTCTCTCCCAGGCTCAGGCAGCACTTTTGCAGGGAACGCCACCAGCCCAGAGAGGAATTTACTCCAACCAAGCTCCTTTTGTTGTTGCATCTTTGTAGGGTTTGGGAATGGGCTGTGCAGGCTCAGCTCAACACCAGCTCCCAGCACCAGCCAGACATCCCATGGCTGCCACAGGCCTGCTCCAAAGGGGTTACCAGTCATTTATTAATTGTTCTTCCAGATTTGATTAAAATCCCCTCATCCCTCGAGCCTTTTGAGCTCAGTTACAACTGTTCATTTAATTATTTTCCACCAGCATTCTGATGACACTGAGCATAGTAGGAAAGAGATTTACAAACAAGCTCTCACTGCTATTTTTCTGAAAATTGTGGAAGTTAGAAATAACTGTGCTTTTTCGTGCAGTCTTATTATTGGTTCAGAAATACAGTTGTCCAGAAAATGTGTTAGGACATGCTAAACAAGCAAGAAAGCAGAAGATAAATTTCCTATTTCTGCTGGGAGAGAAGAATCAGACTGAACATTTGCTGGGGCTAAAATTTCGGATTTGACTTCCTGACCAGATAAAAGAGAGAAAGTAGTCTAACTGATACTTCCCTGCATCAGAAACTCTGGCTTCTACTTATGAGAGCCTTCAGCAGCAAAGTATTTAAATTATTTCCTTCTTACACTATTCCTCCCAGAGTTTGGTACTGTTGCTGTGTGGTGTGCTACAGACCCACTATGCACTTAGTGCAAATTGACTCATTGTATTTCTATTGCTAATTATGCCACTTTTATTTCTATGCAGTTTTCTAAGTTGATCACTTTGGTCTTACCACAGAGCTTGTCAACACACTTCTCATTACTACATCTACTGCATGGCTGTCCTTCTTTGTATGGTTTTCTTGGGTAATTCCCCCTGCAAAACACGAGCAGTATTTTGTTAGCTGTCACTGAAATGCTATTGAGAGGGGGGGATCCCCTTGTCAAAAAACTGCTCATTGAAATTGTTTGAAATTCCTTTTAGATCAGGTTAAAGCTCTCACTGGCCTGGGAGTAGTTGACTCTTACCACTGGAAATTAATGAGACTTCTCAGGCAGTACTGTATTATTGTAAGCATACAAGAATCTGCCTCTAGTCCCTCACTACCCACCTGGATTATAAAAAACAAACCTGTAAAAAGTAAATCAAAATACTGCAAGGTACCACATAAACTAGAGGACTGTCTTCCTTTTATTTCTTACATTACAATGTCTTGTTTGAAATTTGGGTAGGGACATAGAAAGATGTAATCTTTCTGAAGCGGGAAGATTACACCCTTCCCACTTTTCCTGCAGAGACTGAAGTCAAAACAGATTTTCTTCCACCATCTGCATTATGGTAAGTGGTCTCAGCTATGATCTGCTCTCCTGCTTTTTTTAGAATGAGATTTTCTGCAGTTCCAGCTATGTCCAGTAGGTTCTGTTCCCTAATGGCCAGGGGAAGTTTCCTTTGGACAAGGGACATGAGGATGCATCTTATTCTGAAATTTGTTACAACTGCACCCATCATTGTTGGCCTCTGATACCAGATCAATTGGATATTAAAAAAATAAAAAAACCTTCAAGTGCCATAATTAACTTACGCTGGCCCGTAGTTACAAACAAAGTGTGCTGCTTTGAACAGTCCTGGGAAATTTTCAACTGTATTGCAGAAGTGAACTGCGCAGCCAACTTTGTAACTCTCTGCCCAAACGACCTGCAGGACAAAGGGAAGTATGTGATGCACTGTTCAAATACTACCAAAGCAACAGCATTAAGGGAGGAAGGAGAAGGGAAGTGTCTCAGGGAAATTTAAATCAGCTGACACAGGAACAACTTAAACAACCTGCAGGGGAGCTGGGATAAATGATGGCTTGATAGCCACTTTTGCATGTACTATCTGGTTCTTCTGTAAACGTGAAATTGCCAGGGGATAATCCCTTTCCACCATTACTGGAAGTAGCACTTGACATCGCTGGGCTTGTAATATTTACTTCCAATCTCATGCAACAGTGAGCTGGGCGGTGCAAAGCCCTGCTGTAATTCCTGTTCCAAAGCAGTCTGTTCCAAGCCTGTACTCAGATTTTCAGTGAAATTATACTATATGTATATTAGACTGTAAAGAACTGGGCATGTAAGACTCACCTGAGTGTAGTGACCACACATGTCAGTACACATATTTGTGCTGAAATCATAGCTGCTGACTTCATTAAACCAGGCCCTGAGAGCTGCATCCACCGAGAATATGTGGGCTGTTCCAGTCCAGATGTTTTCTCCAACAACTGGGAAGGTGGGGTGCATTTTCCCTGGCATTTTAAGGTAGGTATTGTGGTCAAACTTGCACTTCTTTGCCCATGCTTTGGCTGACTTAGCTAAAGCAGCATCCCAGGACTGTAGAGAAGGAAGAAAATGTACTATAACCTACACTGCAGTGACTTAGCTGAATTCAAACATTTTTAAACAGAAACTTGTTAAGAGTTCTTTTCCCTTTTTCTGCTTCCCATCCCTGCATTCAGTTTCTTTCTCTCACTTGACAGTTCTATTCCCATAGCAAATATTTGTCTTCTTTCTCCCTTAGCTATTGCAGGACCTATCCACTGCCCTGTTGTATCTGACTTGTAATTTATTTAGAGCTGGAGTGCAGTCTTTAAGCTGCTACACTTGAGAGGGGGTAACTGTGTGAAACTCCCAGCTGTAGAGGGGCTTGGGGGACTTTGTGCCTAGGAGATGTTGGCTGTCCAGGGATTTGCACTTTGCAATTATTATCAGACCTGGTAGGAATTCTGTTCTGCTGGCCAGGACAGAGGGGAGAGTCACAGCTGCTCCCTTCCTCAACTCCTTCTGCCTCTTTTCTCTTCTCCCTCCTCAGTAGATGGACTAAGCAAATAAAAGACTCATCTCTGCTGGGCTGAGAAGGAAACACTCCTATCCAAAGAGGCACAAGTGATAATTTGACAAATCAGTCTGGCAGACTTGCAGATATTATGCTAACAGGAAAAGTTCAGTATAGGGAAATGCAAGTTAAGGGATGTGAGAAAAAACTGAGTTTGTGTTCGTAATAACAGGTTTGGAGATGGCTATGACCACTTGAAAGTAGTAGACTAAAAAGCAAGTAAAGTATTAGAAACTCTTTGCAAAGGAATGGAGAATAAAATCACATATATAACCACACTTCTGCAGAAGTCCTGTTAAATGCTGTGTGCAGCACAGAACCCGACCTCAAGAAAGGTACACTAGAACTAGAAAGGCCAGAGAGAACCTGGAGTAGGATGATCACCCTCAAGTTTGCAGGGCTTTCATATAGCAAGAGTGTGCTCTGCAGCTTAAATCAAAGACATCTGGACATCTTGTGTGAAGTAGGTAAATAAGGAGCAATAACTTGCTTCTTCCAATACAAAGACCAGACACTATTAAATGAAGCTAGGCATTAGTGGTTAGGCTGTGCAGCTCTTTGCCATAAGATGCTAGAAATGATAAAAACTTATATGATCTCAAGGCTGAAGAAAACCATACAAAAAATCCATTAGGAGCTTGTAAGTACCATGCAACACCTTTGATTCAAGAGGTTTAAATATATTTGTCCTGCTGTTATTCCAGAATTGCTGGGTCTTTGGTCTGAACATGTAAGTTTGCTCTTGTGCACTAGCTTTTTAAATTAAACATTGTTTTTAAAATGACAAGAAATTGAAGTCACTGGTACTCTGAATCTCACCCCTTTTACTGTGAGCTTCCATTTGTAGAAATTATTCATACTCTGCATGTGGTTATGCATTTAACTTCCTTTCCAGCTATGCAGCCCTGCTGGAGTGCTCAGAGAAGTGACATGCACTGACTGGGGTAACCTCCCTCAGCTAGCTATACACATTTTTCTTTATGTATTCCACTGAACAACGTGTGACCTACCCACAGCCTGTTCTGATATCCACTGTATTTGTAGGAAGCTCTGCTTTTCAGCCTAGGTATTACTATCCCTACTGTTCAAACCCTGCTACAGCAAATGAAGATCTGGTATCTAAATGGATGTCCTGGAAAATCCCTTTATTCAACACATGTTCTAGACTAGAAGAAAGAACAGGAGATGACAAATTTTCAACAAATCTGGTTTTGCAGATTGCCTACTCAGGAACTTTTTAAAAACCAAACAGCTTCCTTGTATGAAACCTGACCTGATACAAAACAGATTACTATCTCTCTTAGAAAGAGGTAGATGACATAGTGAGAGGTGAACACTATTTTTTGCAATACAGCCCTTTCCTCTGACTGAAGTTGAGAGTAGCTAAATCTTGTGCTAAAAAACAAATTCTCTTCAAATTATTAAAACTGAACAATACTGTGAAAATTGATGTATTTTCTATTTCTTACAAAGAACCAACATATATGTTACAGAAATCACTACATGAAATGGAAAAAATAGCACAAAGCATATGAAGAATAAGATGGGCTAAATCAGCAGCCCAATCTATAATAATTTCAAACAGATCACAAGCACTACCTTACCATACGAAACATGTTGCTGGCTGGTGGATTCACTTTGGATCGAAATGTGTTGTGAGCTCTCACACAATCTTCAATGAACTTTGCATCTTCTATGTCAGGCAAGGGATATTGCAGATAAGCATGAAAGCAAGTGAAGAAATCCAGTAAGAACAATGCAGCAAAGTGAAATGTGATTTTCATAACTCTTCAGTGGTTTTTTAGAAGTTTTAAAGTGAGACGTCTCTTAGGTGGAGATGATACTGGCGAGCAGTTTTTCAGAAGTTTGCCTCTGGGTGTGGAAGCACTTGAAAGCGTCAAACTAAGAGGAAGTGAAGCGCAATTGCTTAATAAGATACAACTCTATCTTGAAGTGCAATTGCCTAATAAGGTACAACTCTATCTGAACTCACAGCTGGCAGTCCAAGGGTAAAGCGTGAAGCAGGCATCTGCCATGCACATCAGCAAGAAGCCACACTCCAAGTATACTTGTGTCTTTTCTTTGAGTGTACTCCATCTTGGTTGACTGCCAAACCATTCTGTGAGTGTAGGGGTTATCTGAAGAGATGCTGCCAAACAGCTTTCTTAAAACCTGCATCAATTATAAAAACTGTAGCTTTGACAAAACAGAAATCTGCTGCTCAGCTGATTTTCCAATAGTATTGCTTAGTCATACCAGCTTAGTTACAATTATGTTGCAGGACATTGCTTCCATTTCAGGATTACTCAAGGAATAAACAGAATTAGGAAATCTGTGCTTCGGCAGGAGTCAAAAGGTTTTTGAACAGCACTTGGCTGCAGAACAGACATTCTGGCCTGGTTTGCTGTGTAACAAAAATAAAATTTTGAAATCCCAAGCTCGACTATGTGTTGATTCTCCTCTCCTTAGTTATTTGCTATTACCTGCTACCCTGAAATCACTGCAGGAGCTTCCTGTGCTCCTGAAGAGTAGCTATAAGATTAGCACTCCTGGTGTAATATTCCAAGTCTGATCACTTCTTGGGGCAGTAGGATGGTTTTGATGTATTGGTGTTTGTATTGTCTCCACAACTGTTCTACAAGCTGGTTGAACTATTTTTTTTTTTTCAAACCTAAACCAAATTGTACATATATCCAAGAGCATAAGAAGAACCATATGTTTTAAGGGCTAAGATCTTGTATCCCAGTTTTAGGAAGGTTTACAGGGAAAATTTGTTGCAAATAGATTGTAAAATATGTTAATGGATCTTATTCCCTGCTCAGTTTGCCAGTCACACTTAATGTAAAACAATTATTATATTACAACTACATGCAGTTTGCACAAAAAATATCACACTAAAACTGCACCATTAGTTTAACAGTACAGTGATCTTGCACTTATATATGCATGCAGTTGAAATTCTGTGTTTGGAAAATGAACTGAGATTTTATGCAATAGGAAATTTTGATGGGTCCAGGATAGTCCAGATTATAGAACGCTTTCTTGCATTTCTGGCTCCATCTAGTGACTCTATAATTAAAGCAGAAGTCCAGCCTGCCCTCGAACATCTGTGATGTTTTCCCAAGAAGAGAGAGTTTTAGACTTTTGCAAGCAGTGGATCTTGACAATTAAGTTTTGGGATTTGGATATCACATTATATTTGTTTGGACAATACAAGCATTGTCTATCCTTGCACAGATCTCAAGTGAAATTTAGCACCATGAGCTGGGAGCTGGGCACATGCAAGAAGTTTACAGCCTCATGATTTTGAAAAATTCCCCATGTTTACATCCCACTTTCTCACTTCTGGTAGGCACTAACCAGGACATTTTACCAAAGACAACTCTAACTTGAATGTAACAACCACAAACCTTAGTACAGTTTTGCACTATGAAGATTAAGAATCTGACCTCACCATACCAGTTTAATGGCATCAGGAACATCAAAAACTTTATGACTTCCAATCCAAATATTCTCTCCAACCGATGTGAAATTAGGATGGCACAGATGTTTCTCACTTAAGTGTATGTTATGCTCAAAAATGCATTTGTCTATGCCCTTGAAGTCTGTGTTAAAGCTGCATCCCAAGTCTGCAAAACATGAAAGGTGGAATAGTTATGCAATGTTAAATTACAACAAAATCTTAAACAATCAGATAAAACCAGCAATAAAGCAGATAAATATCAAATTCTGGAGTTTCATAAAGAAATACTTTCCCTTATTTAGGCAAGTGCCTGTGTTTTATTTTAATTGACTTTTCCTATTGCAGCACAGAAATATGAACTAATTTCATTAGACAAGTTTTTCCTCCCTTCACTGTTGAAAATTAACTTTGTAAGAGCACTTGCTAGCAACTGAAAAGATGTTTGAAATGAAGTTTTGTCTTCAGACAAGGAATACCTGGCACATTAATCAAATATGAAACTTTTCGAGATTTGTTTTTGAACAGGTCATTAAGGATTTTGATTTGATACATAAAAACTAATTTAAAGTAAAAATGCACAGATACTGTAGATTCAATAGTACAAATATTTCAAGTATGTTTAAGAGAGGCTCTGGAAACAAATATTTACTCCTCCTATGGTAAGGCTTTGAATACACATCAAGGCATTTTACAAAGACAGCTTCATGAGGTTAACATGCCAATTCTTGGCCAGTAACTCATTCTACTGCCTTTTACTTCTTTGCAGCTGATTCCTGAACATGAACAATCTTCTGTATCTGTCTTCCAGTCACGACTGTTTTTCAGCAAGTTTACCTTTAAAGTACCTGATTTTATATCTTAAAAGAAGATGCTGTGGTTTATTGCCTAGGTTTACTGGTGCTCATGTTTCAGTTCACGCTTAGTTTCTATGTGGACTTTACAATTAACTCCACTGGCTGCTGATACTCTTTCTTCTCTTAGGCCTTTGGTTTTTTCCTAACTGTACTTTCAGTCATAACTTTTCCTGGTTTTCCTATTCCTGAGTATTTAAAACTGTGTGTGGTGTCTTTTGCAAACTTCATCACTTCCAAAATCACCCCTCCCCTTATCTGCCAATCCAGCTTAAAACCTACCCAAGCAAAGGACATTCTTTGCCGAATACATGCGTGTTCCCAAGCGTGTTCAGGATGCTCATCATTTAGCTGTCCATTGCTAACATGTTCGTCTTGTGGCACAAAGTGGACTAAACATCAAACATCTGCTTTTTCTGCATCGTCTTCACTTTTGTGTAACCCTTTCCAGCAAAAATTTTCATTTGCGACCGGAAATGCCCTTCAACCCTAAGAGTGCGGCTCATATGTTTGTTTTGGACCGACAGCCCGGCTGCCCCCGGCCGGTGCCGCTGCCGCTGCCGGTGCCGCAGCCGCAGCCGGCC
>VZRQ01000586.1:2471615-2531081 GCA_013397975.1 Machaerirhynchus nigripectus
GAAGGGAACCCCGGGACCCGAGAGGGATGTGTCGTCGTCGGGCGGGAGGCGCCGGGTGTACACGGGCTGTGGACGGGGAGGCCTGGTCAGATCGCTTCGAGCTGGCCTGTGTGCGCCTTAAACACCCCCACCTCCGGCGGTGTTCTGCTGTTCTGGTTCTCCAGTGCTTTGGGTTTTGTCTGTGTTGTCTTACCAAAACTGCTCTTAAGTGCAGGAAACACCAGTAATTGGAAGTGTGGGGCGGTGTGACGAGCAGTGCCCGCAGGGGCACAGTCGAACAGATGAGGAGCTGGTAGGTGTCACAGGGAAACACTCAAGTGCAGCAAGGAAGCCAATGTTACTGTTAGTAAATATACGCACAGAGTCGTACAAATCTGTCCGGCAGTGTATTAAAAAAGGGTCCAAGATGCTTGTTTGGAAAAGGTATCAGTGAATGGGCTACAGAGTTTGCTACTTGTAGGAGCTATAGTTGTATAAATGTATGTTAAGCCGTGTCAGTGCATGTCACGATTTAGTTCAAGGTCCAAAGGTCCACCTTTGTTTTTTGGCAATCACAAAAAGCCTGCTTTTGTGAGGTAGCTCTGTGATTCATTGACGATGCCTTCCAAGGCGTTTCAAACCAAAAGATAGCTAGTTGCTCTAATCCTCCAAATGTGTCTGCTTTTCCCTGCCTGCAGAAGAATCAAGGCTTGAGCTGCTACCATGTTCTTCCCAGCTGATGTCAAACTTACTGTGCTTCATAAGCTCTCGCCTGGCCTGTTTTGCTTGATTGTTTTTAATTTGTATGGTGGCTGTATATTCCCTATAGATCAAATTATTTAAAAAACAACCGCCCCCCAAAAAAAGAAACACTTCACATGCCTGTGATTCTGCGGAAGCACTAGCCCAGCACTGAGTAAAATAAATCTCAGACACATCTCCTAATCTCACCTCTCTGAGTGGTTCTTTTTTCCTGGTTGGCTAGTAACTCATTTGCTGTTTCTTCTGTGGGATAAACCTGGTGCAGGACACTGGACTCCACTAGGATTCAGCATTCCTTCTCTCTATCCAGAAGGTGTTTCCCTTGCCACATTCGTATTTGTATGATCTGTAGAAATCTTTCTCACCTGTGATACTAACTATTTTAGTAAAACTTCTTATTTACATTAAAAACAAATAGAACTTAAAATAGGGAAAAAGGTGAGTGTAAATATAAAACTACTAATCAATACGAAACATTCTGAAAGGAGGAAAAGTATATATAATATAAAGTGTGATTTCCAGGTTAGTTAGTGTAGGTTTAGCAAGTCTAAACCTACTTGTTCTGAAAGGAGAATGCCTGCCTGGATTTGCACTGAATTTTGAAGATAGCTTTAGTTCTGATTGTATCAGCTAGGGCGTTTAGTTTTTGTGTAACTGTCCAATTCTGTTTTGAGTTTCAGTGAGCAAGCATATGGATGAAAGGTGTGTGTTGCAAACTGATCAATTACATGTGGAAGAACTTGCAGTCATGCCTGGCATGACTTCATTGTAGATCTGATAGTAAAGGCTGCTACACCGAAGGTCATCCCTGGAGGTCTGAAAAACTTTTCTGGCTAACTCATTTTAGGCAATACTAATACACTGTTCAAGATTGCTTATCAAAAAGTACCAGTTTAGATTAGCAGAATTAGATTAATTTTTTTTCTTTTGTAGTTGGCAGAAGCTGTAGCCAAATAGTTTTTTCACTGGGAGGTGTAACTTACATCGATTTTTTCTCTATCTGGTCGTGTACTTTGCACACTTGAGTTATGTTACTGTGAATTCCTAAAATGCCACTGTTACAGTATTAATTGATAAGAACTGATTTGCATAATTATCTTTTGTTCAGGAGTTTTTATAGAACGTGAACTGTGCCATACCCATACTCAGTTGTGATATGTTAAGTTTCGAAGTGTAAGTCTAGGCTGTCAGTTGAGACATGAGTGTAAAACTTCACAATCCCCCAATCTGCTGCTGTCTGTCTCTGCAAGTGTCTGCATTCCTTAGCTGATGGTACCATTCCATATATGCATGTCCCATGAACCCTTTATTTAACTACCAAATAACCTGTTTCCTAAGTTGAACAGTGACACTGGCTGTTTTCTCATCTGCTTCCTGTTCTGGCAGGCAAATTACATGCAAAAATACTTCTGACTTACAAGGTTGCATCTCTTGGCTTTTGTGTAATCTTTCCCTGCTAAATATTTGATTTGCAGAGGTACAGTACTTCTAAATCCATGTAAAACTGAATTTACTGTCAAAATAATGAAAGCAGCAGCACAGCCTGTGTATTTCAACAGAACCTTTTTTTCCTGGGACCAGACAATTCAATTTGTAATTAACTCAGTTCTTTTGGTGCAGAGGAAAAAAATATTAATTACTGTTTTCAGCAGTATTAATAGTTTCTCTGAGTCTGCTTTAATTTCAAGATTTAAATTGTTTCTTGTTACATCTGTCTTTCTGTGATTTGCTGAGGGTTTGCCAGTGTTGCTGTGAAGGAAGAAGCTTAAAAATCGTGTATTAAAGAAACCAAGCTTGGTTTGAGAGTTTTTGCTGCCTAGATTTAACTGTGCATCCTGCTAATGTAAGAATAATTTTAAATTTTTTTATTGGATGCAAGGCTGCCCACACCATCTTAGAAGAGTGATGATCAAAGATGATTACACAAGAAAACAATTTAATTCCAGTTGTGGACTCCTAATTTAATTTCCTACTTTGTTGTCTTTCCCTCAATTTAATTTTAAGGTAGTCCTCAGACAGTTTATCAAGTTCACCGGAATCCAGGAAATTCTGACAGTAATACTTACCAGAGTATTCAACAGATGAGAAATGCAATGGAAAAAGAGATAAAAAGCGAGAGAACAAGAGGAAATGGTAGAGAGTTAGCATTCACCCTCATGCCATTGTATGCTCTTGGAGTGGGAATGTTTGCAGCATACAAACTTCTTAAGGTAAGCCACAGGAAAAGCATTAAATTACTGTAGTTAGGAGGAAATGTAACTGCTTGGCTTGTTTGTTTTTCCAGTTCTGAGTCTGTGTATCTGGTTGTCCGAAAGCCATTTCTTGCTCTGTTTGACTTTGAGTGTGAAGTCCAAAGTTAAAATTTTAGCTTACCTAATTCTTCCTTATGAAGGCTTCTGGCTTACGTATTTTTAGACACTTGAGGAAGTGAAAATCTTATCCTGCAGCCTCAAATGAGAATCTGAGAACCTTAACACTGCTGCTACCTGAGTCTGTAACCTAAGTCTCATGAGTGTTTAACTCCCTTTTCATTCATCAGAATGAGATTGAGTATGGGAAGGAGGCAGACAATTCCTGCAGAGCACTGGTCTTAGATTAGCAGTTAGATGGAATAGAGAGTAGACTTGATCTTTTGTTTGGGCTTCTCCTTTGGTCAGGCAGTTGCAACACACACGTTTATTCACGTAATAAGATACCTTTTCTACCATTTGTAAATTAAAAAAGGAGAACACATGATTGGTTGTTTTTTAAAGGGAATCCGTCTTGAAATGTATTATTTATAGTAAGAGATACTGCAGGACTTGCCAAGCTGAGAGTGCACCTGGAATATTGTTGCTTGCCCTGAGGGAAAATAAAAATGAACAGGAGTAAGACTGGAGAGAACATCCTCATTTCTAGAGTCACTTCATGTTAATTTTGTGTGTGAGAAAAATATTATGGCTTAGAAAAATGAGTATAGAAGCTGCCCAGTTTAGTATAAGATTTAAAAATAATGAAAACCATATTTTGGGTATTACAATTCTTTATGCTTGGGCTTGTGGGATTGAAATGTAAATGATAGGAGACTGGATCCAGTAACCTAGAAGGTTTCTTCTGCTCCTTTTTGAAATAGCAACAGCTTTCTTTTACAGCTTTTGCCAGTCATCTGTTTGCTTAAAATCAGAAGTGTTAGTTTAAGACAGGAAGGAGGCATCACAGAAGAAAAAGTTCATTAATGTAGCACATTTTCATGGCTGCTGTTTACTTTCACTAAAGTTCTAAATGCAGTTTTGTTTTTAGTATGCAAATGATGATGAAGTTGTTTAACTTAATTGTATTTTTTAAAGATGAAGTCACATGAAGAAAGTCACTCCAAAAAGGAAAAAACTACTGAAGACAAGGCAAAGGAAACAGGTAAAATATCCATTCAGAATGCATATGTTCAACAAAAATGCTTATTTCCTACTGGAACAAAACATGTTTTCACTGGTGCAATCTAGCTAAATGAAGACCATCTTTTAAGTTACTGAGAGCTGTTAGGAATCTACAAAAACCTACTTTGTTATTCTGTATGTTTGAAATGCTTGTTTGAGGTTTGTTTAAATTCTCTCTGGAGAATGTAATGCTCTTTAAAACAGCTATAGTAATGCAGTATGATTCTCTGCCTTTTAAATGTCTGATGTTTTTCTCACTTAAGATCTGTTAAGTTTTCTTCAGTTTAAATGGGATATAATTAAATAACTAGGGTATTTAAAAATAATAATCTGGTTTGGAATTGAACTGTATTGATAGTGGAACAGTATGGCTAAACAATTATAGAGACCATTTATGATTTTTAGGCCAAATGAGAAATCTATCAAAAACACTCAAAGTTGATGCTGTTTTCATACCTTTTCCTCCCTTGTACAGACACAATTTTAGTAAATTAAACAACTAGCAGCATCTTTTGGTGTCTGTGTACACCAGGCCTGTAATCAGGTTCAGCAGTGATTTGCTACACTCCCTACTCATCATCCTTGTGTGTTGCATTCTTCTTTCTTCAAAGTTTAATCGTATTTTAGGAGGAGTGACTCCTCTTGATTCTAGTGTATTAAACATTAAATATATTTGTAAGGTGTGAATAGACAAATACATGAGAGCATATTAAGTATAAATACAGTACTTACATCTCAGGAAGTCTTGCAGCTGCATAGTTTTTGAGACTGGGAACGTGAGTTCCACATTCTTGCTCAGTTTCTACAGAGGTGTCTTCTGTTTGGGCACTACTGGAGATAGGTTACTGGGTGGAAAGGACTTGTGTTCACACATAATTAGGCTTCTGTGCTTACCCCCACCACTCCCTTTTCATATTGTAGAATTTTATAGGTGAAAGAAACTTTCTGGTTTTGAATCTGTCCAACCAAAAATATAAATTAATATCCTAATGATATTGTAAAGACATTACTTACAATGTTCTTTCTCTCCTGCTTCGCCTCTCCCTCCCCCCCACCTCCCTCTTTTTTTGTTGTTTTGTTTTTGTTTGTGTTTGTTTTTGTTAGAGCATCAGCTTTTAGAACTGGAGCAACATCTAGCACAGACAGAGAAAATGTTAAATTCTTTATTGACTCAGCTGGATCCACTTTCAAACTGGTGAGTGTTTTTAAAAAATGTCAGTGTTGTTTCCTGTAAATTGAAATTTGCCAAAATGTTAACAAACAGTTCTTAAAATGATCCTTATATATAGGTAAGGAACAGTTTTAGGAACCGTCTTTGATTACTTACTGTTTCTGTACCCTTTTGCAGGTAATACCAATTCTGCCATTTGTGAACTTTTTCACAGACACCTCCCATCTCTTGTTCACCAAACATAAATGCAGAAAACATATGATCATGTTACTGTGGCTTAGCAAAATGAACTTTAATATTGACCAAGGAGACTAATAGTGAAAATATACTTAAACTCAGTAGCATTCAAAAGCCCTTGTGGGAATTAGATTTTGGTAGCACAGTGAGTTTCTTCCTTTAGAGGTAATTATAAGGAAAAAATAGTTATCAAGGTATAGCTGATTATTTTTGTGTTTTGAAATGAATCTGTAAAGTGTGTGTATTTCACTGAAATAGAACTTCTCTATTTTAGTGTGACAAGGGAATCAGTAATATAAAAACTCCTTGTAGTTTTAGAGAAGTTCTCCTCTTAAAAAGCTAGAGCCTTACTTACCTACTAGAAATAAAAAATCCATGCAGTTAATTTTGTAGACTGACATCCTTCATGAAACAGGATGTTTTTAGGTTAAAACATGTAGAATTTCCTGATTGTTTCTTCAGTGTACTTCTGAACTTAATATATGCTGAAACTATTAAGCAAATTCTCCGGCCAGTGTGCCTAACAAACTTCTAGTAGTGATGGGGAAGAAAGTAAAAAAACCTTGAATGAGAAAAGCCTTTAAACTCTAAAATTGTGTATTAGGCATTGTTGTACTACTAATAACAGTACCTTGGATAATTGTTACTTGCAGTACTCGTCATCAACCTTGGCCATTGGGGTTCCAGTGTTGGAGTTCAGTGACATTCAATAGTTATATGATGTGATGGGCTCCCCACTTCTCAAGAGACAGTTCTCAAAGGAAAGCTTGGCCTAAACATTTCACAAACTTAACTATGGTATTTATGCACAGAGAGAAATATTGCAGTAAGTGTATTATTATCAAGCGCTCCCTTCCAAGACAATCTTTCACCTGTTAACATTTGTCTTTTTTTTTCTAGTGTCAGTGCTTTAGCTTGTGAGCAGAAAGATGAAATAATGACACAGCTCCAATCAATTAGACGACTGATGAAAGAAAGTGGATTGGATAAATCAGAAAACAAGACAAAAGGTACTTTAATTTTCAGACAGATAGATAATTAAGTAGTTTATATTTTAAAAGAATAAATAGACCTTACTATAATAATATTCAGCTTCTGCACCTTAGGTAATTGGTGTGGAATTAGTTTTGGAGGGATACCATTCTTCCTGTTTGAGATGTATCCAATTTCAAATTTTTGAAACATCATGCTATATTTAAGAATAGGTGCTAAAGACATTGAACTGGGATGAACCACACAGTCACATTCTGCTTTGATAAAACAGGCTTTTGGAATGTCAGTTCTTAAGCACTCTGTTCGTACTGGACTAACTTTAGGCTAAGGATTTACAAATGGAGAGCTCTGAGGCTGTGAGTAATGCTTGCATAAAACACTAAACAGAAAACTGTATATTAGTTTCAACTAGAGACTTTGAAGAGCTGCATAGTAGCCCAAGAGAAATCTTAAATGTTAAGAATGGTTCATTAGAAATTTGGGGAATTTTTGCATTATTTGAGTCTTAATAGAAGAGAATAAAGAAACAAAAAATATTCTACTTCTAAAGTGACCTGAAATTTAGAGCCTTTCCAGTAAACTTAATTTTGATTGTTTTTTGTGAATTTTAAGATCTCGGACACATTTGTAATGAGAAGCTTGAAGATCTCATTCAGTCATTTGCTGAACATTCTCAAGAGAAAGAAGTGGACAACAGAGAAGATGACTGTAATGAAGATTTGATTGAGGATGCTGATAATGATTACAAAATAGAAGAGCATGAATTACACGATGAATGTGAAATACATCAGTTGGAGCCAGATGTTGTAGAAGACGAAGAAATGATAAGCAAAGATGCCATTAAATCAGAAGAGATGGCATTGAGGAGACGCAATAGATATGAATGGAATCTGCATATGTAAAACTTTCAGAAGCTTATGAATTCTTTTTATAATGTTGTATGCACTTTAAACTGTTTGAAATGAAGTTATGTGCACTGCTATATGCTTTAAAAAGAGGGGTGAAATACTGCCTTTGCTTGTATCTATGACAATTCTGTAACTGACTTCAGTGCAGCAGAATTTTACTCAGGATGTTTACATATTTTTTCTATTTATTTTTTCCCTATAAAAATATTTCTGTACTCTGTATATAATGCACTATAATTATATCTGATGCTTCACTAAAATATTAGAATATCTTCTAATTGAGACTATAAAGAATAGATATTTCATAAATGTTTTGTAACTAGTAAGCATTATGCCACTTGAACTGTGACTTTCTTGAGTTCATTAAAGAGCATGCACTGATGAATTCAGCTCTTTGTGGAAAAACTCTCTTTGGGAGTGATGGGTTAATATGGGTTAAGTCTTTGAGATTCACTCATAGTTTGGTTTCTTTATTTGGAGAGAGAAATTTAGCCATGGATACTATATGAAAATAATAATGTCTGAATTTGCAGCCCT
The DNA here is from genome assembly GCA_013397975.1 of Machaerirhynchus nigripectus. NCBI lineage: Eukaryota > Metazoa > Chordata > Aves > Passeriformes > Dicruridae > Machaerirhynchus > Machaerirhynchus nigripectus. Next base: position 2,479,616 of record VZRQ01000586.1, read on the forward strand.
TTGAGTAACGATGTTTAGTTTTGTATGTCAGCTTAATCCCTAATGTATTACACTGGATCACTTAATTTCTTCTGCACTTGTCACTGGTTTAACTCAGCAGCTGTCTAATAACTGATACCCATTAGTACTGTATCTCTGTTTTCACTTCTATTTTAATACCATAGAATCTGGCCTTTTGATTCACTGTAATACCCTTTTTTTTTTTTTTTTACATCAGCATTAACAGATGTACTGCTATGTACCATTCAAAAACTGTGGGGCATGGTATCTTTTTTCAATACATTATGCCAACTTGATAGTGGCCTTTTTAGGTCGGTATTAGGAAACGCATCTATTTTCCTTTGCCAGACTCATTTTTGTCCATACCTTAATTTTTTTACTAATTTTTTTGTTCACTTAAAGCACACACCTATGGTACTGCTGGCCTTCAATGACAGGAATTGCCTTAGAGGTAGGTTTGACAGTACGGCACTGTTAAATTTTCTGTTTTATAACTGCATAGCTTTTAAGTAGGCCAGTTGTGATGCCTGAACTCTTCTGCCATCCTTATTCTTACTGGAAAATAGCATGTGGACTTGTTTTTATGGAGGAAATGTACTGTACTTAAAGGGACTAAATTTATTATCATGTCACTCACTGAAATGGAATGAATTGTTCATTCTGGTGTAGAAACATGGTATGTGTTTGGTTCTAAAACTGGATCACACAGGCTTGGAAGTAGCAGCATCCAGAAATACATCCTTAGCGTCAGTGTGTTTATTAGTTTTGCACTAAGTGAGATTTTGCCTAACTTTGGAAAACCGATTGACTGCAGAGCCAGGGTTTCTCAAGAGGTGGCAGATTTTTTCCCCAAGACAGAACAGATGAACAAAACTGGTACTTGGATACAATTTGATTTAAAAAAATACCTGATGATGCTCTGGTCATTCAGGACAACTGGAACTGTTTAGAAAAAATCATAATTTCATAGAGGCTTTTCTCTGAAATATAAAGTGAACTGAAAGTAATTTCAGAGCCATTGATCAGAGGGAACGATGGAGTGGGAGCCAGGCGTGCTGTGCTGCCGAGGTGTTTGCAGGGTGCAGGTCAGTCCTGCTCCTTCCAGGCACTGGTGCCGGTGACCTTCGCCGCAGCGTTTCCCCGCCTGGGGCAGTGTTTGAATAATCACTGCTGTGGCTTTCACCTCCACGAGCCCTCGGATGCTGCTGACACTTGAAGCCTTGTCCGAAAGGCTCTGAGGTACTTTGGGGTGATCTCTGTGTTTCTGACCCAGGCTACAAACGTGCACCGTGAGCTCTCTCGCCGCAGTTTCGAAGTCTCCGATTCCGGCTGCCGGCGTTTGCCGAGGGCAGAAGCCGTGTGATGTGTAAGCGCCCGCCTGTCCGGCGGGGCTGCGGGGGCCGCAGGGCGGGGAGACCCGCCGGTGGGCGCGTGGGAGGGAGGGACGGCCGGGCCCCGGGCAGGGTATTTCCGCAGGAGCAGCCGGGAATTCCGCTTCCCCGCTCCCCCGAGGCGCACCTTGCGAAACTGGTACGAGGCCTGGCTGGGATTGGCCCCTCCGCGCTGCGGTACCAGGCAACCCCCGGCGCAGGCGGCGCGGCCGGGTCGGGCAGGTGGGGCGCGGGCACCGAGGAGACGGTGCGGGGACGGGCCGCTCCGGTGAGACAGAGCCCTGTCGGCCGGGGTACCGCGCCTCTCTTGGGAAAATGCATCATTTCCGTGGAGCTGTTGAGCTCATAATGTTTATTCCTCCTCTTACAGTATTGCTGTTTGATAAGAGTAGCCTCAGTGTGTGAACCATTAAGTAAAACAACGCTCTCTCGCCTCAGGGCCCTCAGGTGGGAGGATGCTCCGTTTCAGGAGAGCCTTGCGGCCATGTGCGGACGTTCCCCGTGCCCTGGGAAGGGGTCCGGCGGGAGCGCTGCGCGGTGCCCGGCGCCGTGTGCCGCCCCCCGAGCAGGCCCTGCAGCCCTGCTCCTGCTCGGGAAAGGAAAGGCTGCTTGGGAGTGGGAACTGCTCAGTGCCGTCAGCCTTTGGTTTGAGAATGCAGTGTCTGATGGCTGGGAACTACATTATGGGCTCTTGGTTCAAAACTGGCTGGGTGGAAGGAGAAACCAGCAGAGCAGGAATACTTGGTGGAATGTCACCCTGGAGCTCTCGGAGTGTGGCAGGGTGCCGGGAGGGCCCTTCTTGAAAATACCTGTTCCCAGGGCATTGAGCGATGGAGACTCGGGCAGCAGTTGTGAGTGAAGAGTACAAAAGGTTTGATGTTCCCAAGGGGTAGCAAATTAGTAATGCTGGAATGAGAAGGTATCGAAAAGTGTTAGGGAAAGAGGGAGTTAAGCTTGAGGCAAAAACATAAATTTGTGCAGGAATCTCCTTAAGCATTAGTAATAAAAGACTGTAATTAGGAGGTGGTGAAAAAGAGAAACCAACTGCATTTCATGGCTTGCTGAAGACAATACCAAAATTATTTCTCATGCAGTAACTATTTTTTTTCCCCCAGAAGTACTTAAATTAAAAATACTTACTTTTCTCAATAGTATTTTGTGTTTTTCAGTTTGTTCTGAAAGCTGTCATTGATTTTGCATGGATTTGGAAGTTAAAGGAGTTGCTGCATCCCCTCGAAGGAAGAATGAATTGTCATTGAGGGGGAAGAAATGTCAGGTAGTCAATGGAAGGCTTGTGATTGTTTTCCTTCCTTACTTTGACATTTTAAAAATATTTTAATTATACATCAGAAGGCTCTTGGTTTGAGGTTGGAATCCATTCTTTAGAGAAGACAACTTTTAAAGAAATTATTTTTGTCAGAAAGGCATAGTTTAGTACGACAGCTTCGTGAATGAAGAAATTCCAACATAAACAGCTATCCTAGAATAGCTGCTACTTTGCGTACTTAATTGGAATGTGGGGAATTTAAGAATGAACTAGTACTTGCAGTTAAGAACAACAGAGGCTTGAACCTGTACTGTGTGCTGTCTCAGGCTGTTGGTGAAACTGGCAACAGGTGTGTCTGTGTTTTTGTTTTGCAAGACAGCAATAAAGTAAAGCAGCCCCCAAAATACAATTTGAAAAGGCATGATTTTAGGCTGACATGAAAAATGAATCTCAGCGCTCTGTGCTCAGTATGAAGGGAAATCACATTTTCCAGGTATTCCTAACAGTCTATGCTTTGAGATAGGGTAGGTGTGCAACCCTCACAGGGTAGCAGAAACTTTAGGGCTAACTTTTGAAAGTCCTTACAAATGCTGTCTTGGATTCTGAGGGCCATTATTTTCCTTACCGTTAAGGTAAATATTAATATTGTTAGGAACAGTTGATTTTTCTCACAGATACTGTGTACTTTATGTCCATGAACTAAAGTTAATTTCTAATCCTCCCTCAACCCTCGAGTACCCGTTTAACTGCCTTATTTGTTGCATGGCCCCATTAGGAATTCTTGGAGTTTGACTGCCAAGTTGCTGTTCTTCTTTTCAGTTTGATTTGGAATGAAAAAGGACCTTTTGTAAATGATAACACATCAATGTTATAATGTTACTGTTAATGTTTTAACTGAGTTTTTGAAAATTAAATACCTGGGGACAACAAGAGCACTTGGGGCATTTAGTGTAGGTTGTAAAAGAAAATAAATGACATTTTTTCTCTAATCTGTCATCCCTTTTTTATTCTTGTGCAACTAAGTTTACAAATTTAGACTCCCTAGTCCACATGTTTCTTGGTAGTTTGCAAAAATAAATCTTAAAATAATGTTGAAATCATGTGCTTCACCTCAGCATTAACAATGTTTTTTGTTTGCTTTCTTTCTGATTTGTTGACTTCTAGAAAAGAAATTATACTAAGGCTTTAGCATCTAGGATCAGGTGTGTTCTTTACCTCACTGCAGTTGTAACGGTACAGAAAGAAGATAAATGTGAGACAATGCGTTGTTTTTGATGCCTTGACGGTTTTACGTCCGTGACCACGCGGTGGCGGTGCTCATTACGTGCGGAGAACTCTCAAACCCGCATACCCGGACTCATGTTCTGGAGTCGCTAGAGGGTAGTGTTGCCGAACTTCTGCTTCGGGAGCAGCTACAGGGGTGTATGGCAAGAAAGGAGTTACAGTTTTGTGGTTCTCAGATCGTGAAAGATGTTCAGGCACTGCTGGAAAGAGGATTCTGCTCAGTTCAGGCTGTGATGCTGAGATTTAGGAGCTGAGAAGTGTGAAAACAAAAATGTTAGCCCTGGTTCTGAACGTTCCCGAACCACTTCTTTTTCAGATGGGGAGGCCAGTGAGGCGAATTGTTACTTTATGCTTGTCCCAAGCGGCCTTCCCTATGGATTTGCTGCTAGCTGTTTTCAAAAGCCATAGGGGGATGGATGAACTTTGGATCAAGTATTTTTTTTTTTCCTTGCCGTGTTCTTGCTCAGTTGAGTTTGGAGATCTGTGTGGTATGCAGCCTTGCAAAATAAATAAAGTGAACTGCCTGGTCATCATCAGGACTGCTATACTAAAGCTGAGACGAAGCAGTTACACCAAATATCAGAGGCTCTTTGGGGTCTGAGCTAGCTCCTTGTGAGCCAGCTGGCTGTCAGTCTTGTGGTTTTGGTTTAAGGGTTGGTTCCCAACCAACAAGGACAATGTGACCTAAAGCCTCGTGAGCAGTGACGGTACAAAGCCTCAGGAACACGGATTATTTTTAATGTATTATTAATAGCTGATGTGGATGCTATCTAGATTCTTAATGGCTGGAAATCTTTTTGTCATGATGAATATTCAGTCTTTAAGTCTCATGATCTGTAAGAATTAGCTTTCAATGAGAAGTTTCTGGTTTTTTCCCCTTGTTAATAGCATCTTAGTCAAGTATGTTGGACAGATAATTTTATCCACTAATTTTAAATATTTTAGGGGAAATTGAAAGAGAGAACTATGTATTTTAATCCAGATCCCCTAGGTATGCAATAATTTGTCATTCTTCTAGGGCTGGAGACCAAATAGACAGGCTACTCACAGTCCTCGCCCACCAGAGTAAGTCTGCTTTATTTCTGATCAGCTTGTTTAGTTATGTGTATTATTAACACAATGCATTGGCATTTGTAGTGACATGCAACTTGGTGTTCCAGGAAATTTATCATCATAGGTTTGTTTTCTGTGATTTCTATTTGGAGTAGAATATTTGATGCATTATTTACTTTGGAATGAAGCTGATTTACGTTTGGCTGAGTGGAGGTGTAATCACAGAATGTGTAAAGATGGAAGAGACCACAGTGGGTCCAACCCAGTGGTCCATCTGGTCCAACCTCCCTGCTCAAACAGGGTCATCCCAGCAATTGGTCAGGATTGCATCCAGATGGTTCTTCTGGAATTCTAGTCATTGGAATACTGGAGTCTTTCCAGCAAGGGAGACTCCACAACCTTTCTGGGCAACCTGTTCCAGTGCTCAGTCATCTGCGGTGAAGAAGTGCTTTTTGGATGGAACTTGCAGTGCATCATTTGCTGCCTCTTGTCTCTTGTCCTATTTCTGGGCACCACCAGGAAGAACCTGGCTCCATTCTCTTGACATCCTCTTCAGAGGGTGTCACTCAGAGCTTTCATGTTTATACGTTGTTTTTCTTGAATATTTTTAATGTGTCTGCAAAAGGAGAAAAACCATATTTTAACTATTGACCACTTTTACAGGTATTACAGTAAAAAATACAGAGAAAATGCTGTGAAGGGTTTTTACAAGTAATGGGAAATTTTGTTTGTGCTTTTAACATTTAAAACCTTATAGTGACTTTGGCAGATGAGGAACAGCTGCTCTTCCAAGGGCCATGACTGACAGTTTAGGCAGTTTTGTTTACTGAAATGCCCTAAAGCCAATGTATGTAATTATTTTATGAGTGTGTGTGACCATGACCTTTGATTCTTCATACCAAAGTAAAAAAATTCCAATTTCTGTGTACTGTCTGTCATTATCTAATAAAAAAAGACTGTAAAATAAGGAGCTCTCTTATTCCAAGAAGTTATAATAGAGTTGCTTGGAAATACTGGTGGTAAAATATAAAAAATACGTGTTCATGGTGCTCTGCAATATACCTGGAGTAAAGGCAGAAGGCACAGAGATGCTGTGATGAATTGGAGATGTTTTCATTTCTTTAAGCAGAACAAAATACTGAGGTATGGTTGTCTTCCACTGTGTTAATCTCTTATGGGAAGTTCAGAAGATTTGCATCCCAAATAGTGATTGCTTCCCTATTGCCTCCTGTTGACTGATTATAGAGGAATGTTGACATGGATGTGCTGTGGAAGACAAGAGTAAGGCATCCCTGATCTTGTTGCAGTAGCTCCTGTTGGGGAGTGAAGAGAAGCCAGTGTGGGAGTAAAGAAGGGTCCTTTTTGGCTGCCAGGGTACTCTGCTACTGGGGAAGAGGAGCTCAGTGGCCACTTGCAGAGCTGAAGCAAGAGGGGCTAATAGAGGTCTGCTGAGTAGGCCATATCCACTTGCAGGGAAATTTTTGTGAAGGACCTAATAATAACTAATAGGCAGTGCTTTTACTGTAGTTAAAAAATAAGGGAATGTATTACTGTTAAAATTGTTTTAACTCCCTGCAGGGTGCCATGCCTAGATCTAGGGAGGCTGAGAGATTCTGATGAAGAGGTAATTGTAAATAAATTCTTTCTCAACAAGTTTTTGGAATTCACGTTTCATGAGTTAATAAAAAGTATCACTCTGAATATAAAATAATTATGATTTCTTGTCCTTTTTTTCCTGTGATTTTAGGATGGAGACTCTTACATACCATACACTGGGAGTCATTCTCATAGGTGCCAACTCGATTCACCTTCAGACTGGAGAACGTCATTACAAACTTCATATGCGCAGCATCAACATGTCAGTCTGTCACTACAAATATCTTTATAATATACCCCTTTAGCAGTAATTTAGAAAAGTATACATAGCTTTTTTATGAAAGTTCTTTTTTTTTCTTTTGGTTAAGCATGTATCTCCAAGTGCTGTTGGTCCAAAATATTTTTAGCAAAGTCCTTTTACTGAGATTCTTTAGAATATTTAGAAAAACCTATTTTATTATGTAGCTTAGCTCTTTGTTGATTGATACACTTACCCTTTTGTTGTACTTATTTTTAAAGAGATCTATTAATAGTAGTAATAATAAAGATTAGTAGTAGTAAGTGTATGCTTGAAGACAAAAGCTGTGTTTACAAACACTTAAGTATTATTTCTATGGAAGAATAGTTACTTCTGGTGAAAAGAAAACTTTTGGAGTTTCTTGCAGCCGTTTGGTAGTTTTTTTCTTGGGGCTGTTGTCTTTAAAACAGAACTGTGACATAAAGTTTGGAATTATGTCTGATTTGTTGGAGCTCTTTTTATTGTTAAAATTTCCTCATCGTGTTAGCATTTTTTCCCCTGGATGACTAAGAAACCGAATCACCACTAGTCTTAGGTGCTTTTTAAGGAAAATCAGTAGCCCAGATGCTAACATTCTGGTTTACAGTACAGTGCAGCATTGTTCAAGATCAATATCCACAATAAAAAGTTTTAAGAATTAATTTCATTACTCAGTTATTACACTTCCCTGAATGCAGGAAGAGAGTTCTTTGGAACTCTTATGTCTAAATTAAATGTGAGCAAAGTGAATGTGACAAATTTTTATTTGATCATGATACATGTTAATTCCTGTTTTCCTTTAAAGAGGTGTCTAGAAAATTGTGCCAGAACAAAATGGAGGTGAAGTAGTTGAAAAAATATAGACTGACAAAAAATATTATCAGTTCAGTAGCATGGTATATAGTCTGAAAATGTAGTATGTTTTAACTTCTTTTATGTGAGGGAACTAGCTTATTGGAAAAACTATTAAAAAATACACTGATTAAAAATCCATTATTTCAAAAATATTTAACTTATGTAAACCTAAGAAATATTCAAATGAGCATTTAAAAAAAAACCCCCAGGATTCTAACTAGAGGGAAACCCAATTTTAAATTAATTTGTACATAACCTGTGCCCCATGAAACAAATAATATAGTAACTTGAAGGGCAGATCTCCAGATTGGCTGGAGTTCAAGGTGAATCTGCCAAGATCACTATTTTGTATGTTTCCCTATATAACCAATTGGTTTCTCTACTTGAAAAACAATTTCATTTAAGTAAAAACTGAAATGGTAAGTGGGCTTTTTGGTCTTTTAAAAATAATGTACTAAGAATGTGCTAGTTTTTAGAATATGTGCCCAACATAGGCATTTATACATGTCTTAAGATGTAACTGTAAATGTGGAACTACAGATAGGGTTTTTTTCCTTTCTACTGCCTTGTAAATGTGCAGTGCAAACATAGTTGAGTTGCTATGGCCTTTTTGGGTCGGATGCTTATGATTTCACTGCTTGCTTTGCACCATTTTTTTTAAACAAAGTTCCTATGTATAACTCTGTCAAGCTGCAGGAGTGCTAACAGAAGGTTGGTGTGGCTTTGTTTCTCAGGGTCTTCCTTTCTTTTCTGCTTTCCTTTATCTCGTGTTTTTTCCCTTCTGCCTTCATTATATCTTAAATACTGAGTGCTTAATGTGCTGGAATGTGTCTTCTGTTTACTTACCCTTTTTTACTCTCCCTCTCTCTCTTTCTCCCTTTTTTGCCTGACTTACTCCCCATCATTTTTTTGGTGGAGAAGATTTTCAAGCTATTTTAAAATATTTTAATGTATTCCTCTGAGCGGCCTTTATTTCTGCATTTCTTGCTTCTGGGGCTCTGACCAAGCTTTCCTTTAGCAAGATAGATTCCAGCTTCTTCAGTAACTGTGTAAGTAAATCTTCCTAAAATAGGTCACTTTTGGAAGAAAAATTTAAATATACTCTTATAATTCAGGAATTAACCAGTGAAGGGATGCGAAATCTCTTTTGAAGGAGAAAGTTGGCTCTTCAAAAACAAATCCTTTTGGGTTTTGAGAAATGGTTTTCTAGAGCAGGACTGTAATGGTGTTGTTGCAAGATGAATTGCAAGTGTTGAGTAGAGATGCTAGACAAGGCCACCTTACTTTTGTTAGCACTGAAGGAATATAACTTAAATATTGAAGGTGTTAGTCATTCAGGGAGACAGAAAATAATGGAATTTTGGACTTCTGTCATTGCTGCTCTTTCTGCTGATCCCAGCCTCTGTTGCGTACGTTTATAGCCTTACACCTGAAATGGGTGTAAGGTTAGAAAGGTGCTTAGCTGTGCAGCTGATGCTGTTCTAAAGAACAGTGTCCCAGTACTCATCTGCCACACAAGAATATTACAACTTCTGACTGAAAAACTGTCATCCACCCATTTTCAGCCATCCAAAATCAAATGTCAGAATTTCCATTTTAGTGATGCTATAAGGCAGAACCACTGAATCTGACTTACTTCTTTAAAAGAGATGTAAAACCATTTGTGTATGTATTTTTCAGATTTAAAAATGGTAGAATTTGACGAACTCAATGCAAGTTAAGCCTGAATATGCGGTCCTATTTGCATTTTTTCTTACTTTGAAGCATCATGTCTAGAAGTTTCAGACATTAGACTGGATAGGAATTGAAATAGTGCTGTTCTAATTCAGTAGACCAGCCAGAGACTTTTATATTGATTAATCATTGCTTTAACATTCTGTTTTGGAGCAGAAGACAAGACCAGAAAATCTGCCATCCCCCACAGACGGATATAAACGGAAGTATGGTCAGTATGAAGCAGATACGAAGGAAGAACATAAGCAGCATCCTCAGAGAATTGCAGAAAAGAAAAAAGACCACATCCAGTGTCCAGACACTTCAATAAAGGTAGCTGGCAAAATAGAAATCACATTTTTAAATAGGAAATGTACATCACTATTTAATTGCACTGTTTGGAAAGGTTTGCACCTTTGTGTGTAATTATTTCATGTTTTTATTGTAAAGAAATAAAACCATGTAATTTCAGCATCTAATTTTGAAGAGGAAATAAAATATAGGAAGCTTGTTTCAGTTGTTGCATAGCGAGAAACAGGTGCTCTGAGAATTTGTGCATGGTTGTGTTCTGTGGTAAGGAAAGTAGCACTGGCCCTCATAGTGCACCTCTAGCCCAAGCATGAAGATTAGCATGATTGATAGGGAAGAACTTACAGCCTATAAGAAGAGGAGAGACAGCAGGAAAGTCTTGGTAAAATGTTATTTCCAAAACCTGAAATTCATTCAAGCTTTTTTATTTTTTAAATGTAGAAGTGTTTTAATTAGTACTCTGTAAATTGTGACTGTATATAGGACTTAAAAAAGAAATGAAAGATTTAATCTTTTCCTTAGAGAACTATTAACACTGAAAATGCAAAGGAATATGGGGTTAAAATAATGAAAGATATTATCTGTACTTTTTGCTTTGATTTTGTATAAGACTCAGTACAGTTGGACTGCCAGCTGTATTAATTCTGCCAGGTTTCTTTTGTGTTTTAAATTAAAACTAAGGTGCAAAGAAGGGAAGATCAGTGGAGAGAAACTGGAAAACAAAGGGATGAATAAACCCAACTTTCATCTTGTTCTGTAAGAGATAGCAGAGGAGTGTGGTTGAACAGGGAAAGATGCATCATTGTAGGTGTAAGGGAGCAGGAAGCCTAAGTAAGCAACAGCTGTGAGGACTGGCTGAATGCTAGATTCTGCGGAGGATAGATGACCATTTAAGAATCTTAATGGAAAGTTAAGTATGCAGATGTTGATGGAATATATTGTGCTCATTGCTTTTCAGAGAAAAGGTTTGTGATGAATGAGTTGACTGAATTTACTTTCTTAACATTCAGTAGAATGAAAAGGAAAGGTCTCACATAAGACAAAGATGACCTCACATTTTGTTGATAGCTTTATATAACAGAGCTTTCTCCTCTTATCGTCATGCTTCTACTGGTCAGATAAAGGAGAACCTGAAAAAATCTATAAATAAATTTTCCGTGAATAAGAAGTGAATGAAAAAAAGTTGTGGTATTTTGTGGTTTAGTTTTATGTTTGGTGATAGATAAGATTGTCTGTTCTGGAGATTTGTTTTATGGTATTTTCTTTTTATTTTTTTAAATGAGTCCACTCTTATGTACTAGTCTAACACTGTCCTATCATCTGTTTTCAAGGAGTGACCCCTTGATTTGCACTACTGCATGCCCTTCAAAAGGATATTTACAGGAGCAGCCAAGTTAACCTGAAAATGAAGAAATAGGTGGCAAGTGTATACTGGGAGAGCAAAAGCAGAACTGACTTTTTTTCTGGTGATTTTAGGTTCCAGAAAGATACTTGCTAAGCCATAGAAGCATGTGTGTCAGTTCTTCTCACAGATTTTAATACAATGTCTATCAAAACAATTTTTTGTGTTAGATATTATCACTACCTGATTAGATGAATACATCAAAAGATTTCAATACACTTGTTTTACTTGATTAATGGAACTTACAACAACTTTTCTTTTCTGAAAGAAGCTGCTCGTGGAAGAGATTGCTAACAAAACCTACTCTTTTGATTTCTTTCCTATGCCACCTCCTTCCTGAGTTCTGTAAAAACCTCCTGTATCCTTTTTTTTCATATCGTCCATGTAGGAAATACTTCCGTAATACCCCTGGGACTGGTTTACAAGTCTGTTAGAACCAGTAGCATGCTTTGGCTTTTCCCTGCCTAGACTGTATTTAACTTCTTCACTAGTCACAAAGCAGTATCTCTGCTGTGAACTTTGAACTCTATACCTGACAGCAAATCCTCTGGTTCCTCTTGGCTGTTCCTGAGAGAACAGAAAAAGGATGAGTTCTTCTCTTCTTCTCCGAGATACTACAGCCTTCCTTCTCTGACTTGCTGCTGTTTTTTCACAAAGGTTGTAGGAACACAGTATTTTTGAGATTTTTTTCTTTGTTGTTTATTTCAGTATGAATGAAAACTGGTAAGTATTCAAAAGATATAAATCTTGCTCTCTAGTCTTTCCTTATAAGTTCAGTTTCTGTAGAAAGCTAGGCTTAAAAAATGCTCTTTTAATTAGCATGAAGTGGAAGAAGTAGACACTTTAGAAAGTAAAGAAGAAAGAAAGAGAAGTACTTTTAATAAATTGTTGAGGAAAACTTGGGTTGTTTAGTTTTTTTTTTAAATTAAAATTCGTTAAATTTGATATACGAAAAGAATTTATTTTTGTGTAGGGTACACAGCTTGAAGATGGACATAACGATGATTTTGTAACTCTTGATAAGAAAGCTCTCCTGCAACAATGCTATACAAACAAGCCTTATAATATGCAGCACAACATAAGGAAATCAGAAGCTGTAAGTATTTTGACTGGTATTATGCTGCTAACTACCTAGACAATGGAGAATGGCTTCCCAGATGTTCAACAGAAGTTACTCCTTCGGGGATTTGGGTCTAGTATGTAATTGCACTCATTGAGATCATGTGAGTTCAAACATTTCTTCCAATGGGAGCTGAACTGAGCAATCCAGTGAGCCTTTTTTAAATCTTATCTGCGATGCTTGTGTTTTATGCAGTAATGTATACAAATGAGAATGCAAATGATGAGTAATATATACAGATATATTCCTACAACTAAGACTAATTGAGGTAGCTGAGTAAACCTAAACATAATGTTACATTCAGTGCTAGAAGTGGGACTTTCATGATTCCTGTGGGTCTCTTCCAGCTCAGGATATTCTATGATTCTATTACTTCCTCTGATGTGTAGCTTTTAGTTGAGCCTGTATTCAATGGTCCATGAATTCCAGGATTCCATCAGCTCTGCTGCTAGTATTAGATTGAGTCAGCAACAACTTTGGCCGAGTCTTCAAGCTCCAGGGATGGAGCTTCTACAGCATCTCTAGGCAACATCTTCATGTGACACTCTACTCTCTGTATGAAGTTCTTCCTCTTGTCCACACCAATCCTCCCAAGGCTCAGTGTATAATCTTCACCTCCTGTTATACTGTTGGCTATTGTCAAAAAAAGTTTGGTTCTCTACTTCTTTGTAACTTCTCTTCAGAATGCCTCATAGCTGCTGGTTCTGCAAACTAAACAAGCCCAAGCTCCCTTAACCTCTCCTTTCAATTGCTTTGGCTCTGATCTTCTGTCAGATCCCTTCTGAGGAAAGGAGGGAGCCCTGAAGACCGGAAACTAGGATAGACTCACTAGGATGCACTCACTAGCATAAGAGGAATCAAAACTTTCCTTACATGGATGTACCCAATATTCTCCTTTAAATTCTTACATAGACGTGACTTTTACTCTTTTTGGGACTGAACAATAAGAGTGTTGCCCATCTGAGGCCAGGCCTTGAGTTTAGGATGATTTACAATGATGAACCTTGATTTGATACTGCATGGTTCAGTATTTGCATGTGCATATGCATATGTGCTTTTGTGATGGCTTTTGTAACTGGTTTTTGAAGGTATTGTTGAAAGAGGTTATGCATTCTAACTTTCTCATGGAATATTAAGCTTTGAGAAATGCTATGAGTTTTTTAAAGTAAATAGTAATTTTAATTCGTTTTATTTGGTCATCACTATGCACTGAACTTTGCCTCATTGCAAGCATTTATTTGATTTGTAGTCTCGAAGTGAATGCAGATGTTGCACTACTGAGGTCACTGTTAACTTTCATGATAAGAAAATCTTTTGAGAAAGTACTTAAGCTTTTATTTTTAGAATAAATTTAAAAATCTATACTGTAGGCTGAAGAGAATGGAAAAAAGTCTTGAAGTATCCCCAGAGTAACTACTTAATGCTAAAGGAAATACAGTGAAAGTGCTGAAAGGGACAGGTGCAGAACCACAAAATAGAAGATATTCTTTAGCTGCTGTGCTTTAAAATAAAGCCATCAGGTGTCTGAGCAAGGTGTTAATGGGACCTTCAGAAGCCCTTTTGTTACTGACTAGCACTCATGGTCAGCACAGGCTGACTCTCTCTTTTGAGGACCATCTCAGGCTCTCCTAGGTCAAACTTCTGATAGTGGTAGAATACTGGAAGAAATTGTCAGTAGTAACTGCATGTATATTAATTCCATTTTGTATATGTTGCCTCAATTGTTGGCATTTCATTTTAAGGTACTTCAAAATTTCGTGTAAGAATACACAATGTTAACATGTCCTTTTACTGTAATCATTACCAAAAGTCAAATGTTAAAGCAGAACTTGTCTTGATTTTTCTGTAATTTGGGATAAAGTTCACTAGTGGGGTTCTGCAGGGCTCCATCTTAGGCCCTATGCTCAACATGTTCATAAATAATTGGACACAGGACTGGAAGGAATACTGAGCAAGTTCAGAGATGATACAAAAACTGTGAGGAGCTGCTGACTCCCTTGAAGGCAGGAAGGTCCTGCAGAGAGACCTTGACAAATCAGAGGGCTGGGCAGTCACCAACCACATGAAGTTTAACAAGAGAAAGTGCCGGATTCTGCTCCTGGGACGGGCAAACCCCGGATGTACAGACAGACTGGGGAATGAGATCCTGGAGAGCAGTGCCATGGAAAGGGACCTGGGGGTCCTGGTCGGTGGCAAGTTGAACATGAGTCAGCAGTGCCCTGACAGCCAGGAGGGCCAACCCTGTCCTGGGGTACATCAGGCACAGCATGGCCAGCCTGGCAAGGGAGGGGATTGTCCTGCTCTGCTCTGCACTGGGGTGGCCTCACCTCGAGTGCTGGGGGCAGTTTTGGGTGCCACAGTATAAGAAAGATAGAAAGCTGTTGGAGAGTGTCCAAAGGAGGACAACAAAGATGGTGAAGGGCCTTGAGTGGAAGCCATATGAGGAGCAAATGAAGTCACTTGGTCTGTTCAGCTTGCAGGAGACTGAGGGGAGACCTCAGTGTGGTCTTCGACATCCTCATGAGAGGAAGAGCGGCAGGTAACAAACTCTTCACCCTCGTGACCAGTGACAGGACCTGAGGGAATGTCCTGAAGTTGTGTCAGGAGAGGTTTAGGTTGGCATCAGGAAGAGGTACTTCACCCAGAGGGTAGTTGGGCACTGGAAGAGACTCCCCAGGGATGTGGTCACAGCACCAAACCTAGCAGTCAAGAAGTGTTTGGACAATGCTCTTGGGCACATGGTGTGACTCAGGGATGGTTCTGTGCAGTGCCAGGAGCTGGACTTGATGTTCTTTGTAGGTCTCTTCCAGTTCAATTTGTTCTGTGATTTTGTGATTCACAGTCCATGTGTAATTGCCAATAGATGGCATATATAACCTTTGAAGAAGGCTGGTTTTCTCTGAATGGTCATATTTAGGGAACAACAATTACTACTTTTTTACCAGTGAGAGCTGTTGCAAGTTCAGTGTTTGCCTCTGCCCTCTGCATTTTTGTAATTTCATAGCAGAGCTTTTGTCTAAGAGCAGAATGGAAGATGTTCCATGAAAGATTACATTCAGTGACCTAATATTCAACTGAAATTTAAGGTGCAAGGTTTTTTTGTTTGTTTGGTAGGTTTTTTTTAGTCAGATTCTTTTCAGCATGCTAACTGGTTTGGATCCATAAGCCAGGATCCATGGAGTATGTTATAACAAACATTGCTCTGTATTATCACTGTGTCCTCCTTTACATCATTCTTTTTAATACATCTGTTGCAACAGTTAATGGGTAAAGAATCCATAACTCAGAATAAAGCACCTTGTAGTTCTGATAGGTGCAAAAATGAAACATGAAAGCAAACTAAAAAGCCCCCTGTTTCTTATAATTCAGAAATCATCTAAGGCTTAAAATCAGTTTGGAATAACCAACAGCTGGTCTGCTGTTACATTAGTTATTTGGGTTTTTTCAATTTTGCTTTCTTTTTTTTTGGCTAGTGCCAATCAGTATTTATTTGAAGATTGTGAATTTCACCCATAACAGGTCTGTGGAATTTGTAATTATCTCTTACAGGTATCTGGGAACCTTTCAGTTCTTCTTCATCCATGCAAAGGCTTGATCTCTCTAGAATTTAGTTTGCACACAAGACCAATTAGAAAAATACCTTAATTCTTTAGTTTCCGGATATTAAAAAAAAAAAGTAAGGTGCATAAACACACTCAATAATAATAACCTCTATTTTCTCATATATAAAAATAATGTTTTTGAATAAAAGGCAACTTTAAATGCAGTAAAAAAGTTCAGAAATGTGGAAGATAAAGAGAGGTGCTGAGGCCTGGTTATTGCTGGTGGCCTTCATGCTATTCTGGGCCATCCTCCTGTGCTTTGGTTTCTCTCTGTGTAACGAGTCGTGATCAACGCCTGCACACTTTACAGTGAATGGCACAAGATTATGGTTCAGTTTTACTCTAATAAAAATAATAAGAAGATCATGTTAAATCCCCTTTCCCTTTTAGGATGATATTTCCTGAAAGGTTTTTCAGATTGACCTGTCTCAGCAGAAAATTATTGTGGCATGCAGGAAAGAAAAATCTTCCAACTGAGGCTTTAGCTTTAAATGAATTTTTTGACTAAATATTGCTGGAGGTAAAGTTTTATTCTCTTAGTTGGAATCTGTGTCAGCCATGAAACCTGGAATAGTGTGGGTCTCCTCAGGCTATTGTACTTACAGAATGTATTGGAAACAATACAGAAATAAGGATTTTGTCTGTCAACTTAAATACTAGAATTCTCATGTTTATTACAACTAATATGCATAGACAAATCGAGTGTGTAGCAGAGAATATTATATGTCTTTTTTATGCAAATAGCACTCTATTAAAAATGTAAAAAATATTAATTGTGACATTGGTAAATTTCTGACCTCTGAATGCTGTCTTAAAGGGTAATTTATTATTTGAAGTGCCTGCTGTTATATATTTCATTTGTTCTCAGTCAGTTTTTCATTGCAGGAGAATGTTGCTGCAGAGAGGAGAAAACAGGCTGTTGTAGAACAAGTTATGGTGGATCAATTATGTAGGTAAATGAATTTATAATGTAAAATTTCAATTTTCCCTACACAAGAATGTAGATCTGTGTGTGAGTGGCTTTTCTTGTTTAAGAGCTGTTTTGGTCATCTTGTTCCAAGTCTTATGAAATCTTATGTAGTACTATTATTTGCAAAAATTCTTTAAATGAGAAGTCTTTTTAGTGCAACTTCAAATATCAGTTTAAAGTGCCATCTGTATGGTTTTTTCTTTCTGGAAATAATTATAAATTTGATACTTCAACCTATTTTAAGGGCTTTACAATAGCACTAGTTCTCAAAAATAACCCTCCTGCACCTCAAGAAAACATACGGATGCCTGATGTTATAAATTACACTTCCTCAATACTTACTGTCCTTTCTAAAAATCTTAGCTTTATTAGTATTTATTAATCCTTTATTAACACTGACACAGCACCTTTCAGGCATAGAGGAGTATTATACCAATGCTGGGCATGTAGGAAAAAAAGGCACTACTATAAATGGAATTGATCCAGGTTGTACAGTAAGATCTCCTGCCTTCATTGCTGTCCCTTTAGCTTCAAGAAAGCATCGCTTCTGTGCAGAAAGATCCCTCTATTTTAAGCATGCTTTAATAATTCAGGACTTTATGCAAGCTGTCTGGTTATGACAATATAGGAAGATGCAAGCTAGTTTAATATAGTTTCATGTTACTTTACACTTACCAAAAATTGTCTGTGGGTAAGTCTAGATTATTTTGCATTCTGTGCATAGTTTACAGCCTCTGGAGTCATCTGCACTGGTGTTCCAGCCCATCAAATCCTAAGATTTTGAGGTTGAAATGTTGTTGCACATCACCATTTTAGTTTTTCTCTGTTTCTGTTACAGTGGCAGTTTAAATGACCTATATTGTTGAAAAATCTATTAATGCTTTTACACGATTTAAAAGCTGAGAAGACAAGAAGATTGCCTGGCGGAAACAAGATTGTCATGAAACACAATGCTAAATTCCAAGTATCATTTAGCAGGATTAAAATTATGGAACTATACAGGGTAGAAACCCCCAGTTTTCAAATAAGTACTTGGCCTGTGTCATATCCCTTGAAAGATTATTACAGAGGTGGTCTTAATAATATGCTGGTTATGTTGAAGTGTTTCAGTACTACTGATGTTGCATTAAACGTACAGCTTTGTGCATCTTGAATCATGGATGCCCATTCTGTGTTTAACCTCCTTCTGCTGCTTTGCCTTATTTTTTCCATGTATTCCTTCTCCTACTCTGAACCCTTCTGTTGATAATGTCAAAACAATATTCAGTAGTGCTGCAGCTGCATCAGGATGAAGTTTTAATTTGAAAAATCTCTCTGTTTATGTTCCAAATATAACTCTGCCAGTGCTTTCAAACAAATTGGTGTCAGATATCAGGATGTTAATCGGAAAAGATTAGTTCAAAACAGTTGCATTAAAAAAACTATTAAAGGAAACACAAAGGTGTTTGGAATATTTTTTTAGTAGAGCAAATCTTGCAGTTAAATCAGTGTAACTGATGTGTACAAAGATGGATCTGTACAGATCAGAGAGCAAGCTTAGAAAACTATAATAGCCATGCAAAATTATGTTTTTCCTTCTGATAACAAACCATTTCAATAGCATAACAAGCATCTCATTTATTTTTAAAGGGTCTCTTCTTTTGTTTACTTGTTGAACTGATACAGAGAATGTCAAAATGTTCAAAAACCAGTTAATCTATTTCTTTTCTGCTTGTTGGGACTTCAAGATCCTCTCAGCTTTGTAGTCAATGCTTTGAGGGAGGAACTGCCAATGTTTTTGTTGGATGACAGATTGGATGGGGCTCTCAGCAACCTGGTCTAGTGAAAGGTGTCCTGCCCGCAGCATGGGGGTTGGAACTAGATGATCTTTAAGGTCCCTTCCAGCCTAGGCTATTCTGTGATTCTGTGGGGATGTCACTGGCCAGTACTAGTAACTGATATCACTGATATTGGAGGGAGCCATGGCTAGAGAATATCACTGATGGAATATTTACAGAAACAGTGGAAATGATGAAAAACCCCGCAAACCTTCACAATACTAAGATTTATTTTATATAAAGATCTACAAAATATACTTTAAATAATACTTATCTACATGTAACATTAATACATAGTAGTGCACTGCCAGAATATTGTTGCATATGTTTGATTTTGAGAAAGACTTAAGAATTTTGAAAAACCAAAAATCAGGCCCACAGATTTATGCAAGCTTAATGGGTAACTCCAAGATTGTATTGCTGTATTTGGTGTTTTCTTTCCTGAGTAAGAATTGCTTGGGTGTTTTCTTTCCTGAGTAAGAATATGTAAGACTTGTAATTCAGCCGTACTAATAGTGAGAGGGCTTCTACCTGCTCTTTGTGGTCAGAGCTGTTATAAGTGATCCAGAGCAGTCCACACCTTCTGATGTTTGCAAGGAAGCTCAAGGACTTCTGGGAGCTGGGACAGCACCAATGCGTTTTAGAAAAAGGACACTCCATGAAACCAAGTAAGTTTATAAAAACACATTTTCTGCTCTATGTTTTTTTAGATCTATGAAGTCTGTTTGCCTTCCCAGATGTTTTATTTTTGGCTTGGATCCATCAGTTTCATGTGAGGCCTTTTTTGTAGCTTTCCTGGGCTTGTTATTGCCTAGTGAGATAACAGGGACATTTTTATGTGAATTCTCGGTGTATTTTGATTGATTCATAGGATTTATAAAACCTGGGAGAAGATGGTTAAGCTTATATTGATATTACTCATCACAAAGTTTTGACAGCCTTTTCCAAGCTACTGGATGCTTGCAATCCTGTCATATCCTTTTAGAGATTCCTATCCTGAGGTGCGTAAATTGCATAAATATGCATCTGTAAATGCTAATGTAGATCTTCACAATATTATCATACTTTCTTTCATGTGTTGATTTCTGCTGCAATAATTAACCCTGTTGGCATTTAAATGACATTCCTGGACTGTCAGCATTGAAATAGTAGCTCCAAGGGCTTAAAAAAACCCAAGGAAACACTGTGATCCATAAAATGAAATGAATCTACAGGTCTGAGTTTTGTTCTGTTAATTTTTCTCAACATTCAGGCAACAATCTCTGCTTTGTGCATTTTAACATCCCTCTTTAAAGTCTTTCTCATCAAATGCCATCTTTGTATTCTTAAAAAAAGAAAAATGACAACAAAACCAGTCTCAATTTCTTACATCCATCACACAGACAAATCTCCATTTCTGGAACTAGCGTTGGGCCAATATAAAATATTTAGGTGGGTAGAAAAGCCCCAACCTGGGTATTTTTGCAAGAGAAAACATTGATTTGTGGAAGTATTTTGAGTGATAGAGGTTTAATTCTTTATATAAGTGTATGTAAACAGAATTTCCCATTCATATCTATGCTCTCTGTGAATGTACTCTAATATTATATAATAACAGAACACTTTACAGCTCTGAGTTGCTTTCTAATTCAACTACAAAGGATCATCTCCTCAGCCAGTTGCCAAGGATACCGTATTTCATGTTTTTTGCTGTTTGGAAATGGTTGATTTTTATGTAACACTGATCTGTGAGCATATAGGTATCATTAACATGCTGCATTATTTTCACAGGATAAGGACCAAATCAGGACTAACTGAAAACATGCTCTCCAACAAGCTACGCTTTGATAGCAGGATTATATCGAGGTAATCACAAATTTGGTGAAGCTTTTCAGTTCTCTGAATTTTTGAATGATGATTACTCTTTCGAAATAATTAATTGCACTGAATGTTTCTGCTCCCTATGTTGAAGAAAAAAAGTACATGTGGGTGTCCATGAGTAGTACAAATTTTGACGTGGCTAATGGATAGTGGCTTTACAGTCCTATTGTACAATGTTAAGATCTGTAAGCAGTGTTATGCTACCATTATACCCATAGCTCTATTCAGGACAGTTAGCACAGGGTCTGTGTAAAATAGTGCTTTTAGCTGTTGCATCTCAGTTGATTAAAATTAGCCTTATGTTAGACGTGGCAACTACTATTAATAGTAATGGCTTTGCAACTTGTTCTTAGCTCTTTATGTATTAAATTTTAGAATGTCTTTGAAACTGTTCTGATTTGAGTAGTGGTGGCATAAACATATTTTTCAGTTCTGAAAGATGCTTTTTTGCAGCTGTGAGCTGCATACTTGTTAGACACAGCTGAGTATTCAGCAACATACTTTCATATACCTCAGTGAATGCTGTAGTCCTGGTGTATGTAATCCTTTAGTTAATGAGTGAAAATTATACTGGTATACTAGAATATGAAGCCTCCAGAGGTGTTTTTAGCATTACGGGGAATGAATATTGAATTAAAAATGTGACCGAATCCATTTCATGGTGGGTTAAAGAAAACAGTCAAATAGTTCTTTAAAAAAATAAATTGTACAGCATGCAGCATTGGAAATAAAATGGATACTGAGAGCAGCCTTGAGGAGAAGAACTTGAGAGTGCTGGTGGATGAGAAGCTCAACATGATCCAGCAGTGCGTGCTTGCACCCAGGAAACCAACCATGTCCTGGGCTGCACCAAAAGAAACATGGCCAGCAGGGTGAGGGAGGGGATTCTGCCCCTCTGCTTCTGTCCCGTGAGGCCCCACCTGCAGTGCTGTGGCCACCTCTGGAGTCCCCAGCATGAGAAGGACTTATTGGAGTGATCCACGGCAAGGTCACGAAGAAGATCAGAAAGACTGAGCACCTGTCTTATGAAGACAGGCTGAGAGAGTTAATTGTCCAGTGAGGAGAAGGGAAGGCTCCAGGGAGACCCTCTTGCAGCCTTCCAGTGCCTACAGGAGGGCTGCGGAAGAGCTGGAGAGGGACTTTTTACAAGGGTGTGTAGTAATAGGACAAGGGGGAATGGCTTCAAACTAAGAGAAGGCAGAGTTAGATCAGACATTAGGAAGAAATTCTTCAATGTGTGGTGAGGCACTGGAACAGGTTGCACAGAGGATGCCTCATCCCTGGTAGTGTTCAAGGCCAGGCTGGATGGGGCTCTGAGCAGACTGGTCTAGAGAAACGTGTCCCTGCCCATGCCAGGGGTTTTAGAACTTGATGATCTTTAAGGTCCCTTCCAACTCAAACCATCCTGATTCCAAAATCAATGTTACTTATGTTTGGGTTGAATTGAATTTATATAGTTGAAAAACATAAAGGTGCTTTTCAATTTTCCTTCTAGAAATGGCCACGATGCTTGTAGAGAGTTGACTGGATTTTTTTTTGCATGTGACAAATCCCTTACTGTGTATGAATTTCGACAGTTTGGAAAAAACAGGTAGGATAAATTACTTTTTAAAAGGGTTTTAGAAAATATATTTCACTGTATCTAAGAAGCTTTAATAAATTTAATTTTCTTAATACCAGTTTTGAATTATTTCACAGGACAAATGCCTTGCCTTTCATTCAGAAGGGAGTTTATCAACATCAGCGTGGACAAAAAAAGGGAAAAGCTTATGATCTTAGTGACTTCTATGTTGTAAGTATTCTTCTGCTGAATGTAAAACTATTTTTTGGAATTAATTTTGATATTTGAATTGAAAATTGTGATCTAGCCTTCTGGGAAGACCAAAAGTCTTCCCCTTGAGTAACATTTTTGAAATAAGTAAAGATTTTCAGAAGTCTGGATTATTTTATTGTCGCGCGTTACAGAGATTCCAATTTAGGTTTCAGATTAAGCTGTAGTTTGCAGTTTTCCCCCTAGAGGGCACAAGACTGCAGACGGTGTGGAGTTTATTTGGGCGAAGTGATCCACTCGAGAAGGAGAGTCCTGCAGAGGAAGTAGAACAAAGTCCTTGTTAAAAGTAAATAATCTTTGCAAGGTCTGCTGGCATTTTTGGCTCAAAGCAACGATTAAATATTTTTTAAACATGAATCAATTGCAGGTTAATGGTAGGTTTTTAACCTACACTTTGAAAGGTAAACAACCAGCTGTTTAGAGCAAGTGTATGAAACAATGTTAAGCTTTGTCTACCAGCTAATCTGATTACTGATTAAAAATCATGTTGTACCTTCTGTACTGCTGTACTTCTGTACTGGGTTAAGTGTTCATGGTTTAGGAATACTTGAGCACGTTTTTACGTACAAACTGTTTTCACCAAATTCTTCACATGCTCCTGCAAATCTGAAGTTCAGAGGAAAAACCGTGTTTGTGTGAAGTGCTGAAAGTAAAAGAAGTTGACATTAGTTTTTAGTGTGCTTTGTCTAATCGTATGCCTATCCTAGCTGCTTACACAACCACCTAAGAATTTCCAAGATGAAATAGATGAGTTTATTATGTGGAAGATAAAGCCACTTGTTAGGGATTTTCATATTTTATTGTCGTGTATTTTTGCAGCCTGCAGATGGAAATGTGTTCTGAATAAAGATGCATCATAAAGTCATCCAGACAATGCACTGCTCCAGAGTAGCTCTTTGGAATGATGTATCTGTGAATCTCCATATCTGCAATCATGCTTTCTGGGCTGACATTAAGATATGCAGATCTCTCACAAAGTCCAAGTGGTTGAGACCCTTGCAAAATATCAGTGTCTCTGTCTCCTCCTTCCAAATTCATGAGTTTTGGAGACTTTATAACCCAAGCCTTCCCAGATATTACAGTTAGAGCTACTGCACTTTTTTATTCTTCTCAGCATTCGTTGCTTTTAGTTTGCTGCTTTTCTTTCTTTCCCCTTCCCCTCTATTTACGAAATACACAACCTGTTTTTAAATCATTGTGTGCTTTACCAACAGGGAGCTAATCTAACTTTCCGAGGTGTTGATCATAACCTACCAGAAAGTGTTAAGCAGAACCCTGTCTTCACCCTTCGTGTGATAAGTATTGATGAAGCAGCTATGGATTATCTAAAGTAAGTGCTGCTAACTGCTTTTCAAATTACATTTCCTTCCTTAAGCAAAAAAAGATTATTTTGAGCTCCTAATACCTTATTACTTATACTGCTAAAAACAGATTCCATATTTAGGCTGATGTTAGGAGAAATTAGTAATAGATGTTAGTGGATTTTGCATAGTTCAGTGACTTCCTAGAATGGTAAGGTGTAATTTTAAAGTAAGAGTTGAAACATGAAGCTGTTATATTTGCTTTGTTTGAGGTCACATGTTTCTATATACAAATCATATACCTCCTGTATTTCAGTTTGTGCCCATAGCCTCTTGTCAACAGGCACCACTGATCAGAGCCTGTCTCAGTTTTCTTTACTCCTTTCTGTCAGGTATTCATATGTACTTGAGGGTGAGATCACTCAAGGCTTCTATTCTCTGGGCTAAACAGTTCCAGCTCTCCCAACCTCTCCTCATATATTTTATACTTTGATCCCTTCCTGATTAGGAAGAGCAATAATTTAAATCTCAATTAAATGTGCTCAGTATCTAAAGACTACTTTGTTAGCAGAACTTGACTATGATTTTTCTTTCTGCAAGTGTTTAGACACATAAAGCTTGTTCTCAGTTACGGTAATACTCACTTAAAGTCCCTTTACACTTAAAGCTTTACAAAGGAGCCATAGTAAGCTAACAATGCATAGAACAGTAAATTCAAATTTAATTGGTTCTAGAACTATATAGTTGTAGGATGCTTAGTGCTAATTGTTCCCTCTCTGCAAGGTTTCAGTGAAATAAAACACAATATAGTTTAATTTCAGATAGTTTGTGTAAGACATTTTACATCTCAGAAGCCTATCACTCAGGTAAACAGCTCGTTCTTTCATTTGTTGATAATTTTATACCTGTGAAATTTGGAGTTGAACCAATGTTATCTCTGAATAGAAGAACCAGAAAGAAGACCTGCTCAATGGGTTGTAATTTTGGATTTTCTGCTACCTGTGGTGGAATAGATGATTTCTTTTTTTATACTCTCTCTGTGATCTTTCCATTAGTGACAAAATTTCAGGCTTTTTCTTCTGTATGAGGGTGTTATTGAGCTCTCTATTCTCTGGTGCAAAACTCTTGAACGGAGTCCTCTTACCTTCATTACTCTATTGACAGAAAATCCTGTTCAGCTACAGTCCAAAAGGCCTATTGCAGGTTCCCGGGAGCAGCTATGCCCTGGCTGTCACAAACCATGGATCTTCTGGTTTCCATGTGTTCTAGAGGGAATACATTGCCCTCTGCAGGTGGTTGTTGACTTTCTAGTTTAGGTGATCTGATGTAGGTAAGCTTTTAGGGACTTCATAATGGGAGGTACCCAAAGAAGAGATGAAAACTCCTAGCAGATAGCAGAGAGGTAAGTCTTGGGCCTCAGAAAGCAGGAGAAGTATGCCATGGCAAAACACTGGTGAGCAAGCAGCTCAGAGTTGACAGTAATGCTTTTCCATTTTTTAAAATATTTTGATTAAAATAATTGTAGGACTTTGTTGGTTTTGTTTGGTTTTTTCCTTCCAGTAGCTTCTTCCACAATATTTTTTAATCAACCTTTATAGTAATTTCTGATGAAGGCTTATGGGAAGCCCTTCTCAGAAGGGAACTTAGCAGAAAAAACCAAAATTTAACTATAATTTCTAGATAAACTTTTGGTCTACACCTTTGCTATTTGTGTTCTAAAGAGATTTGAAAAGTGTTTCATGTTATTTTCCTGTAATTGCTTTAACAAACTCTTCCAGTGGGATGAGATTAGGATTGTCTTGAACTAAACTTCTGGAGATTTTATGCCTGGGAGGAATTATCCATGATTAATGAATTAGTAGAGGAGGCGCCAGTGTGATATTGTTAGAAAGGAATTTCTGCATATCTGCAGCTGGTCACAAGGACTTCCATGAGCACCTTCTCAAACTCAAGCAATCTGGATATTGTGCTTATATGAATTAAATATGAAGTTCAGTATGTTGGGTTTTTTTACAACAGCTGTTTTGAATATAGTCCTATTACATGTAATTTCACCAATCAGCATTAATTTTGATTTCTTTAGAGCTTCTTCTCTGGAATTCCAGCAAATGTGTTCCAGGCAAGCGGTTGGTGACAGTGAAGTTTTCAAGAAGATTCAAGGTTTGTGTCTACCAGAACCCATTTAATTTTAATTTCCATATCTCTATCTTTACAGCTCAGTGCAATGAACAATAGTGATGTTATAAAGATTTTATTCGTGTAAATGAAATTAAACAAAAGTTATATATTTATCAGAATATTATTAGCATCTGATACCAGCACAAATCAGACATAAGAATGGTTTCTCCTATCTTTTCAAATAAGCAGTCTGAGTGAAGATTGTGCAGAATGTACAGAATAATTGTGAATGTGATCAATAAAATGTTAATCTCTGTGTTGACACAGTCTCTGAAAAAATCCTGAAACATAACGCTGATGCTGTGTTACACTGGCATTAAATTTGTTATTGGCCAAGTGTACAAACACCATCTCATTTCTTCCATTAATTTTGTGCTAGATACTTCTTTTGGCCATTGTTTCTGTACATTGATAAGTTGTATTTTGATATCTCTATCATTATGCTTTTTAAAAATCATGAATATAATTGAGTAGTGTACTCTGGAATATGTAAATAAATTCTACCACATTCCTATCTACAGTGTTTAGGACAAAGGCATAGCTTTTTGTTGAAAATTATGGGAAGATGTTTGTACAGTGCTGTGTATTATTTCTGTAACCTTGTTGTCAACAAAAGTGGTTGATCTGAGCAGCTTGCAGCTTGTATAATCTCCCCTATTTACTGTCATTAACTAAAACTATTTTAAGTAGGCATTCTTTCATCCTAGAATCTGCTTGGACATTTGCTTTTACAAAAAAATTGTTGGAATAATAATTAGGGTTATTTTTGAATCTTCTGGTTATTCCATTTTTCTCCTTGCATAATAGACACAAGCAGACTTTTCGATTATCTGACTACATCTAAGGTTTGCTGGTGTGGCCTGGAAAAATATTGTATGTGTATACTTCAAGGCACCTTTTGTCATACGTCTGAGTTTCAGCTTCACTGGAAAAAACTTCCTTCTTTCACCTTGCCCCTATTTGTCTTTAAAATTGTAGATACAAGTAATTTGAAGGTAATAGCAGGGGGCTTCTGTTAACAGAGTATGTTGGGGAACTGAGACATCCCTAGGTAAATATGCTAGCTGAAGACTTTCATATGTCTTACCATAGAAATTGGTCTCTGCATATAATTTGGGAATGATTTTCCCAAATTAGTCATGTGTGTTCTCATTTTCACATGTCCTTAACAAGTTTGTACAGTAAAGAAGCAACTCTGTGTCTCATAATGGAATGTTTGGATTGTTTTGAAGTTGTTGTTCCAAAGTTACTTTGTATGTTGAATCATGGCATGCAATCAGTTCTCAAAGAAGTAGGCAGTTTTACAATCTGAGCATTTAGAGGGCAATAGCCGTTTTTATTTTCCTTATGTGGTCTTCTTAAAAAAAAATTTGTTAGATATTGCTTGCTAGATGTACTTGATATGATTTCCACTCAAATGTTAAATAACGGATGGTTTCCTTTTGTATTGGCATTCTCTTATCAAAGACAAGGGAGCCTGAATGCATGGGTATGTCTTTTTAACCAGAGCCATCATATGTAGATGTGGTGTTCTTTACTTCTATATTCTCTCCATAGCAAGTGAACAGCTTCAGGTAAATGTTGTGTCCTTTATTTCTCTAAATCCTCAGGTATATTCAGAGAAACTCTAAGTAAAAGAGGAGTTCGGGTTATAACAGGCTTAGGAAAGTATTTCCGGCAAATAGACAAGAACAGAAATGGCTTTCTCTCTCAGGCAGCCTTGAAAGAAGCTCTAAAAGTATTCCATTTGGAAATGCCTGAAGGGGTAAGTCTAGCTGCAACTGTAAACGTGGGTATTATCTTTCTTAATTTATGGAATCGCTTCTTTTCTTTGCCTAAATCTATAGTTTAATACCTGTGTTTTGCATGTTTTCTTCTCATGGTGGTTTTCTTTCCCTTGTGGTATATTGGCATTTCTGCATTCAGTTCTATGTGAAGGCCTTAAAAATAAAAAATTATATAGTTAAAAACATGCAATCTTTTTACATCACGACATGAAGAAGCAAGTGTGATTGCAATCCATTTTTTCTCTTTAGGCTTTTTAAAAAAAATTAGTCTATGCTCTTTACTTAGGTTTTTTCTTTGTTTTATATATTTTGTTGTAAAAGTAGCTCACAGCTATCAGAACTGCAAATAATGTGAATTATGGTCACCAGCGACCACTGATAACACGCGTTATTTTTACAAATCTTTGAGTGAGTTTGGATCTAGAAGTTTGGGGGTTTTGTGAGAATACTGTAATTTCCCATCATAGCAATTGTTTTATTCCAGGATATAGTGAAGAACTTTGGCAAAATATTTTTAAATTGCAGGACTTTGAATCCTTGTGGCTTATTCTTGATGACAGCAAGAGTGATAAGGTCGACTATGGAGAATTTACTCATGCCATATTTGGAGAAATGAATGAATATAGGAAAGCATTTGTGAGAAAAGTAAGTTTTATTGCAGATATTTTAAGTGTAAACATTTCACAGTCTAACTTTGGAGCTAGTTGCTTATCATATTCTAGTTGTTGGGTTTTGTTGTTTTTCTTAAGTTCTGTACCTGGAAATTCACTTCCTAAAGTTTCAGATCAGTTTATCAAAATAAAAGTAAGTTAGTGGACTGCATGTTCCATTGTTAAATTAGTTCATTTCAAATTCTAGGATTAATTCCTTTGTTATTTTGAGTCTTCATGCATATGTGCTATTCTTATAGTTCAGTTCAGTGTATAAAGCATCTGGCACCCTGAGACGATCTCTTGCAGAAGTCTGTTTCCTTATTTTGGCAAATGACTATATATGTGTAGACTTTTTCCCGCAGTGCCTGAAATAGGAGGCAGTAATACTTGTCTCCTTTGAGACCTACAGTAAGAGTCATTGTATTTGTGAAATGTGTTATATTTGAAATGCCACTTGTTATTTGTCTATATTGTAATGTGGAGCTGCTTGCAGTATCAAACACTGATGACAAACCAGCCAAATGAGTAACAACTGGATATCAAGATCAAGAAAAATGACATATACTTTCATGCTTTCAATCATGGAGGATCTGACTCTCCTAGCCTTACGTATCAAGCATGTGTATTTGAGTAAATGGAAATGAAAATGAAGCTGCTGTTAGCAATGCTGAAGAAGCTGTGTGAAAGCTTCTGTCAGAATGACGTGGAATCTCAGTATCTGGAGGAGACAGAAGGGAAGCAGCTTAACTTCTGATTCTAAGGATGAGCTAGAAATTAGGGAGAGAAGACAATATTTTTGAGTTGACCAGGGAACACCCATTTGATGTGAAAATTGTTGAGGTAAAATAATCATGAAACTGCATAATCTAGAATGATTTTCTGATATCCAGTGCCTTACATAAAATAGGTAAATTGACATTATCCATTATGCAAGATCTAAAAGTATGTACTAGGTAATTAAGTGCATTTGATCTTTTGATCTTTCCACTTTTTTTTTTCCCTTAGATACTTACATGAAACTTTTTTTCCCCTATAGGCTTATATGAAACTAGATTTCAACAAAACTGGGAGTGTGCCTATGGTCGATGTCAGAAAATGTTACTGTGCAAAGAAACATCCTCTAGTATTGGCAGGTAATTCACATGAACAAACAAACAAAAATCTCTAACTATGGAAATCATCTTGTTAGCAGAGATAGCAGATCCAGAAACTGGTTGGAAATACAAACTGTTTTCATATTGGCTTAGACTTGAGCTGTTAAAGGGGAACTTCCTTCATCTGAGGACTTAAAATGAGTGTCTCCAGAACATGACTATAGATAGTAATGGAGTTCATATACACAATTTTAATACTTGCTCTTTATCAAGCTGCTAAAACTGCCTGTATGCAGAGTAGTTCTTTTCCCTGCCTCTGAAAGGAGTTATTTCTCAGCTTTCATCTGTAAGTTATCAGTGGCAAATATGATATTAATAATTTTTACTTAGTAGGATACTCTCATTTTCACATTACTGTTTTCCATCACAATATGCTAGGATTCCAACTGACAGGGAATGTACTCAGCACTTGAATAATTTATTCGGAAGGAACTTAATTTATTTCTGGGGCAGGGTTGTCATCCTTTACAGAGGAAATGCTGGTTTCTTCATTATTTTTTCAGGATTCTCAAAAATGTTTAAAGTCTGCCATTGAAAAAATAGAAGTTTAAATATTTGTATGTCAGTTTCTAAAACAATACCTCCATGTACCAACCTAGTCACTGCGAAAGTCTTCATGGTATCATGACCTTTTCTTTTTTACCTGTAGAAGAGAGGATTTTTTTAATATTGCCAGTGATTTTAATCAAGTTTAACACATGAAGTCACGTGGTGGTATAGGGATACAATATGTGATTTTTTTCCAATCCTATAATGCCATATTTTTTGTACTTTTTTTCTCAGTGCTATGAAATCATCTTATTATCTTTATAAAATTGCTAGGACGCGGATGCAAATTGCAGAAAAGTTCTCAAATGCCAATTTCCATCTTAAAGTTTTCCTAGAACTTTGAAGTTTATTACAGTAAACACATGCTTTCTTACAAAATGACTTCAGAATTTTAGTTTACAAGTGCATTATGCAGCTTTTGCAGTTATTTGAAGAAAAAAGTTTTCCTGATCTCATAGTTCATTACAATTGGCTGACCCCATGTTTTCTGTTGATACTGAATTCTATCACACTATTAAAGTAAGGTATTTCCTAAAGATGGTATTAAGTGTGCCAATGACTTAATTCTGAAATCAGAATATTGAATTTGTTCATAAAAAAAATATTTGCAAGCTAAAATTTGAAAGTTTCTTGCCTGAAGTGTATTAAATGCTACATATTCACTCTTCTTTAAAATGTATTTAATAGAAAAATATACTTTCATAGGCAAAGCTGCAGAAGAAGAAATTAAAGCGTCATTTCTAGAAACATTAGGAGAGTCCTGCAGCAACCCCAATGAAGTGTCCTATTCTGAGTTTGAAGATTACTATGAAGGATTAAGTTTTGGAATCGTGGGTGATGATGATTTTGTTAATATCTTAAGGAATTCATGGGGAATTTAGAGTGGAAGATGACAAAAAAGAAGGGATATTTTCTAAACAAGGAATGACTAAATAAGAGAGGAGTTTTGATGCGCATTACTTTATAACTAGTGTCTTAAACTGACTTCAGGGACTGAAAACTTTAGATGCTTTCAGAATACATGGCAAATTTCATGGAGTGTCTGTTGAGTTACACTAGCCACTCTTCTAATAAAAGTGCTGTTCATGTCATTTCACTGAAAATAATTAAGACTGTTTCCTATACCAAAAGCCATAATTTTTTATATTAAAATAAAGTGTCCTATTTTAACATAAGAGGGAATAAGAATACTAAAATGCCTGAAGGGTTATGTGCAAGAGAAAATTTTGTTTTATGATGCATTGTGAAAAGCTTCAGATTTGACTGCATAAATGTCAATGATAGCTTTTCTTCAGAAATTTTCTTCTAGCATTCTTTGTCTCACTTATTTTTTCTTATGCTGGTACTTAGCTTGAAAGAGAGCAGGTCATTCTTTTTGAGGATGTCTGCAGTACTGAAAGTGCAGAGATGTTCACAGCATTTAGCTCCTTGGCCAGTGCACCATCTTGACTGGTCTTGCTTTGTCATTCAGGTCAGGCATCCGAAGCTGAGCACTGAATCTCAAAGGTTTTAGTAACCACACATGTATTTTGTAATGCATATCTTCCTTTCCTGTATTTTGCTAAGTGGTTTTCAAAACAAGTAATTTGTATTTAAGTATCTGTTTATTTTATGTTGCTGGGATTTTTTTAACTAAAACATGGCAATTATATATTTTGTCAAACTGATATGTAGCATTTCCTATCTACTCTGAAAGTATAAAACAGAAAAGTATTTTTAAAAAAGCCCAAAACAACCACCTCTGCCACCACAAAAATTAAATAATAAATTAAAATATTCTTTGCTACTTCAAATGTTCTGACAGATACTCTTTTCAATATAATACATCGTGTTATTCTGTAAAATTCTTTGTGTTAAGAAATAAAAATGTTTAGTTAATGAGAGACAGACTTTGGTTTTGATAGACCTGTCACTGAAATTACCTGTATGTTGAACTGCATTTATTAAGACTATGCAATTAAAATACAGAAGTTTCCTCCTTTGTCTGCCTCGTTTTGAATTTATAGTCTGTGGTTAAAAGAACCTTCCTCTGAGACAGAATTTGTGTGTCACTGGAATTAAGGGGCAGTGCTGGAATGGATGCTGAAATGAGGGACTTTGGTCCCCCTGTGGCTGGCTAGTACAGTCTAGATGTAGTACTTCATTCTTGTAATAGCTTGTGTGTTTTCGTGTCTGGATTGACCGTGGCCTCAATTCTAACACGTATTGGAGGTTCTACTCTAAATCCTCAAGTGAGGCATTTTGGGGGGTTCTTTTGAGGCTGCAAAAGTCTGTATGTATTTATTTACTGGGAAAGGCAGATTTTGTCAGTGCTAATTCTAAGCAGGAATTCTGGCTCATTGTGATTTTCTTGTTCCCCGTTCCTGGAATTTCTCTCACTGGAAAGGTTTTGTTAATTAGTGTTCTTGGAACTGGTGATTCTGAGAAGGGCAACTTTAGGTGGTTGTAGAGGGATTTGCTTGTTAATGTGTCCATTCAAATAACTGGAAAAATACCAAGTGGCATTTTTGTTAGCTTTTTAAAGAATCACGTGCTCTATTTAGACTTTTTCACTTAGGAGAATTGTACCAACAGGGTAAAATTGGAGCTCAATTTCATGAATGGAAGTGGTTGTGAAATGAGGTATTGACATATTTCTTTTTGCAATGTTTAATTTTATTGTGAAGCTTTTAGGAAAATTGTTCCACATTTTCCTATGGAATTGAAAAAATCAAGACAAGTAGATGTATACTAAGTGGGCCTGCTTATCAGAAGAAACTGTACAGGTCACATCTCCTGCAAATTAAGTGTTCTTTATTTTGTTGTCATCATGGAAATGAGATGCTGTTATAAGAACATAGCTTTGGTAGTCCTGCATTATTATTATTTTTTTTTAATCTGAAGACAGATCCCTAACATGATAATCTAAGATAAATTCTAAAGGTCAAAATTTGCCTGAAAGTGAAAGCAATACTCTGGTAATTATGTGAAACCTATGTTTGTAGCCAGATGGGGGTTGGCCTCTTCTCCCAGGTAACCAGCAACAGGACAAGAGGAAATTGCCTCAAGCTGCACGAGGGGAGGTTGAGATTGGACAACAGGAAAAAATTTTCGCTGAAAGGTTAAGCATTGGAACAGGCTACCCAAAGATGTAGTGGAGTAACCATCCCTGGAAATGTTCAAGAAATGACTCAGCACAGGGTGGTGTTTGGTCAAAGGTTGGACTCTGTAATCCTGAAGGTCCTTTCCAAACTTCGTGATCCTGTGATCAGTTGTTGCCTCATCAGATGTGATGTCTATGGTGAATTTTTATTGGCATTCACAAAACCCACTTTTATCTGCCCACAGTTTCTCGTTGTCTAAACTTCAGATGGTGGCAAAGAATTCAAACCAAATTCTATCCAAGGTTTGCCCACCATGTTTACCATCAGTAGAAAAACACAGAAACAGTTCAAACCAAGGTTTGTGGTGTCTGACTTTTCATTAAAAGTAATCTCAATTCCCTGATTGTGTTCTGACTTGCTCTTATTTACTTGTGAACATTTAATGAACATGGATCCTTTTCTTTAATCAATGCTTTGTAGCTTTAAAACTCTGGAAATGTCTACTGGGTTTACTGCCTTTATATGTATTTGAAACAAAACTTTCTACATATGCCAGCTTTTTAAGAATTGCTCATGTTTTCCAAATTAGTGCGTGTTCTTAGTTAAAGTGGGGTTCTCAAAGAAGATTCTTTGCTGAAACTCACTGCTTAATAAACTAGTTGTCTTCATGCCACCATGATTTGCACTTCTGCTAAAAAGTTTTAGCAATTTGCTGCAATTGAGAACATCAGAAGTGCATTATGGTGTGAATGTATTTTGTCCTATTAGATGTGCAGGCTCCCAGAAGACAGGTAGAAATTAGTTAAGTGATTTAACTCCTTATTCTTAAGATCTGTAACTACTTCATGAACTGAATATACACTGGCACTCTAAGCTGGAATGTTAAGAGCACTTTGAAAAATCGAAGCACAGGCACACAGACCAAAACCTTCAGTAGCTCCACTTTGCTAATGGAAAAATGGCATCTTCACCAGGGATGGCTTTGTTGCTGAGAGGAGGAATTTTTACTGATTCACAATCAAAACCTCATTTCTCTTCCATAAGAGTAATTGCCAGGTGATCATTGTGTGCATCTTTGTGGCCAGAACAACAAAAAGATTAAAAATGTACCTACCACTGTGTGTTTGTAAGGACGTACTGTTTACTTTTGGAGTTTGGGTTCTTTGTTTTTATGGGCATTGGTTATTTGATTTGTTGGTTGGGGTTTTTTTTGTTTGCGTGTTTTGGTTTTTTCGTGTTTTGGTTTTTTTGGGTTTGTTTTTTGTTTGGTCCCCCCCCCCCCTTTTTTTTTGGTGATTTTATTTTCAGTTTGGTTTGGTTTTGAGCATGCTATCTCCCCATAGTAAAAAAGCCTACACCTGATTTCTGATGAGTTGAAGAAGACAGGCAAGTTTCTGTGGCAGAAAAAAGGAAGGTAGAAAATCACATGCGTTTTTTCCTTGATATTTCTCTAATAGTTTATCCTTCTTCATACTTAGCAATTTACAGACTGAGATAGTTCAGTACTGGCTTTTCATGTTGTTAGCCATCTTGTCTTTGAGAAGTTGAGTCAGAACTACTTTGTTGTTATCATCAGATATCTCCAGTGATGCAAGAGGTCCATTTAGGCTATTTGTTCCACAGGGGACATTTCAAAATATTAACCAAACTAGAAGGTACTTAAAAAAGAAGTGTTTCAGGTACTTAGGAAAGAAATTACAGGAAAATAGTGTTAAAGACATTACTTGCATGATGACCCTATAAAATACTTTCTTTAGTGACTCCTGTACTTTTGTGGTGCCCCTTTTTGACTGTGAGGAACTTGAGGCTTAAAGTTGTTAAAAAATACCTTTGAGAAAAAAAAATTTAGATCTGTTTATCACAGGTTTCTTAATGTTTATTAGAGCATTTGTTGTGTTTACCTGGAATTTATAGTATCTGATCACCTCTTTTCTGGCTATTTTTTTCTTCCTCTCTCATGCGTTACATTTTGGATGGAATTAATTGGGTATGTGCACAGAAACTTCAGTGTCAGCATTTGTTGCCACCGTCAGAATTTGGTGTGTCCAGTCTCCCCAGAGAAGTAGCTTCAGGATAAGAAAAGTAATAGCCATTTCTTTGTGGTTTGCTTTTTTGCAGGCTCCATTCTCATGAAAGATGTTTAATATTTTAATGTCTTTTGCTGGCTTATGTATGATTTTTTTAGCTCCTGTCTTCTGACTTTTTAATGTCATTTCCACTCCTAGTTTTAGGAGAAAAGAGGAACCTGAGAGATTCTGAAAAAAGTTAGGAAAAATCATTTTTAAGAAGATATGTTGTCTAGGTATCTAACTAATGAGGATTCTCTCTCTGGAAACTCAGCACTGTTTTCAAATTGCCCTTTTGAGTCATCTCAAAGAACCTCTTTGATGGACTCCTTCCCAATAGACAAAGACCTGAGAGGTTCCCCTCTTGGACAGCTGAGGTCAGCAGGCACAAGCACTGGTGAGAAGGGCTGCCCTGGTGGGTGGCAGAAGCAAAGGTGCCTGCCTTGGTCCCAGTGCTGATGTCCACCTGTCTCCCTGCGGGTCTCTGTGGTAAATGCTGTGATGGTGAACTCCTTTTCTAATCCTTTTGGAGAGAGGCTTGTGGGAAGAAGGCATTTACCTACCCAGCAGTGTGCCAGGGTAGAAAACGAGGACTGTCGCTCTCACAGAAAAGCTTCTCTTTATAACAGTTTTTCAAAATATCAGCCACATAATATTGTCTAGCTGCAGGCAAGTGTAATGGACAGGGCAGAGGCTGGACAGAGACAAACAGGAGAGAAGACATGAAGTAATGACAGGCAGACTTAGAATGGAGATGGAACAGCAGGGCATGGCAAAGAGTTCCTTTGCAGCAGGGATTTGTAGTGCTTCTTTGAATCGTAGATGGGTTAGGGTTGGACGGGACCTTAAAGATCATCTGGTTACAATCCCCCTGTTATGATTCAGTTATTAAAATTGTTAGAGAAATGCTTTTGCCTGAATTAAGGTGCAAACAAAACCATATGCCAAAGTCAATAGTATGGGTTTTATTTAAAAGTAAAAGTGAGGTAGAGAGAGAGAGAAAGAAAAGGAGTGGGGAGAAAGAGATTGACAGAGAGACAGATTAAGCAGAAAATACCATGACTCCATGGATCCTGATGGCATCCTGTTGATCCTCTTCTTAAGGTCTTCTTGGTGGTGAGGATCCCACAGAACACAAAGTTCAAAGATTAATATGTGTTTGGGCCATGGGGGAATGCCCAGGTACCTCCCTTGGGGAGAAGAAGTTTCACACTGAATCTGTTGTGTCACTTTGCATTGCATGGAGTCCTCTGGTGCAAAGACTCAGCAATGAGTCTGGGGGGCGCTTTAGGGTTCTTTGATGGATTATGACACCTCCTCAGCTGCCCCTCACAGGAATGTCCTGTGTGTATATGGCCTTCCTGGGATGGGAGGTTTTACAGCTGAGCCAGTTTCTGTAAAGTAGGATGGGTGTTCACTGCCTCCGACCAGAGGTTACACCACACACCCAAAAGTCTCCACCTCCCCACCTCCCCGATCCCAGCCAGAGCTGATTTTCAGGACAGCTGCTGGGTTTGGCTTTCTCTAGAGATACATTCTGCTCCCTCAGCCTTGTTTACTTCTCTCTAGACCTGAGATAATTGGACAATTGTGTCACATTTATCTTATCTCAAGTTCCCTAAGGTGGCTTAACTCACAGTCCAAAGTTCCAATCAGGAGGTATATTCAGGGACGGATGGGCTTCAGTGGTCACAGCTTCTTTATACAGTTTTGCCACAATAGGCAAAAAGTCCTTCATAACAATGTTTAGGCCATTAGCCATAACATTTCAGTCTCTCACAGCCTCTGCCTTGGTCAGGGACGCCTTCCACTAGACCAGTTTGCTGAAAGCCCGATCCAGTCTGGCCTTGAACACTTCACCCTCTGCTTTTCCCCATATTTCTGGTTTATGCCACATCTCACATTTGATTATATACCAGGAGGGAAACCTGCCAAGATCTGATCAATTCAGGTTCAAAGGGGCTCTATTCCAAGGATAACACCTGGTATTCTGGTGTCCTGTTTTTATCTAACTCATTTCTAGGGTGGTTGTTGGCAGCTACAGAATCACTAAATGGGTGAGGCTGGAAGGGACCACAGTGGGTCATATGGTCCAACCTCCCTGCTCAAGCAGGGTCATCCTGGATCATATTGCATAGGATTGCATCCAGACAGTTCTTGAATATCTCCAGTGAGGGAGACTCCACAGCCTCTCTGGCAGTCTGTTCCAGTGCAGTCAACCATAGTCAGCCCTAATCCTAGTGGCAGCTTGGGGTTGAGCCTGAGGACGCCAGGAACATGGGAGGCCCAAATTAGAAAGGTGTGAAAGGAGCAATGCTCGTGCTGAGCTGTGCTCCCCTTGGCATGCCTTTTCCAGCCCTGGTATCCCTGGAGCTGTAGGCTTTGTGACTCTCTAAACCCTAACACGAACCCTAATGGTGCCTGGCGGCTGAGGCTGAGGTCCTCAGCACCCAGGGTGGCCCAGATGAGGGGTCACAAAACTTGCTTTTGGGAGGAGCATGCCTTGAATGATAAGTGCTTTACACTGCTTTATACTTCACGTGGGGGAAGCCCCATTCTGCTATAGTAAAGCACAGGTTAATATCAGTGGAAGCTAAAATAACAGCTTCAGAGATGTATCTTAAAGCAATATTCCTTTTTCTTACAACTTGTGTTGAGTAAGTGAACACTTAATCACTCCAGTGTCTAATTCTGGGATCTGTGATTTGTCTTGGCATGAATTAAATCCTGCCCTCACAGTGGTAAAATTATTCCCCTGAAGTAATTTCTTTTGACAGTAGCATTTGCCTTGCAGATGCAGTGATTAACCACAGGTTTCAGTTGTGAATACTGCAGTTGTTTTCATCCTGTAGACATTCTTGAATTCTCCACTCTCAATGTTTCATGACCAAAGGAAACAGCAACAGAAGTCAAACCAGTGCTTTTATTTTTCCCTTAGAACAATCATTTTCGAAGTACCTGATGTAGCAACACGGTTTAACCAAGTTATAATATTCTGCTTTTTATGGGTTTAATATGCTTTTGAGAGATACCTGTTCCAGATATTATTGTTGCATAGATCCAAGTAACCATAGGAAATAGGCACTCCAAAACGTTAGTTATTTATTTATTAAAACCAGCACAGTGAGCAGGGAAACAGTTGTCACTGCCAGATAATTAACTTTCCATGTTCCTTTTGTTTCTTTTTTGATGCTCTGCCCCTTGTTTAAAACTATGTGATTGCTAAGTTCTCTTTCCAGTTTTATCTTGGTATGACTTCAGACTCTTCTTTTGGGAGCATCCTCCTTGGAAATGAGCATCTTCAGTAAAAGCCGTAATGGTAAAATATGTTCAGAAACAAATCAAAATATGAAGTAACATCCAGCAAGAAAAGTCTCTGGGGGAAAGGATAGGAGGAAGGCCAGATAAAAGCAAATAGTATCTGCAATGGCATTCCTAGTCTTTAATATTTTTTGTTCATTCATATCTTTTCACTTCCCTCTTCCTTCTGGATCACCAGTCATAAAGCAAAGCCTACCCTGTAATATTGGTCAGTGTAAATACTCTTACCTCACATTAAGTCAGAAGAAATCTGTCTGGAAGAGATTTTACAAGGTTGTTTACTCCATTATCCAGTGTTATCTGGAAAAAAACCAGTTATGTGCTTTCTCATTTGTGATGGAGACTCCACCACGTTCCCAGGTAATCTGTTCTATTGCTGTTAGAAGTTGCCTGCTGATTGACCTGAATATTTCTTGCTATGGTTTAAGCTGATTACTGTTTCCGCTATCCCATCCTTTCCTTATGTAACAGCTTTGAAAACTATTATTACATCCCCTTTGATCTGAAGTCTGCTACATATGGCTGTTTAGGAAAATTGCATTAACTGGACAGATTGAAGACCATTCTCATTTTTCTCCCATAAGTGCCAATTGGTACATTCCTTGTGTTGAATTCAATGTTCTACACGAGGCACGGTGCTCTGGTTAAGGTCTTGCCAGTGAGGTACTTGCATTACAGAGCCTAGTTTTATATCAGATGTCTTTCCCCTCCTCTCTCTTTCCTTTCACAACAACCTGATTTTATTAAGTATTGCTGACATTGTGATTTTAACTCACGAATTTTCTTCTCAAGAACTGATTTTTCTTGCATCATTTCAGTTGAAGTGAAACAGTGAAGTTCTGCCATGCTTTTGGATATGGGGAGATGTTCCTGGCTTTGAGTGTCTCAGTTGAGGAAAATCTGGCCTTGAGTGTCTCAGCTGTGTGGGAGCTTTGTGCTTATGGTTCTTTGCAGGCTGCTAAGAGGTTTGCATCAGCTTTACCTGACTAGAGATATTATTTCTACTTCCCAGTTTTGCTTCATAGGATACATGCCAGTGAAATCCACAGCATAAAAATGGAATCTTTAATGGAAAGTAGAGAAGAACAAAACTATTTTATTTTTTTAATTATTATTTTTTTAAGAGCAGGGGTAAGGGTAAAGGGAAGCTGAACCAAAATGTGTTTAACAGCAGCTTTTTTCAGACACTGTGTGTAAATGGTCTCTTACGCATTTAATAAATGTAATATGATTATGTATGCAGGTAGTTATTAGAATAGGTTTTATCATTGCTTATTTTTGTTACCATATGGAAATGGAATATATGGAAAATATTTTGTGTCAGCTGAAAATATCTTTATTAGACTTTGAGATGTGTAGCAATCCCTGTTGCAGTCGGATGCATAGAAATGCAGATAGACAACTTCCAGTCTACAATTACTTTACTGTACTTCCCAAGCCAAAGCTTGCTTCTCTACAACAGTCTTCAAGATGTAGGATGTCTATTATTTCCTGTCCTCTTTTTTTCTCCTTTTGCTTAAGTTAGGCTGCCTCTATCCTGATGAAGTGAAAGGTTTTATTCAGTAAATGTAGTGGAAGACTGCTGTTTCCAGGTGAGATTTTTCTTCATCCTCCTTGTCAACTTGCTTCTGTATTAATGTCTGCAGTGCCTTCCTTCTCCTCCCTGGTGGATTAACTACTGTAAATAATACATAAAACTGTGAACTTCCTTTCACCCTGAAGGAGCAGTTCACAAGGTTTCTTTAGACACTACTCAGGATTATGTCAAGATTACTAACTTTTTAGTGTTCTTTTTGGCTTAATTGCATCCTTCTCTCACTAAAATGAAAGGGGTACTAAAAACCGTAGCTGTATTAGTTCCAAATAAACGTGGACTACAAACTGTTCATTTGCATTTCAACTTCAAAGGCAGCCTTTTTGATAACTTGTTAGATTGAATTGTACTCCTGGGCTG
The DNA here is from genome assembly GCA_013397975.1 of Machaerirhynchus nigripectus. Classification (NCBI taxonomy): domain Eukaryota; kingdom Metazoa; phylum Chordata; class Aves; order Passeriformes; family Dicruridae; genus Machaerirhynchus; species Machaerirhynchus nigripectus. Next base: position 2,520,009 of record VZRQ01000586.1, read on the forward strand.
CAGAGACTATTTGATAGCAGCATGAATGTAGGCTGTGAATTCTTAACTCATATCTATGAGCAAGTTAAGGGTGGAAAAAGATGGTTTTGACACCTAAAAATCCAACCCAGAATGATGACAACATAACGATACTCAGTTTAGATTGAGCTTTAATTGCTGGTTTCTAATATCTGTCTTGATAAAAAGTGTTCAGAAGCATCAAACAAGAATTGGCATGGTAGGTGTCAGTTTAGTGATCTAATAAAATGTAAGTGGAGGTTGGTGTCATATCTGTGCTTCTGGAAATGCCATATGTCCACTCTATACCATGAAGCTGACTGTCCTGTTGCCGAAACAGGATGTGGAGATGCTTTTCCCTTAGGAGAGATGATGAACCATAGGCCTTCTTGGCCATCTGTATTCTTGAATGCATTTTGCCTAAGGGAAGGCCTGGATGGCTGTAGGGTGGGAGGTGGCACATGGAACCTCCTAAGAAATTTTCAAAATTAATATTAAAAGCCTAAGCCAAGGAGTTATTAAAAAATGTAAATGAACCTGATAAGCAGTGGTCTTTTTTTTTTCCCCCAAGATTAGCATAATAGTCACATTAATTATGATACTGCTAGGTTTTAAATTAGAGCTTCCTTTTATGGAGGAGGAGTAGCAATCTTTTAGTCACAGTAGTGGGAGAAACTTAAAGGTATACTTTAGTCAGCAGCTCTGCTCTCAGAGCATCTCTTTTTGCATTTTTTCTTCTACTCTGCCTCCCCTTTTGATGCTGAATCTTTTTGAGCTGGGACATGTCAGTGACTGTTTCATTAATGTGCTTTCTAGCTTTGAAGAGCCTAAAAGATGTGTCATGGCCTGAGCTGGGCACAATGCACACTACTACGCTGGGATATAATCCTTGCCTCAGAAAATGTAAAATATGAGCTGAAAAAAGGTGTGAGAGTGGGAAGAGATGAGAATGGGAGACAGGGAATACTATGTTAATGATACAAACAGCTCACATTTAATGTAACGGCAAACATCTCTAGATTGCATCTTGCGTAACGAGTACGTATGGCAGCAATTTGTAGTATGAAAAGGTTATTGAAAAGTCAGAGCAAATCTTCAACTCTGCATAGGCTAGCAGGAGCACTAAGGGAGGTCCCTAGATAGGTAGGGGTTTAAAATATTATAAGGATTTTTTTTGTTTAGGCAATTCACAAACACATCTTTAGAATCCACTCTTTTTTAGAGAGATCCTTTGAACCTCCCATGTGATATTTCCTGGCTGCATAAAGTTTTATAAAAAAACAACTGTTACACGATATTCTTCCATTTTGACAGTCAACATTTGCAAAAAAACTAATAGGAAGGATTTTGTTGGTTTTGTGTGTGTGCTGTTGTGAACCTTGATCTTGAGAAAAAGCAGATGAGAACCTGAGTGCAACACACTGACAGTAAGGGACTTCCCCATGTATGCCTTGGCAGCAGCTGTCTTGCATATTTAAATGGTGTTCCTCACTACAGTGATGGCAGATAGACTTCTGTCTCTCTGCCAGTCCTCTTTAACGGCCGAATTGCAAGCTAAGTAGAAGGGTGAAAGTTACAAAATCAACACCTTGAATTCCCACTGGAGGCTGATAAGAAGTTTGTACCCATGCTGTGGCATATGCGCTGTGATCTTGAAGTGAAAATGCCTTCTTAAAAAGGGGTATTAAACTCTCAGGACATTTTAGCCTGCATGCTTTCAAGGTAGGGAGATGGAGGTGTTACAGCAACCCATTCTCAAGAAAACAGTGTCATGAGTGTTTGTGGCAGTCTCGGTTAGTCCCTGGCAGGAGTGTGCTGCTTTAGGCAGCTGCTTTAGAGTACCTCTGTGGTGCTGTCACACTCTTTAGCCTGCCTGCTTATTCCAAAGAAAAAGCAGACTGCTCCAGAAGTTTAAGGCACATATCATTCTCTTTCTGGATATGTAAAAGTTTAGGGAAATCACCATAGCTACAGTGACTAGCAAAAGTGAAGTGGGTATTCACTCTTCCTATGGGACACAGATATTAGAGGTTGATCCCCATTTCCCTCTTTCTGATCAGATCAGTCCAGGAGCTAACACCTGTCTCTGTTCTGGGTTCCTACTGCAAGAGGTATGCAAGGCCTCAGATAAGACTGCTGATGTCCTGATGGCCCCATTCCTTCAGTCCAGGCGCATCTCTCCCCATCTCCACTTAATGCCTGTGTGCACAGGATAGGTAGGTAGCTGGGGCTGGTGTTTTGTTGGTTGTGTTCTACCCCCTGTCCCCAGCCCAGGTGGTGTGCTCAACAGTATCTGCTGCAACAGCAGCCCCTGAGCCTGCACCTATCCCCCTCTTGCTCCAAACCAGCTCTATTTTTTTCTTTTAATTGAGAAAAGGTCTCGAGGATATCGAATGCTGCTGAAATGTTTATGAGATCAGCGTGGACATGGCATGTTCTCTGACAGCTAAGTGTAACAGTTGATGTGACCAATGTGGTTTTACTCTGTGACTAAGTATATAATCTAACTTGTTCAAAGACATGGGGAAAAACCTGCAGTTTTACAACCTTGTATTTTCCATTTTCCTAATACTAGGAAGGGCTACTAACTCACAGTTAGGCTGTTTCTGCCAAAACTTCCTACCTCAGCATGACCTTGTACAGCTGTTTAAGGCTCACTGGCACCTTGTCTCTGAGAAGGAAATGCTGATGATGCTACCTGCAATGGATCTGGTGTTTCCTGTCTGGCTCTCCCATCTGATAGGATAATGGTTCCAGTTTACAGGTCATAGCATAAATCTGTAGCAGCACCTCTAACTTTAGCAAGCAAGACCGAAGCACAAACAGAGGAGATGCAGTGTTTATCTCTTGAGAATACTGTTCTGTTTCCATGGCAGTAGACAGCTCAGTCCAGATTTGGGCAATCTTGTCTGCAAAGTAGCATGAAAAAAATTAGGAGAGGAAAAACTTGACTGCAGCTGAATGGAGGCAGTCAAAATTAATCAAGCTTGCACACACTGAGATTGGGTCTGCTATATGAGACTGCAGAGACTAAGAAGAAACCTCTTTGCTTCCCACATTGCTCAGGCATCTGATTTCAAATCTGCCTGCCTCAGTCAATGATGCTCTGTGGGAGACTTCTGTGCCTTGAACTCTTGGAGTTGCCTTTCTAACAGGTAAACTATAGCTACTCACAGTGGGAAGACAAAAGCATTTCAAAACAAAATTACTAAACTTTGAATCAACAGTAGAAAAATATTGTTACAAAGTATCTTCTATACACCGATAATCAATTCTATTGCTGTTGCTTCAGGGTTGCCTCAATGATCACCAGTGCCAACATCTTCAGGAGATGACCTATTAAAGCATATCCCTGCATTCTTGGGGCACGTGTATTATGGTCTCTTCCTATAAATTAGTGAAAAGAATGGAGATTGCTAGTCATGGGAAGGAGGAAGATGATAGATGAGGTTTCCAGCTGAACTTCAGTGAAACACAGAAACTAGTTGCAACAATGCCAGACACCTGAAAACCTCTGTAGTCCTTATAGTGTGTTTCCACTGATTTTGGTAGCATATGAGGGAGGGTGTGCTGACTTCCTCAAATAAATCACTGTCATATGTGGATAATGCATTAGATTTGAGCTGATTTTAGAAGATTAGTAAAAGTTAGCATTAACTGAAATATGAGACTGCTTCCAGGATATTTTATTGAATGGACTTAATTTTTTAAAAACACAGACTAGCTGTTCAATAACAGTTTGAATATCAATTAGCTAGTAGATAGAGTGTATGGCTGGATGATAGATAATATAATTTCCTAAAATAAAAGTGTAAAGGTCTCTTTTCCATTTCCTTTTGCCTAGGAGTCAAATTATGTCCAAGTGAGTTTGACTACTTCAAAGGCTTAGAAACTAAGTATCACTTTAAATTTCTTTGCAAGGTTGTTTAGTGTTACATATACTGTCCCCCGTAAACTGGCTGTTTCTTAGTACAGTCTTTGCCAATGAAATGAAAATGACAGATGTTTCAGAGCAAACTGTGTTATAGATGTTTTTGTTTTGTTTAGGGTTGTTGTGGTTGGTTTGGGGTTTTTTTTTTTTTTTTTTTTTTTTTTCTAAAGAGACTTCTAAAATTAGAAAATAAGGCACTGCGGTTTAGACAAGTTTAGTTCTTTCAGGGCATGCTCTTCTGTAGCTGAAGAAACCTAATTGTCCTGCAATCTAGGTGATAATTTATTATTTATATTATGTGAGTGATTAAGACCTGCAACCAGATGAGGCCCTCATTATACTAACACAAAGTTTTATTATTGATGTGTTACCCAAAAACTTCAGTTAAAATTAATGAGAAGGATAAAAAATAGAAAATCATGGAAATTCTTGGAGTAGAATTCCCCAAAATTTTCATGGGACTGCCAGGAAACAAGCCAAGTTGGTGGAGGCTACCTCAGCTCTGCTGGCCATGCTGTAGGACAAGATACATGGTTATGGCATTTCCCCATTTTCCATCTCTCTGAGCTTTCCGAATAGAACTGGAAAGCTTTTTTCCTTTTGAATGAGGAAAGCTTGTACCCGAGAGCTGTTTGGAGGTACTGCATTCATTTTCCTGTCTCTTGGGACTTTGTATGCTTGACTAGGACATTCCAAGACCTTTTTCTTTCAGTCTCTGTAAGTACTAAGAGCACCTAGAAGAAGCTCAGTCCATGTATTTACATTCTACTTGAACTACGGAGTAAATGGCTGTTGAGGAGCTCAGTACCATTCTCACTGCCTAATGAGTCTTTACAAAGACACTTTCCTGCTGGGAGGTGGCAGACCCTCAGAAGTGGCATCATGTGCTGGCAAGTTGAGAATGAGAAAACACATCACTGATCTTTACTTGAAATCGAAGGACATTTTCAGGATAGATCAAAAATTCATTTAACTATTTTAGCATTGGGCACTAAAAAATATAAGTGTGGACAGAGCCTGAGGCAATACCTCCTTTTACAAGCAGAATGTAATATCCTAAAGCTCTTGAGAAAATCTGCATCCCACAAATGTGAATCAGCACTGACGAAGCTCCTTGAATCACAGCAGAAACAGGTGAGTAATCCTGCCTTCCACCATCTTGCATTGCTAATACCTCTGGCATTAGTAATGGGGGGTGCAAAGGGCGCCCCAGGGTCATGAAGGAAAAAGGCAGTGACTAGAAGATTCTGGTGAGGTTGACATTTCGGCAAAGGCTGTGTGTAATCTACCCCTTGTGGGAGTAGTGACTCCACACAAGTCCGTTATCTCTTTTTTAGCCTCTGTGAAGCTTTACCTTCGAGCCCGAACAGATGAGAAGACGCCTGCAGATGTTGCTTTAAGTTGTTTATTTCTTCTTATCTCTAGCTAGCTCTCAGCTCCTGCAGCAAGTCTGATGCCAGCCGTGTCCGAGCGGGAACTGCCCAGTCCTGGGCTGTCCCGTCCCTTTTGTACCCTTTCCATGATCCAACCATTTTTCACAATGTATTTATTATTTACCATTTTATACCAATTAGTTTGCACCTATTCTAGACACGTAATTTCTACCTCTTTTTCATTCTACCAATCATTTTGTGCCACCATCACCAGAGAAGATGGAGGAGAAGAAGAAGAAGAAGAAGGACAGGGTAACGCCCAAAATCCTCCATCTTAAGTGCTTTATCTTTACTCTAAAAGTCCTAAAATCACCCTTTTTACCTTGCAACACACTAAACCACTACTTATTTTTAAACTCTCGTGCTCTGCAATGTTTCTCGCAGTGTTGGTAATTTTTCCCATGGACTAAGATCGAAAACTCCTTTATTCTTGGCTTCTGGCCAGGGTCTGGGACCCCCTCGCAGGGGCTCCGGGGCTCCCTGACCTGCCAGGGCTGTCAGAGGCATGCCTTGGACTCCAACAACCCCTGACCTAAAGAAACAGTGGAATCAAAAGTGAATGGTGACAGTTTCTAAGGGAGAAGCAGGTGAGAGCAGGTACCTGTGAGAACAGGTACTTTGGATCTGGAAGTTTATGAACCTGGAGGATGTGATCTATTGGAAAGGCTGCACTTGCATTGTATGTGTGTTCTTGCAGCACCACAGGCAAAACAATCCTGAGGTGGGGGATTTTCACCTTGAACACACCAACCTCTCCCTTTCTTTGGAAAAGACAAACCCAAAGCCTGTTTTAATGTACATATGCTTTAGAATTCCATCCCCACCACTAGGGAAGGCAAAGATTTAACCATATAGCCTGGTTCATACTGGGGATTCCTAATTAGGCAAGGCAATTAATGCTCACCTGTTCTATTTTCTACTGTGTCATGTCTCTTCTCAGAAGATGCCAATCTTGGGTTCACTATTTTTAATTTCCTTGATAAATGTAATATACAAGGACCTTCTCCAGTTTTTAATTTTTTAATGAGAGATGCCACATTCTTCAGAATTTCACAAGGAGCTGAAATTTGGGGGAAGGCATGTGAAGCACACCTGTCTGTATAAAGCCTCTCATCTGGAGACCTCCTCTATGTTAGTGTGAGACTAAGAGTAGGCTGACTTCCTCATAGCTTTCACATTTTGTGCACCTGTCTTGTTCAATCTTACTTTTATTTATATCTCTCTAAAATAACACCTTTTTTACAATAATTCTGTTATTGATTCAACCAAGCTTATATCTCAACTGTATCAACTAAAAATGCATTCCTGCACTGGACTTTAAAAATAATGACAATTTCCTGCTAGCTTTGTTCTGAGCTTCGTCCAATTTAACTACACCGTATCTCCTTACAGTTCTATTTCAGAGATGTTTACTCAATCTATTAATTTAGGGTTTTTTTGCAGTTTCAGAGTAGGATTCTGACTGATCATCAGACTGATCATCAGTGTAATTCAGTATAACATGTTCTGCAAGATGTGTAATAAATTAGGACATGTAGTTGTAAATAGTAGAGAGGATTATAAATAATAAGGGAAAATAGAAAAATACATGCAAGAAAGAAATAGAAGCTTAAGAAAATGTTAATGACGGGATATTTAAAATAATTAGTTATTTTACTAGATAATCAGATAAACTGGTATAAGTAGATCATATTTTATCTGTTGCACTGTCTTCAGTTATAATTTTTGATTATAAAATTGATTATTTCTTTTCCCCAATTACAACATCATATGGATAATACAAAATAGTGATCTGCACTAGAAAAACTTGGTGGCTTCAACCTCTCATGTCCTCCTCAGGATGGCAGATGTTATCTGGCCAGGTTAACCTTCTCAGGGACCCACTGGTTAACAGGGACAGACCTCCTCTAGAAGGTAATTCAGAGCACGACTTTAGCTGCGGTACACTGTGGTACACTGTGTTTGTCCTCAAATTTGCTTTTCTTTAGCGCAAGTCCTTTCTTCCATTTGCTCTTATTGCTAGACAGCTGGTAACCCAATGACTTTGCGTAACAGTACTCAAGCTTGCACAAAGGATGATTGCTCCTAGTAAGTTAAATGCTCATTTGCCTTCGGTTTCTCATAGTGATCCTTTTATCTAATTTAATTGCTTTGGTGGTTAAAACCATAACATAGGACCTTTTCCTTTGTAAAGCAATCATTAGCCAGCAGGGAAAATTGGTTATGCATTGCTCAGTATCACTCAGTTCCTCAAATAAAGTCCCAAATTCTGAGCTACAAAAATGTTTCCACTTATCTTTTAAATGAGTATGTTTGAGCATGTGTGTAAATAGTTTTAGGGTTTGCAGACATATTTCATGGTAAGACTCGCTCAGCAGACACATTTCTCTCCCTTACATATGTCTCATGCTTTCACTCTTACTGGAAGCAATGAGGAGTGCAAAAATTCAGGTCAAACTTTTGTAGGGAGGAAATTAATTCATAAATGTCACTATGTCTATGTAGAATATTGTGATTCAAGAAAATTTCAGTTCTGGAAAGTCAACATCTAATATAATTTCATCCTTCACTGAGAAGTCTGCCACGTGATGAAACTACAAGAAGAATGACACACAGAGAAATTAACAGCATTATATTCAGTAACAGACAAGTTATTGAATGTGAAAATTTTTAAATGAAGGACTATTATACTCTGGAAGAAACCATTCCTTTTCTTACCTACTGGAAAAATTCTGTCTGTTGCTTATTTTTACCATGCAATAAAACCCCCTGCGTGCTTCCCAAGTCTGAAGTGCCAACAGGTTGCTCATAATACATGCCTTTTTCATGGCAATGGCATTACAGGTATGACTGCAAAGATTTTGTTTATGAGATGCCATCCTTGTTAGTCTTAGGTTTCTTAGGATGTTGGGTGGGTTGTGACGGGCTTTTTGGGGGGTGGGTAGCAGGGCTGGGTTTAGGGGGGCATTGTTGATTTTGTTATTGTTGGGGGTTTTGTAGTGGTTTGTGTGTTGTTTTTTTCTGGAGGGGTCGGCTTGTCTTGTAGTTTGATCACAGATGTGGGACTTGAGTACAGTGGCAGTTCAGAAGGAAGTCCTGGTACTCTGTGATTATACAATTTATGTAGTGTTTTGGCAGCTACTGCCACCCTATGGTTTTCCACAGTGGATGAATGCTGCAGAGCTTTAATGTGTTGCATTTCTCCAGAAATCTCTTGTAGGTCAGAGAGAAGACAATGAATATTCCTTTTGTCTTACTCCCTCCTTCTCTTATGTCCCCTTTTCAGAAAAATCCCATCTGCAAAGAAAATCAAGTATGGCACGAGAGGCCATAGGTGGCATTAGGATGGTAGAATCTTTCCCACTGTTTTTACAACTATGTCATTTAATATTAATCTTGGTTCCAAGGGTTTTCACTAACTGATTATATCTGCTTTGGCAGGATAGATTTTGCTCTTTTTTTTAAGGAACTTCAAAATGTACATCTGGAGAAAGCTTCCAAAAGCCGTTTCTTAAAGTTGCTGCTGCTTTGGGAGCCTGTGTTTACATCATGGATGCCACATATAGACAGATCTGGGTTAAAGCAATCTGGTCTAAGCAGAGTGTCCTCTGAGCATTGCTTCCAGCAGAGCTTTGCCCTCCAGACGCCAGCAAGTGCCCAGCCGAAGGCTCTGATGCGGAAAGAGGACGTTTCAGATGCCATTATTCCACTCATTGCCCTCCTTCAGGCCAGGGAATACCCTTTGCGTAGAGGAAGACCTTCTTTTTCTTTTGAGGAAGCAGCAAGAGGGATCACCTCTCATGTTTTATATCTTCTCTTTTGGGCTGGAAGCTTCTTTCCCTTTGACCAACCCAGCTGAAACCAGGCATCAGTGTAGGCTGTAGAAAATAACTCAGCTGGCTTGGAGGCAGAGATATTGGACTCTCTCATATATTATAGTGCACAGGTATTGGTTTTCCTCATATATTATTGGGGACTCTCAAGTTCCGTCCCCTCTGCCACACCCAACCTCAAATCTATGCAGTGCACGAAGTCTGAAGTGCACCCACTGCTCTTTATTTTTCTTAGCTGACACGAAAACTGGATCTCCTCTGGTTGAAGCCGGATCCCCAACCTCCCGCTGCCGGCCCGCGCAGGAGCTGGCTCTGAGGGCTCCCCCGAGCCGGGGCGCTCCCCGCCGCCGCGGTCCCCCGGCACCCTGCGCATTCCTTGCCCCGCCCGCCGGGGCTGCGCTGGCGCTCTGTATCCCTCTCCTGGGGGCTGAGCAGCTCCTCTCCGCAGTCACCTGTAGCTAGCTCTGATTTTTCTGCATTCCTCCGAAAAATATCTATTCTCAGCCCTGATCCCTTCCCGCGTGTTTTACTTGAGTGAACCAAATGTCCATGTATCAGGAGCGGAGGTGGTGTTGCCTTTTTCGGAAAGATGCGGTGTTTGTTTTCGCTGTCGCCTCCCCGCGCCCCCCAGGCTGGTAGCGCGGGACCGGAGGGGTGCGCGGAGGGCCGGCTCGGCTGCCCCTGCCCCCGCCCCGGGGAGGAGCTCCGGCCCCAAATGAGGTACGATTTCACCTTTGGATTCGTGTTCCCGGAGCGCCACTGGAATTACGGCCGTCCCGGTCCCCGTTGTGCCCCGGCCCCCCGCTCATGGCTCTGCGCTTCGCCGGTGGTCCCCGCTCCAAGCCCCGACGCGGAACGGCCGCATCCCCCCTGTAGAATGAGGGGAGCGGGATCTCCGCGCGGGCGGCGGGAGCCGCTGTTACGCCTGTCGGAGTTGAGCATGGAGGGAGGTGAAACAGCCACCTGAAGGCGGAGAAACACCCGAACCGACAACAAGTAGTCTCGCCTTGCAGGGCAGCACGGAGAGCGGCTGGGGCCGGAGCCCGCCCGGGAAGAGAAGCTGCCGTCGCTCCTCGGGCAAAGGTAGCGGCGGGGCGGCGGGAGAGACCCGCGGGGCTGGCGGGGGAGCGGGAGGGACCCGCGGCGGCGCTGATCCCACCTGCCCTTCCTCGAGATGCGCGCTTGCCTTCGTGATTTGTCTGAGAAAGTAGCGAGCCGAGCTCCACACAGACAGCTTTTCCCGGAGTGTGCCTGCTGCCTGCGCTTATGGGGTGCTTGGTAATTCTTCCCAAAAAGCAACCCTTTCCTCCCTCCCACAGTAGGGTTGGGGGGGAAGGGAAAAATATCTAAGCCTTCTTTTTTCCCCCTCGTTAAGCTGTTAGGATAATAAAAAATAGATGCCCATTAAATAATTAACCGTACACTTTCTGTTCCATCAGTTCGGTTCACACAGCCCCGCGAGGGAGAAGGGGGTGGGGACGGTGGCGGATCCGTACGCGGTGGAAGCAGCAGCAGTGCCATTTCGGTAGCCTGCTTCCAGGGGAAGCGGGAGAGAGCCCGGAGCTGTGCCCGGAGCGGGCAGGCGGCACAGCCCTCCGCGGAGGAGCGTGCGGAGCTGGCCGGCGGTGGGTGGCGGAGCGGGCCGGGAGGGCTCTCCCGGGAGTGCGGGTTCGCGGGAGATCTGGGGAGGGGTCTGGGACAGGCCGTGACCGCGGGGAATAGCCCTCCTGCGGTGGTGCCTGGGGGGCTTCTCCTCGATTTCTTCTGTTTGCGTTTAAGGCAGAAGCTCGTCCCCCGCGGACCTGCCGGCGACCGGCTGCCCCCCGCCCAGCGACCGGCGCGTCCCCCTCCCAATCCCCGCCGCCGCCTCCGGCGCTCT
>VZRQ01000586.1:2531100-2547826 GCA_013397975.1 Machaerirhynchus nigripectus
CCCCGGGGCAGCGGCGGCGCCAGCGAGTTTTTCTTCGACCGGCACCCAGGGGTCTTCGCCTATGTACTCAACTACTACCGCACCGGCAAGCTGCACTGCCCCGCGGACATCTGCGGGCCCCTCTTCGAGGAGGAGCTGACCTACTGGGGCATCGACGAGACGGACGTGGAGGCGTGCTGCTGGATGAACTACCGGCAGCACCGCGACGCCGAGGAGGCCCTCGACATCTTCGAGGCACCCGACCTGCTGACGGGCGAGCCGCCCCCCGACGGCGACGACGACGACCTGGCCGCCAAGAGACTGGGCATCGAGGACGTGGGGGCGGCCGCCGAGGGCAAGGGCGGGCGCTGGCGGCGGCTGCAGCCCCGTGTCTGGGCGCTCTTCGAGGACCCTTACTCCTCCCGCGCCGCCAGGGTAAGCGCCGCCGGCCGGCGCTCCCACCGGGGGCTGGGGAGGCCGAGGGGCTGCCGGCGCCCCCTGAGCGGGAGTCGGCATCACGGGGAAGCTCGCCCCGCTTGGGCTGTGCGTGCAGAAGTGATGCTTTGGTGGGCCACTGCAAGGGGGGGACATCCCGTCCACGTGGGGTGGTGATGCTTGTCCCCTTCGCATCTGCAGGCAATGTCAGGCAGCACGGGGGTCCCGCTGTGCCAGCATCCTCCCCATGGGAGTGTACGTGGGGTGAGGTGGGAGCTGTGCCCCCCGGAAGCCTGCAAGGGAACCACGGTCACCCCCCTGGCCTGTGTGGGGTGTGGAGGGGGGACTCAATGATGGACCTGTATGTGTGTGGGTGTGAGCAGGAACAGCCCCAAGGCACCCTCATCTTCCCTGAGCGCCTGCATGAAGGTGCGTTTTGGGTCGGGGCAGCTGGCCTGACGTCTTGTGTTTAGGGTCAGGTGGCAACAGCGACACAGGAGAGCAACCTCAGTCCTTTCTGAGCTTTGCTCTGTCTGCACTGGTAGGTGATCCTGGCTCAACAAAGTAAATATGACAGGGGGTCACCCTGGCTCTTCCATTGATTTCTCAGGGTGACCCTGACTGGCTCAGTGACTGAGGGTCTGGGGACAAGACAGTAAGTGATTGTACTGACTTCCTTTTCTTTAGATAGGGATTTTAGATTTTGATGCTCACTACTTTATACTTTGATGACTTGGATTTTAGTTCTATCTTTTCGTTGCAGTTGTCAGTGGTGATACCGGTTTGCTTTCTGACGCAGGGCTCTGGAGCAAACAAATGGTTGTAATTCCTTTGAGAGAAATATTCAGTGGTGTCTCTAATTTAACCAGAAGGGCAACCTCCAGCAAATCCTCCCTGCAATATAAGACAAAGGACTTGTAATAGGAAATGTTTGATTATAAAGTGGCAAAAAGTATTTTGTAGCATATTTATCAGGACTTCCACTAAGTATTCAGAGCTAAACCTCATTCCGCAGGAAGTGCGGTTATGGTGGGTGTAATCTCCTGATCAGTTCCACTTATTCCACTGGCAGTTTCATAGATGTGCGCATTAAATGTGTGGTCTAGTGACTTCTGGAATTGTACCCCATGGCATGATGCAGTTTCTGCCCGCTCACCCTTTGAGCTTAGCGAGGTAAGTTAAACAGAAGGTAAAAGTCCTCACAGTTATTACTGCCATTTGCCGAGTGCCAACGTTGTTTATGTTTTTGAAGGTTGCCTACCAGTATGTTTTCCCTTGACAGCTGGCTCCAGTTGATTCTTAAAACATGTTTTTAATAAAGAATGGGTTCTGAAGAAAAGCTACCAGAAGTGTCTATCTTTGCTCATCAGTGACATACCCACATCTTGCATCTCAGCTGTCTGAATCCTAAAGAAAATTTGGCTGTCAGTTACCTGACAAACTGTAGTGTATGTGGTGATTGCCGTGCAGGCTTTCTCTCACCTACTGTCTTGTGGAAAGTTGCTGTCAGGGTCAAAACTGCAGCTTTTACGATAGACAATCTTCCTGCTCAACTTTGCTGGAGAACTGAGAAGTACGGAGTAAATGTTAAGTGGAAGATACCAGGAGAAACAGGAAGGTAGAAATGCTCTTGCGTCCTGGAGTTGCAATTGGGTTTTCAGCCGAGTCTTTGACAGAACCTGCAGGCACTTGCTTTCCAAATTTTCCAAATACAAATCTATCTGGACTAGAACCATTAGTGGTTTGGGTGAAGATATTTCAAGTTTGTAGAATGAACACTGTAATTAACACTGTAGTAGGAAATCACAACATGGCACTATTAATCTCTTAGAGGATAGACTATTTACTTTTTATAACTCAAAAACTTTTAAACATTTTATTCTGATTTCAAACCCAAGCAGCCAGAATAAGGCAGTATCAGAACCATAACAACAGTGTCTAAATCTGAATTTTCATTTTCTCAAGATCTGTACTAGATCTTTCAGGTAGGGAAACAATTTTGAGAATTTCTGGCAAGTTTTAAAACCTTAAAGTGAATTTGTAGTTAAGGACTCGCATGCACTTAGTAAGCACTCTTGAACGCAGTAATTTAAGGTGATGGTAACCTTAGTTTAGAACTGAGACACTGTTTTTCCACACCTGAAACAAGAGCCATTATTTTCTGAGTATTCTGGCAAATACACTCTTGTTTTATGTCAGCTGAGATGATGACTAACTCTAAAAACATTTGAGTGAAACCCTGGGCTTACTGAAATCAAGACAAAACTCTGTGAACATCAACCTTTGCCTCACAGTGTTAGTTACTGACTCATACACCACTTAGATTATGGTGGGGCTGCTTAGTGGTAAACTTTCCTCAGAACTGTGATAATTATTTTCTTTTAGCATTACTGATTTAGGTTCACCAGTGTCTTTTTTGGGAATTATGATGCTGATAAAAATGGGATATTTTCCATTAATGAAATGGTACTTAATATTTGTGATTTTCTTTATTCTAAACTGTGATCTCTAAAAATAGAAATTTATAGAAATTCAAATATAAGTTGCCATGGTAACCTCTTCGGGGATAGTGCACGCACAAGATTATTCTAGCAAGACCATCCAGTGATGTTATATAAATAGTGGAACTAGTTTGTTGACAAGAAGGCTTACTTTATCTGAGATTCTAAAAAAATTCTAAAAAAATTCAACTTTTAGTGCATGCAATTTGATAGTCAGATAGCAACATCTACTAAGCAGGGGGCTTGTAAATATACAACATAATCACGTATATATGATTGCTTTGAAACCTGCAACACTTTTCTTTGTTTCCCAGGTTCAGGAGTTAGGTCTGAATGTTATTTCTGTTTTCATATTATCATTTTGGATTTCATAGACCATGAAATGAAATTAAAGAGTACAGCCATACTCCTTTCACTCCACACGTAATAGAACGATCATTCACAAAAGGCTCTGTGACACAATGCTGTTGTGTAGATATGGAAAGCTACTGGCATAAGGTACTGTCGTAGGAGGAGCAGTGCTGGGCGACTGAATCTTTGTGTGTTGGTTTAAACACCTCTGAAACAGACACCTAATTCTTATCTGACTAAAACATGTACACTGTTTTTTTAGTTAATATCTGTAAGTGGTTTTGGTGTCCAGTGGCTCATACGTGGCAGGTATTTGCTCTAAGTAGTTTGTAAGAAAGTACAAGAGGCAATATTAAGTGCTGAGATCAAAAAGTGTCTGCAGATGTCCAGCAGGAACTGGAATGCCAGTGCTCATCTCAGATATCATATTTCAAAGTAATTACCTTTAAAGCCTTTTTACTTTTGAGTAATAGTTGAAAAATTATGCTGTTTAAAGAAGTAATTACTGTTTGTCATTGATTTTTCCTAAGGTTTATGGATTACTCCTGTACTGAGTGCAGGAATGCAGAAATGGCCCTGGGATTCACCAAGTGCATAGCTATATATCCTTAATGTTTTGAGAAGACTGTAAATCTGTTCATGGATAAGGGGATGGCACCAGACAAGTTGGGTGGTTAAGCAGTGCGGGAGTCAGCATGGCCCAGGGCACTCGAGCTGGCACTGCCGTTTGCAGCAGCTGAAGGCAACTTACACAGCCACTTTGCTATGGTTTTTATCTCTAGGAAAGATCATAATTACTTGGTTTACAAGGAAATATAAATCCTAATTAGCAAGTACTTGTCAAGTTTGCTGTAAGTAAATATTCACTGCAATGCAAATAAACCCACAAAAGCCTTGCAGGTCTAGGCATCAAGATACTTACATCTTGCAAGTGTGTTCTTAAAAATACTGGTGCTGCTTCATAGCGACATGGGGAGCTGCATTTGAGCAGTGGGTGGTATTTTTGGGGGGAAATACAAAGTTCCCATCTACTGCTTTACATGATGTTAAATTGTCAGAGATTCCTTTCAGCGTCCCATTACATGTACACCAGCTTTGAACATGTGGTAAGGTGAAGAATCAGCTGAAATGAGTGAGATGGGAGAGGGGGAAAATATGATTTTATAGATTCCCTCGAGAGACTAAAGATACAGAAATTACGTTGGAGAACATTTTTATCAAAGATAAATTACATCTTTATTTGGTGGCTTGTTTAAGTTTTCTCCAGGTACCTAGATACCTGTTTTGATACCTGTCAAGAAAGCCTTGATTTAGGAAGCCTGTCATGTACTATGGTGAATGACTGAAGTGAGTTATATTTTTAGAGCTTTGCCCGTTCTGATGCAAGACAGGTTTTATTTTTGGTGGAAACAACACTGCTGCAGCAGTCTGAAATACTGTGAATGGAGTGGTGAAGGTACATTAATCTCAGAATATATGTTTGTAGATTAATAGTGAAGAGCAAAGGTTTGCTTTCTTAACTGATAGGAAGCCCTTTAATACATAAATGGAAATCTTTACTCGGTCTTATTCACCGAAGAAAGCAGGTATACTTTACATTTTACCATTCAATTATTAGTTAGGCAGACATCTTCTGTCTGAAAATGGTACAAAGAAAATAGTTAAGGTTGATGCTTCAAAGAGGGTATTCCTTCTGTTGGTAATCAAAGCACTGAATTTATTTATAAGTGGGAAAATAGTCAATTACATTAAATTGTTGAAAAACGATCATTCTGCTTGAAGCATTTGTACTATGGGAGCTGTCTTTTTTAAAGACACATCCAGATGTGTTTCTAATGACAAAAGTCATAATGCACTACTGTTACAGATATTCATACACTCTGTAGCTTCATGTATACATGAGCTGACTAAATCACATTGTAAGTACTTTTTATTAATTTACTTCTGGCATGCTGGCTTTTAAAAGTCTTAATTGGAAGTTCTAGCTTAACACACTATGTATACAACATAAACTAACTTGATCTACCTTAAGTGTAGATGATCTCTGATGGTACTGACATATCAATAAGGTAAAATCAGCAAGATTTCTGCCTCCCTAACTTCTGCCTCTTCCTCTACAGCTGTTCTGCCTGATGCTGCTAGTGTTTCCATGGAAACAAGCCAGCTCTTGGCTTCCTCTTCCCATTGAAAACAGCCTTCTCACTGTCACTTACTCATCTGGGAAAAGGATTTTGTCACGGCTCTGACATAAATGACACAGAGATGATCTGTCCTATCATTTCAGAAATAGATGCTATTAGGTATGTGCATGTGCATACAGCCAGATTTGTCTTTCAGTGACTCTAAAATAATTTGGTTAATGGACGTAGGTTGAATTTGCTTTGGTGCAACTGGAAGTGGAAATCAGATAATTAGACACAGCCCAATATAGTAACAGTGTGAGAAGTATTTTTGATTGAGAAATCTGGCAGACCATGTTCTCCTCTTTTATATAGTTAATATAAAATGTAGTATTTGTCATGTTTGTTTACAGTGGCAAAATTCTTAAATGGTTTACTTTGAGGATGAGAATTCATCCTCAAACTGATTAAGATGGTGGGAGGAAAAGCTCACAACTTGGGATGAATATTGTATAGGTTTCAGTGCTACTGTCAGATGAGGAATCACGTTATCATGCACATCATGTGATGCAGTCAGAATATGAAGTAAGTGATGCAAGAAAACTGGTATCTTCAAGGTCCTTTTATTCTTAAGGTGTTTGGTACCTAGTCCAAAGTAAATATATCAATCAATACCCTGTGAAGAAATCAGCATTTTTGCTTGATTTGGTGAATTTGTGTTAAGTCATAATCAAAAAAGTTCAGAACTCAGACAAATTCCATATCCTTGAATAATATCCTTCACTGTAGGGACTTCAATATACTGTAAGAGAAGTTTGTGTAAAATTTGTCTGTTCTTTTATCCCTCACTGATCATTGGCAGAACGTGATTGTTCTCTTCCTATGAAGTTGCCTTGCAGTTGGGATAGAAGAATAAGAGAAGAGGAAAGGCTCCCTCTATAAATTTTTAATATTTTAATAATCTCTTATAAAAATGATGTCCAGTAGTTTTAAGATGGAAGAAACAAGTTCTTCTCATTATCAAGTGCTGTTTCAGCACTGTTCCTTTCTCCAGAGACTGTTGCTGCTCATCCTGTGCTTCAGATTCGTGGCTCATCTTAGGAAAGACAGTTTCCTTCAGCCATGACTGGAAAGACAGGGTTTAGCTCTCTATATTTAGCACCCAGTGGGGGTAGTATGTTCCCTTTTAATTCTCTTTACTAAACTTACTGATTCAGTGTAAAAACTTGTGGGAATTTCTGCAGGGTTTTGTTTGTTTTGGTTTTTTAAATTTTTTTTTTTTTTACTGCGAGTAAATTAGGTAAATAAAATACAGGTATAGTAATAGAATATCAAGCTATCAGCTTGTCATTCTACTTAGTGTATTTCTTTTAGTTACACAGTTCCTTTACACACTCTTGTTCTTTCACAAGCACACACTTTTCCGGTATAAATCAGTAATTGCATAGGAATTAAAATTTTATTTTAAAGAAATGCTAAGCAAGGCTATTACATAACTTTATATGCAGAGGAAATAGGGGAACTACACCCAGTCTTATGTGTTCTCTCACTTCCAAAGAGCCTTTTCCCTGATGCAAGGGCTGAAATATGAGAATATTTCACACGTCAGTAATAATTTATACTGGTGAACAAAATATTCAGTTGGGGTAATGTGCAAGGACACGGTAATATAAATTTAGCTTGGCAATATTTATCAACATGATCATAGGGATTCAAATTGTAGTGATGACCTGGTACATTTTTTTCCCTGTAGTGATATACACGTGTATATGTTGATATAAGTAATGGTAATTTTGTCAGAGTACTATGGAAATAGCTGTAGAGAATGAATATGAAATCACACGTTTCTGGATTTTTTTTTTTTGGTTTTGTTTTGTTCTACTAATTTGTTTAATTAACATCTTTGTTGGTACTTCATGATGACTAAAGCAGTTTTGAAGGAAAAACTCCACTTCCATCTGTTAATCAGCACTGCTAAAAATAGAATGCCATCTAATCACATGAAACACAACTTCTTGTGATTTGTGATTTGCTTTACAGATTTCTTGGCTGAAGTGGTGGCTCGAAGCTTAAAAATCAGATTATCCAATTATGTATTATAGCAGTGTGTTGTTATTCCCCCTGCTGCTTTTAAGTTGAAAATTCTGAGATGTTGCTGTGGTTTTGGTCTTTTTACCAGTAGGTTAATTATTACCGTAGTGTGATAATTCAGTTCTTTCTTCTCACAGACAGCCTTTTGTAGTTTCTTAGTGTTTCTAGGTGAACCTCAGGTACTGGGTCTTTGATATATTCTGTCAAAACGCTGTAAACAGAGAACAGTCTCCTAGCCCAGTGCAGCATAATGTGGTAAAGTTCATTAATACACATGAAATATGACACGCAATATGATCTCGGCTTGTTTCTGAAATAAGTATAGCCTTAAATAAGTATAGTTTAAAGTGTTTACATTTTCATTAGTGTATAGCACAGAGAATTATATTTTTTCACTTTGCCTAGTTTTTATAAAAGATTAAGTATCCCTTGAAGATTGTACATTTGGCTTTGATCAGTTTTAGAGTACTAAAGATATAGTAGATCTGATGTAGTAAACTTTGTTTCTAAGTATTTAATCCTTACCCTAAGAGAAATAATTCTTCTTTGGCAATGACTTCCACCACGCTGAAATGCTTGCTTAGATGAAAGCACAAGGCCCTTCCAATACTGGGGATCTGATAGTACCTGGGATTTTCGAGCAACAGAAATCAAACGCTGAAACTCAGTTAATGGCCGAGAAAATTGCATCGGAGGAGATGAAATTTAGTGGAGTGAGAGAGGGCTGCAGAAGAGTGCTGCGAAGTGCTGGGTACATGTTGTTTCCATAATGTGCAGCACAGGCTGAGTTCCCAGCAATTTAGCCAGGGGACTGTGTTGGTGTCTGCTGCAGCACCGAGCGAGAGTTTAACCATCCCCAACAGCACCCTGCTGGTGGGCACTCTTAAGGGGGGGAAAGAATAATGTCTTCTAGTCACATTTCTGTTGGTCTAAGAAATTTCTCAGATCGTGAACATTCACAAAATATATTAGGCTTTTATATGCTGTGTACTGTAAGATTGAGGATAATCAAATATGTAGTAATTAATAATTTATATAAAGCCTGTGCAATAACAGAACTTTAAATTTTTTTTAATGTAGATATAAAAATTATTACAGGAAAATGTAAACATATTTTTGAAGTATAAAAATGTCTGGGTATAAATTTTCTTTAGTTCTTAGACAATATCAAAGGAGATGTCCTCAATAGTCCTTACTTTTACATAGGTATTTAAAAATTCTCTGAACTTTTAAGGTGAGCAATATTCTTTATTGTCAGCTGGTAATCCTACTAATATGAATGGCAATTATGTTTAATAATTGGTTTCAGGAGTATCTTCATTTTCACAGGATAATTGTTAAAAGCTTAAAGAGCTAACTTTGGTATTTTTTATTAGTGTCATCAAAAGTGTTACGCAGGTCTTTTTTGTGACAGAAATTTTTCAATATTCTAAGTTTAATCCAGCTGTGGTTTGGAGAAGAACATTATTTGTCTTTCTGGTTTCTGATCTCATTTGGGAAATATTTTTTCTTGCATTTGCATTTCTAGATCTGATACCTACCATCAGATTTTCATTTGAATTTTAGGATGTAATTGATGCACAAAAACATCTGAATTTCACCTTGAACATTCTTCCCTTGGTCTGCAAAATTATTTTAAAAAATTATAAATAACTCAGTGGGGATGGAGTTCTGTCTTTCTACAGCTTCCTGAGAAGGGGAGGTGGAGAGGGAGGTGCTGATCTCCTGGTATCCAGGAACAGGATGCATGAGAATGGTTCAAAGCTGCCTCAGAAGTTTAGGCTGGACACCAGGAACCATCTCTTTACTGAGAGGATGGTCACACACTGGAACAGGCTTCCTAGAGAAGTGGTCGATGTCCCAAGCCTGTCAGTGTTCAAGAGGAATTTGGGCAACGCCCTTAAAACCATGCTTTAACTGTTGATTCAGCTGTTAAGTGGTCAAGCAGTTGGACTAGATGGTTGTTGTAGGTCCCTTCCAACTGAAAGAATCTATCCTATTATAAAGAAGTAAGTTCTGGTTTTCCAACTTTCTTTCCCTCACAATGGAAAATTAAGCCCTTTTATTTAATAATGATGGTGTTTCATATTTTCAGGGTTTAAAAACAAAAGCGTATATAGTAAAAGCCATATAATAAATGACATCAACATTGTTTTTTAGGGTAGAGATTAAACAGGGTAGGATTTTAGTGTAGGTATTGAACATCAACTTTGCTGTATAACTCATTATCTCTTCATTATCTGGTAATACTGTATGTTAAATTGATTTAAACACCTAAGGCATCTTAATCCTTTGGCCAGTAAATTTTATTGCTGGCTGTATTAGAGACTATTTGAATGTAGTTTTAAATTTGAGAATTGAGACTTTTGACAGCAGGACAGAGTTATTTCTTGATTGCCTAGGTGATACACCTGTGCAGCTTGGAAAAGAAATGGCTATGTTTGTCATTTGTCTCCAAAACAGGCATATGAAACTAATATTGCAGTGACCCATGAATGGTCAACAAAACTGGTTTGATGCATTGCAGCTACAGGGTCTCCTTGGTTAGTCATTGCATTTTTTAATTTGGTGCTTTAATAGCAGAAAAAATGAACTGGGGGGATTAAAAATGAAAATAAATATTAATAACAGGGAAAATTACGTCTTCGGGAAAAATGAGCCATTATGGACTGAAGCATAGAAAATGTTTTCATTATCTTGGTTTATCGTAATATATCCAGCCAAACCTTAAAACTGGCAAAGATATTTCAGGTTGTATGTGTGTTTTCTTTTGACTGATGTTCACTGTTTTAAGGATGGAAGATGCTGGGTTTTTATGAACTGCAGGTTTATCTATTTAAACTTCTTGCTCCAATTGCCACTTCCTTAATCTTTTAGTGAGATGGGAGCTTTGATCTTTTGATCTTTTCAAAATTACTTCCCTAATGACTAGGTTATGACATTTTTGAAACAGCTATGGTAAGTAGGTACAGTCTGCACCTCAATCCAGGAGCTGTGACAGCAATAAGTGTCTCTTAAAACTATCACTGAAGGCTCTCAGAATTGGTTCTTATTTTTTTCTTTACTCTTCAACTGCACTGCGTTGCACTGAGTATCTTGCACTGTCACTGAGCCAATGACTAGCTATTCTAGAACTTCTGAATCACTGCCTTTGTATTAAAATTTATTCATAATATTTATATTATATTTATATTATTTATATTATTTTTATATATTTATTTATAATATTTATATTATTAATGCTTTTGTATTAAAATTTACCATTTTGCTGTGGCTTGAAGTGCAATGATAGCTATAGATACCCATCTACTGTTAATACTACTTTAGTAGCTGTGTTAGCAGTTTTTCTTTGAAAGTGTGATAGCTTGCCTCACTTACTGAAATGAAAACCTTGCAAGATGTCAATGACTTTGTATTCTCAACAATTTAAAGGCATTTAAATTTAGTATTTGGTAGCAGAAATGTACCCGTTAGTCTCTAGAGAAGTGCAGATGTAGTTTATGTGGGGTTTGTATTTCATTAGAACAACCTCTCTTGCACTGCAGTCCTGACACGTTCGTGAGATGAAGGCATTCCTCTTTGAACTGATACCTGCTTTCTTCACATATCAAGAGCTAATTTTCTAAAGTAATGTAAAGAAATATTAAACTCCTATTTTGTGCTGCTGCTGTTTGTGTGCTCCTTGCAAATAGAGATCGGGAGGTGTGTGTTAGTAATTATAATGAACAAACTTTGCAAATCTTATTTTGCTTGTTTACTGGCAAAGCAATTTTAAAATAACAAGGTAATTGTTACAGTTTCCTAATCACACTGTGAGTAGTATGTTGCCTCCAGAAACCCAAGCCTTGTCTGTGGTTGGGAAAGTCTTGGAAAAAGTGGAGGCTAAAGGAAAATGTGTGACCTAAATTTTTCATTGCAATGCTACTGTTCAGACAAGTACAGTTTGACAACTGTGTGCAATGCAGAAATGTGAAAATGGGGTGAAATGTGAGCGTGAGACAGGAGGGAGAATGTTTGGGATCCTAGTGCTTTCAGACTTCAGGTGTTCCTATCCGTATATAAATGTGGATGCAAATATTTTTTTGTGTGTATAGGTGTATGTACGTGCACAGACACACATCCACATTTATAAACAAATTAATACATAGGTGCTCCTGACCTGTAATTATGATAGTCAAAAAGATTTTATTTTCTATTTTTTTTCCCCATTTGTCCTTGAAGATTTTAATGAAGAAGCTGCATCCAAGATTTCATTACTTAATTCAGTGTTCTTCTTTTACATGTTTAATTCAGCTCCTGGCTGTAAGTTTGAGTAGAGTTTCATGGACTGTATGAATATCTTGCTTTTTTAGGCTATGATGGATCAATCTTACTAGATATGCATGTATAGTACTATATTGGCTTACAGTAATTAATCATGTTTGATAACAGGAGTAGTGTTCCATTCTTTATAAATTTTATCTCACTAAATGTAGGAGAAACCTGAAGGAGTTAGGTAAATTAAGACATCTTGTTCTCTGTGAATTGCTGTACCATCGGTGATTCTCAGGGCCAATTAAAGTTATTCCTGTTTGTCAAAACATACATTCTTTACAATCTTTTATGGGACATTTTAAGAAAGTCATGTCTCCCAGGGATGCAGTTTTTCCTTCTTCAGCTTTGGTAAGGGGATGTATTAAATAAAATCAGATTTGGCAATCATTTACATCACGTCATGTTGATAACACACAGAGTGATTTTTCATCTTTGAAGTATTGCAGCCTGTTTTATTATTATTCTGACGTTTTTCATTTAGTTCTTTTCTTGAAAGGAGTAGAGGATCAGTTCAAGTTAAGTTTAGGCATCTCTGCTTCTTGGGAGGAATATTGACTAATGAGAAGCATAAAACCATGAAACCAGTATTTAATCAGAAGATGCAGAATGTCATAATACAGTGAAAGCTGGGAATGGTGTAGGGATTATGTCATGATGAACTCATTTGGTCAGGCTAGGAGGGACCTTAAGAGTGAAGAGGGATCAGGAACTGAAGTACTAGCAGCAAGTTCTGGAGATCCAGGTTTATGTCTCTGTGGTTCACCCTTGACTGCAAACTGGGAAGATGAAAATGTTCTCTTACCTTAGAAAAAAAAATAAAAATAAATAATGTAGTGCTCAAAAAATAGAGTTTTGAAAAAAGAAGGAATTGTATTTTTGTTAGTGACTGTAAAATATCGTGCAAAGGAGAGCTTAGGCAATTTTTAAAGAAGGAGTGGGGATTGTTTGTTGGTTTCTGTGCCTGAAAATTGAAGCATACATAATAATTTCATGGTCCTTTCTTTTTTTTTTTTTTCTTTTTTCCTTCAGTGGATCTATGGTAGACGTAAAGTGTGACTTTGTAGTAATTTGAATATATGCAGTAATGAGTATGAGAGGAAATCCTCAATATATTGATAATAGTGTTTGCAGAGCAGAGTTGAGAGTGTATTCAGAGAAGAAGGCATATGTCCTACATCTGAAGAATGTAGGAAAAAAGGAAACTTTGACTTGAGTAAGAAAAGAGTGACCATTTTGCAAGCTGAGGCAAAGTCCACATGGAAGAAAACTCTTCAGTTATGTTAGTAAAAGTTGCTTTGTTGGATGTAAACACAAGGAGATTGAATTGAAATCATGGAACAGTAGAAAAGACCCTTAAGATAATGGATTAAGGTGGGGTTTGGCACATATTGGTCTGCTATAATTTTTCCTCCAAAATTTTATTAAGTAAAAAGAATTTAAGAATTTAAGAATTTTGCAGAATTTAATACTGTTCACTGAATGTCTGCAAAGACCTTTGGTACTAGGCCCGTGCAGTTAAATTCTAGCACAACAGAACCTAAAGTCTCAAAGTGAGGAATATTGTTCGATCTTCACAGTTGGCTCTGCTCTCAATTTGATCTGCAGTATATTAGAATGATAAGTATGTTGAATGATATCATTTTGATTCTTGGTTGTGTCCTGTAGCTGCTTTCTAGGGGATGCATTTTATCATGTTTAAAAAAAAAAAAAGAAAAAGAGGGCAAGATTCCAAGGGCATGGCCAGTGTCATCAATACTTATGGTAGCACTTAATTTTGTATTTCAGGAGCATTTGCATTAGTTAATGAAAGCTACTTGCTATTCTTTACTGCTTTTTAATAGGTTAATAATTTGGGCTTAATTATACAGATCAGTATTGGCTAAGCATACAGCAGTGTTGTAATTGAGTTACTGTAAATTTTGGTATGGGATTTTTTTCAGCGGAAATTAATCCTTAATTCTGAAACAACACCCATCTTTGTGTCCTGCTTTTCATGTACAAGAGCTGTAGCTGTAAGTTCTCCCTGCAGAGATGGGTGAATTTGTCCTACATATGGGGAATGCATTTTCATGGGCAAGATGCGTAACATGTTGTTTAACAGTTTGTTGTGAAACAGAGCCAAACAGTTTGCTTATTGATCAGAAATGTGAATCGTTACCTAATGTGAAAGCCATGGAAAGGAAGAGCATTGCCATCAAAATGGAAGTGCTGAAGTGTTTTGAAGGTTCCTGAGGGCACTAATGATGTTATTTTGGTTTTTTTTCCTTTTCCCTCACAAGGGGAAGCTATACTGAATTACTATATCAGGAAATATGTATTAGGTAAGCTATACTGAATTATTGCAGGAAATTCATTAATAGTTTTAACTGCGGGGGAAAAACAAAGCAAAACAAAACAAAACTAACATTTAGTTATATCTGGCCAAGATTTGAGGATGTGCTTAAAGCACGTGACAGTATTGGCTGCATTAATTCTAGGAGATGGCAGCTGGCAAGCCTTAAGTCTGCTGTGATCATGGACAGGCAAGCAATTTCTTCATTCAGTTAATTGCTTTGGAACAAACAAGATGCAGGATAAACAAGTGAGCTCAGTTTCTTTTTCTACCTGAAATGACGACTGCCTGTACTTTGGACAGGGAATGTCTGTGTTTTGGGGATTTCTTCTGAGGTTTTTGAGGTTTGAAAAATCCTTTTCTAGTGTGTTGTTAATAACTGTGTAATGCAGGGCTGGATTTCAGCATTGATTCCTAATACAGAGTAATGTCACAACTTAAAACAACATTCAGTGTTTTCTTTAGAATTCAGTGCACATTCCCAAGCAGTAAACCAACTGTAAAGTATTTGGCAAGAGAAAATTTATAGAACTATGACTTCATGTCTGTCACACACACTTTCTCTTTTGCCTGTGTACTGTGCTGACGCTGTGTGTTGTTCTGAATTTGGCAAATCTGGTCCTGAACCAGGAGTGTAGGACAGATCTGGTTTCATGTTTGCTGCATGACTTAAAAACCTTCCATTATAGGAGCTTAACATGAAAAAATATTTCTGTGTATTCCTACTTGTTGTTGCACATTGCTGGCATGAGTTGACTAGTTTGACCCTAAAAGAGCTACGAGCTGATAGCCATGATAATGATTTGCAGTGCATTTTAAACTGAGTTTGGCACTAATTGTTAAGAAGGCCTTCCTTCATTCCTGTGATATTTATTAGACTGAAAACTCTTAATAAATGGAAGTATTTTCAAGACTTATCAAGATACTCACCTTGCTTTTTGTAAAGAATGGAGTTCGTAGTACTTTTGAGTCAAGGCTGTTTGTGCTTGAAAGAAGTACACTGCTTCCTGCATTAGTCTGGCAATCTCTGAGTCAGGAAAGGATTTCCTAGAATATGCAGGGAATACGGGACAGGGTGAGCGTTGTCAGATTGATAAGTTAAGCTTGCTAGAGGATGGAAGTGCACCTATAAAGAGGAAACCAATCTGCAAAAAATACATTAATATCTTTAGCAGAGAGGATCTTAGAGGAGAAATCTAATTGGGGGATACTGAAGAAAAGTGATGAATTTGAAATGGCAGTTAAATAAAAAGAAAGGTCAAGATGAGAAAAGAAAAGGCCTGATGGGGAGGGGTGTTTTGTTTGAAGACTATAAATTAAGCAAGGCTCCAGGTATTAGGAACTGGTGATGCCCTGAAATGTAGGCTGTGTTGGTTATAGTTGCTTCTGGATTTGTTTTATTCTGCTGCCTAGGGAAGAAATAATACATGTTAACAGTTTTGTACGGTGAAATATTTGCATTTATCACAGTCCTTGGGGATTCTTCAGCTGATTAAAATAAAGTATTGGCAGGGGGAAGAGAAAGGATAAGGGCAGGGAGAAGCCTCAGTGTCCATTTGTACAAAGCTACAGTCTTCTTAGGTATAGTTATACAGTTGGTTTTTTACTTTTGAAAAGCAATATATAAAACCTTTGAGTTTACAGTGAATCTCTCTGAAGATTTATCTGAATGGCAAAAGTTCTGTGTACGTCTGTAAGCTTTAGAATGGGATCCTGTACATGCATTTGCTTTTTATTTTCTGGAGAGTCTGTAGCTCACAATACTGACGCTGTGCTCATGTATAACTCTCTATCAAACATGGTGCTTGTTCTGCAGTATCTGTAGCTTTTTGATAGGAGATTTTGAAGTTAGATGCCTGAAAATATCTAACATATGTGGCATTGAGGTGTAACTGTGTTGGGCAAAACTATCTGTGTTAAGTATGTACCTGTATGTAGCAATATTAAGTATATTATTTATATGGTGAATTTCAAGAAAACTGAACACAGAGTTGTTTTTTATTTCAGTTCACAGGAAAGCCAAAAATAGGTCATGTAAGAAGAAAAGAGGCTACCAAGATAAATGTTTAATATTTGAAATTCAGGAAAACCACTAAGTGACATAGTTTTATTTTTCATTTCAAACTCATTAGTTTTTACAAAATGACCTTGAATAAAATTACCCTAAAGGGACTGTCTTATATATTCTGAGCTGATATACTCAAATGAAGGCTTTTTCTCCATCCCAAAACCTATTTTAGGGCTATTGTTGAAAGAACATTGATACTAAGGATGATGACTATACTTTTTGTGTGGCACTAATCCATAGCAGAAACAGTTCATGCTGAAATTGCCCTTGAAAATAAAGTAAGACTCCTACAGCCAAGCAAAGGACTTCCAGCTCTAGATTACTTACAAGCATGACTTCTTTACACAGTATCAGAATTAGAGAGGCATGTCAAGTGAACGATGAAGCAAACCATCTCTTCTGTGTTGCTGCGAGTATAAAAAGACATTATAAATCATAAACGCTATGTATAAAAAAAGCATTTCTTAGTGCCACATTATAAGTTTACCGCAAAAAAAAAAAAAAAAAATGGACACCTAGAGTAATTTTTTATAAT
>VZRQ01000586.1:2547838-2672688 GCA_013397975.1 Machaerirhynchus nigripectus
AAAAAAAAAAAAAAAATGGACTCCTAGGATATATTTTTATCATTTTTATTACTGGATTTAGGAGACTTATGTATCCATTCAATTAAGATGAAGACGCAGGGAGAAGAACAGTAAAAATTAAAAATGAAGCTTGGAGATTTGTAATACCCCTTTTCCTGAATTATAAGTGGTGGCGATCAAAGTGTCAGACAGTCTTGATAAACTGCTTTGTCTGTGTTCAGACTACTTCATGAAAATTTGAATTATTTTGGAACAAACAGGAAGAAATGGAACAACCAACCATATGAAAACTGGTATGTGTGAATGATGATTTTATGACACCTTTCATCACAGGTTCACTTTAGAATGCCTTATTGATAATTGCGCGGAAAGGAAAACTCTGCCTAGATATGCACAGAGACAGTTCTACTTCTGCTCTAAATTTAGCTTTTTCTTAAATTATTTTTTTAATTCAAGCATATGAATCATCATCATCATCCTTATTTCATGAATTTGTTACATTTTGGAACAAACTAATTTTCTTTGGGCTATTTTCTACTTTTTCTAATTCGCTTACTTTTCTGCTTCGTTTTTTTTCCTCTTTTTTATTTTCCTTATTATTTGAGGACTCTCTAAATTTAGGTAACCCATTGCTCCTCTGTAGAAAGATTCATCAGCAAGGCTTCTTCCCATAAACGAGGGTCTTTATATCTGTAGAGCTAGTGGTGTGTCTCATGAGTTCAGATATCTGATCCTGTAATACAGGATAAATGGGCAACGTCCATACGCCCTTCCTTTTCCATTTTATTGAGAAATGGTAAAAAACCCCATAAATCTCTATAGACTCACCGCTCAGAGCTGTGGCAACATTACTCTCTTTTCAAACAGTTAGACTAAACAATCTTAAAACTGCAAAGAGAACTGCATCTAGTTTTTTATCCTGTCTGCAGATCCATTATATTCCTGTTACAGAATCCTCTACACAAAATCTGCCTGAAAAGTTCTCAAGTGTTGTGGTACATAATTTCTCAGCTGCGTGGCCTGGAGGTGCAATTCAGTGCACCTAATATTAGGAATCTAAGTTCCCCATCTTTTTAATAATTTGAGATACAGGCCTAGATGTTTAAAAATAGCTGAGAGAGAGAGATGCATTCATTTGGACACAGTAAACTCTCTTTGGAGTGTTTTAAATATAATCCTGCTGTATGTGTGACTGAAATGGGCATTTGTGCCCTCTACTTCATTGGAAGGCATTTGTTTTCCCATAAGCTTTACTACCGTGAACTAAGCAATGTGCAAAGTGAAAATTGTATTTGTGGCCTAATTGTAGAATTGATGTTGCTGTAGTACCCGGGACAGAGAGGTGCAGCACACACAAATCCAGCGAGAAAATGGAGTGAGTTTTATTATTTACAACTTCTACTTATATATGCTATAATTCCATAGGTGATTGGTCAGTGGTCACCCACCTCCTGGGGTGATTGGCTGAAGTCCTACAACGCCCAATTCCAAACACTCTCTGTCGTGTACCCAAACAGAGCAGAAAAACAGCAGGTGTTCAGATACTATTTAAAAAAACCATCTTATTGTTTTCATAGCTTGCGTGAGAGAGATTCTCACAGAATACAGCAAGAAGCAGGGAAACCCTTCTGCTAGCAGCTTTTCAGTATCCACAAATTGACACTGATCTAACTAAATTGTTTGCTAAAGCCAATTTGCCTAAATCCACGTAGCAAGCTTCTATGACTATGCTTCAAACCATTAAGGAGTGCCCAGCACTCGTTTAGCTTGGTTTGTCTTCCAAACCCATTTTCCCACACTTAACAGAATTTACTAGAGGCCATCTCTGATGTAAATAAGTTAATTTGCAAATCAGTTTAGCTAAATTGGAGAAGTTTCTCTGTGATTTCTGTTAAGGTCAATTGTGACAATAAAGTGTTCTGACCCTCATAAAATATTCTAGGAAACCACTGTTGCATGCCTGGAACTGTCAGTTCGGGTCCAGACCGCTGAGATGTCTGAAGTACACTTGCTTTCAGCATGCAGTGGTCTTCTTGAAATTAAAGTAGTTGAGTGAAATCAGGTTGAACTGACTCCTATCTACTCAGCTACTTCTGAGACACTCGTTGCTTGTGTTTAGTACTTTTCTTTTTGCCTTGCCTTAGCCTCTTCCAGCTCTAAATTCCATATATTTGCAGACTGTTGTTGCCATATGTCTGCATGTATTTGGCTTGTGTATGCTTTGGATTGCACAGCGTGAGCCCTGAGATCAGTTCTGGGTTTCCCCAGTTGTTACTGTGGTAGGGAGAGTAATGAGTTCCCAATGCAATTCACTGTCATGTGTGTGACCTCACCAAAGTCTAGCATATTTTAGAGAGCTTGGATCTTCTTTTTTCATCAAGTCAGTAAAATAATCTTTATTCCATTCTAGCCATCTTCTTAATGGTAATGTCGAAGAACTGTGACAGGTGCCAGCATACTTTGTTGCAATTTATAATGTCACATAACCACCAAGTGATGTTTTTTCACCCTTCACATTCGTGCTGAATTCCCTCCTTGTTTGCAGTGCCCCTCAAATGCACAACAGAGCCATTGAACGCTCTTGGGACGTACTTTGGCTGCATGAGCCCTGTTGAGGCAGGCCTCTAAATCTGTTACATCAATATTAGTGGGTTCCATTCCCCTCGGCACACCCCACCTTCTGCGTTTCCAAGCCAAGGAGCAGAGGCTGGGATGGCTGCATCACAAGGGAGGATTTACATGAGTCTGGGATTTGTTCACAATCAGCAGAGAAATTCTCGTAGTAAGTAGCACGCTTGTGTTTTTGTGGTGGATTGCACCCAGGAGGATCACAGGGCGAGGTCTGTCCTCTGCCGTGTGGGGCAGTGAGAGCAGTAGTGACAGAGCTGCCGTGGTCAGCTGCTGGGGTAGACTGGTGGAGGTCCATGCAGGTGCAGCCTTGGTTTTGTCCTTCAGGCCTTTTTTGGAAACAGAGTAAGACACACACCAGAACACCAGCAACCACAAAACCTGTTTTTCTGCATGAAAGAATGGCAATCACAATCAAAATGGACAACAGCATGTTTTAAATTAAAAGCTACGTAAATAGTCTCTGTTCAAAGGGAAAGTAAAGCAGGGGCTCATCAGGAAGCCTGAGAGGAGGCTGCAGTAGGCACACACCTGCTCAGCAGTGCTGAAGTGATGTTCAAGTGGAAGGCACAATGTGCTTAGGCAGCATCACAGTAGCTCAATTTAGTTTCTTTTTATTTTATGAAGCTGTAAAAATTCCATAACTGTAAATTTTAGTTCTGCTGTTTTAATTTTTGATACAAGAAACTATCAGGACTGAGTTTTGGCTATTGCCCTCTTTAAATGTCTCCTTTGCACTGCTGTGTATCCCTGCTTGAGGAAACTAATGTGGCTCTCTGCATTGAGTGAGCTATACAATTACACAGTTGCAGGTTATACAACTGCAGGTTTTATATAATTTCCTCTGTCTGTGTCTGCCTGGGGAACAGAAACACCAAGATCTTCAGATCTTGTTGTTGTTGTAGGTAATAGACCCATACTTTCTTGGGGGTCTGTTATATATTGTGTATACTCAAAATATATAGCCTTTAAATGTAGAAATTACAGTAAAAGGCATGTATTAAAATTGTATTGTTAGCACCCTGAATTAGGGAATACTAAAATTTTACATTTAACAGTAACACCATCCTCTGTGCATATTTAAGACACAAGATGGTAGTGCTGGGTGATACTATTTACTTAGACAATGAGGGCTGTTGCTGCCTCCACAGTTTGTCACCAAACTTGATTACATGGTATAGATATATTTGTAGGTAGTTACTAGTTTGTCATATATTTTGTGCTAAAAGAGTTTCCCTTTCTTTGGATTATATCTATTCTACCTCTGTGGGAAGTGAAAATATTCTTGTAACTTTGAGAGTCACTGAGTAGATGAGACGAGCAGATTCAGTGATTAAATGAAGAATAACAAGATGATGCTATAAAGATGACCTTAGTTTGCTCGTTACATATTCAGCTGCCTTCTCAACACTGCTGTGGGCATCAGAATGATTTTTATCCATCCAAGCTGACTTTTTACTGAGGTCACTAATGTATACAGCGGCCTGTGTGGACAGTTTACTGCATAGTGTTCAGCAGTGTCAGAGTAGAGTACAAATACAGACTTTCTGTCAAAGATCAAGATCTGCCCTCCAAATATTGCCAGAATAAATAAAATATCATGGAAAAACTGCTTCTGAAGAACAGCTCCCTATTGCAGCTTTGTTTTTTCTAGAAGCTGACACTTATTTTCTTAACTGCAGTTAATGACTTCACCCATTTCAGAGAAAACAGTCTCCTAGTTTACTAGAAAGAGATTGCTTGTCTACATGTCATTGGAAATGTCATAAATATGAAAAAAACCTGCTTGATTTAAATTTCAAAACAACAGTTCTTGCTAGTGTGACCCTAACCTGTTCATGCATTGTGGAGCTGCTTGGCATCACTTCAACAACTTTTGTTTCATACTTGTGTTATAGTTTCTAGCAAATGAGAAGAGTTGTGAGAACCAGGTTTGGTGCTTTACTGGCTGGTGGATGCTTATGTGGTACATTAACCTCACACTGATGTATTTCTTTAATTAAGTTTGTTCCCAAGTAAAGTAAGAATTATTACATTTTTAAATGTTTATACTCACTGTAAGATCTGACTTAGAGAAATTTCTGTTTCATGATTTTGACCTGAGGACATACAAACTTCCAAGGTTTGTCTGTTGCAGAGCTTATGTTTAATTCTGGTAGTGACTTTTTTTGGTCAGGAGTCAGGCAAGGTAAACAGTGATGTCAAGAAACATGAACTGTCTCATTTGCTTCAGTGGATGCTGAAGCCATGATCTGACCAATAGGCATCAGCATGATTAATCCTTTAACTGATTAACACATTAAAAGAAAAAATCTCATTTTTCTGGTCATGTAATCTTATAAAAAATGTGAAGTCCATTAACTTCAAAAGATTGTAGCTTAAGGACTAAGATAAAAACTAAATATTCAGGTAGACTCATACCATAAAAGATAATGCTTTCATTAATTAAATTGTGAAATTCTAGTATTAGGAGGACAACACTATAGAAGCTACGTGACTTTTGCATTGTGGTTTACAAGGTTTTGTTGTTTTTCTGTAAAATAGGGTTGTCTTAATAGGCACAAAAACTCTGTCTTGAATTGAACAGCTGTATAAATATTTCCTGATGACTCCCTTTCAACAATAGCTGATGGACAAAAAAAAAAAAAAAGAGAAAAATAAAAAATACCTGTTGGTATTACCCTGGGATGTAAACACACTGCAGTATTCCTCCCTCCTCAGATTATACAAAGCTCTGTTCCTTGAGCTTTGCCAATGCAATGTTGCCCTCCTCCTCCTGGTGAACCCCTTCTGAGGGGCACTCCAGGGCCAACAGCAAAGTTTGACCTCACAAAGAGTTGGTAACTGTCATCCAGGAATGGGAATAATTTGGTGATGCTGCTTTTCTTCCCAGGGCGTTTGTATCAGTGCGTGGGCCAGGCTCATTGCATCTTCTGCATAAATCATTTGGTCATTGCCTAAATTCCTGTTGAGTATTCTGTTTTCATCAGTTATCTTGGTCAAATTCTCAATGTCTCTAACCTGCTCTGAATTGGTGACCAATAACAACATGTTTGGGAAAAGATGGAAACCAAGGAAGAATGTAATGACTTACTGTGATCAAGTCTTCTAGGAATGCAAGTATATACCTTTTCTTCATGCAATCTGTTCTTTTAAGTGTGTCTGCTTTTGTTATGGAGCCAAGTTGGAGAGATGTGGACTAGTGGATACTGTCCAGATGACCAAAGTGGTGAGAAATTTAGAAATTATGGCCTATTGAGTGGAGTACAACCTAAGGTTGTTTGTCTTAGGGAACATAATGTAGAAAGACAGGGGACCTGAAATGGGCTGCTACAAAGAAAAGGGTAAGTTTTTCCAGTGCCCATACCAA
The DNA here is from genome assembly GCA_013397975.1 of Machaerirhynchus nigripectus. Lineage (NCBI taxonomy): Eukaryota > Metazoa > Chordata > Aves > Passeriformes > Dicruridae > Machaerirhynchus > Machaerirhynchus nigripectus. Next base: position 2,553,837 of record VZRQ01000586.1, read on the forward strand.
AGAGAGCAAAACACACTAGGATTAAATTGGAGGTGGAAGGATTTAGTATAGGTTTAGTTTAATTTTAGTCCAGTGCTTTAGTTTAGCCAGAACAGATTCTGACGGTACTGAGCTGAAGCCATAAGCATGAATATCAAGACTTACTTTGCTCCTGTCTCCTTGCATCTTTCCAAATTCTGTGGAGTTGTGGATTTAAATTTCAAATTGCGCTTCTGCAACTGGACAGTTATAGAACAACAAATAATTGTCTTGGACAAGAAAATCCATACTTCATTCCCATCCATGCTTGTTTTATGTTTTGTTCTTACTTGCAATAGTACTTTGTAGGAGTTTTAAGAAGTGGTAGAAATTGTTAATAATTAGGAGATTATATATTTCTTGTCATTTAAATTTGGGAAATGTGCATTTGCTGGTGGATTGCAGAACAAGGGAGCGGTCTCAAATTATAGGTTAAGGTTTTGTGTCATCCTGATTAATTTTTTTTAATGTGTTCTTACTCCATGTTGCTGATGTGTGTACCTGCTAAAAGCACAAAGTGACAAAAGTAGTTCCCTATGACTCCTGTGAGAGAAGTGTTGTGAGCCAGGAGAATTATGGAGTCAGGCAATGTAGACTGAAGTTATTTGTGTTCATATTTAAATAACTGTGTAAAAATAGTGATGTTGAAGAGAGCAGTAGTTCACCAGGAAGAGGTGGCTGGGAATGTTTTTGCTCTACAGTTTCTATGTGCAGTCATGAATTCCTGCTCCAGAGTTTCTAGTCACGAAGCAAGCTTTAGGCTTTTTTGTGAGTCTGGCAGGTGACTAAGGAGATGCAGCATCCTATTGTTCTGGCCACATCAAATTGAGAGTCATCATTTATGGTTTCTGTCACACAAATAAAGATTTACAATCCTGTTCTGCATAAGAGAAGATGCCAGCCAATTTGTACCTCTCTATCTAGACTCCGTATGAAAGACTTGCACTAGTTTATAAATAATCCAGTGAGGGATCTAAATAAGTGCAGGGAAAATAGAAACATTTATAGTCTGTGTCTGTGTCAAAAATACTTTTGATTTATTGAGAGATCCATCTTCTCATGGAAAATGGTAGCAAGATTTTTACCTGAAATAAGATCTGAAAAAAGGTTCTGAAAAACTTGAGAATAATAAGAGATGCCTTCTGAAACACCCTCTAAAGCCTTGACATCAATCAGACCTTATTTCCCATATATTTTATATTTGTTCAACTGTTTCTTCTTCCGAATTTGTCATGCCTTCTGATGTTGTGCCATTTGTTGTTAGTGCTTATACAGGAAAAAGCATTTTTAACACTCTTAAATGCTTTTCTGAATCAGGGCTGTAATGTTTTCCAGTAGTGAGTGTCTTTTATATGTGGAAGTACATTCAAATGCATGAAAGGCAGCTGAAATGCTGGGTAGTATTTATTACTTGGCTAGTAATAAATTTGTCCAAACTGCAGCTTAGAGGAGATAGAATGTATTCATAAATTTTGTGTTGTTATTGTTGGATAATTTAGATGTAGGGAAGGAGAAATAATGGGAAGGGGCAACATTGTTAATTTTTTAAAATCAGCTGCTAATTCTGAAATGTCATTTTCAGTAGACATTTCACTAAAAATCAGAAAAAAATTGTAAGGTAGGTTTAAATATTTTGATGTTGAGAGAAAAAAAAACCAACCAAGAGACTAAACCCTGAATAAAACTGGAAAAACGTCCATTATTGACTAATCTGTATTAATGTTTGGTTTTTCTGTGTGTTCCTCAAACTGAGCAGTCCATTATTTTTTTTGTTGTTGAAATGACTGTCTCTGGTTAGGCATTTGAAGCTTTCTGGGGAACCAGGAAGAAAACAGGCAGAGTTTAGCACTTTCTGGAGGACTTTTACAGCAGAAGCAACAAAGGGCAAACCACGCTTGGATGTCAAACACCCAAAGCAAAACCTACAGATTGCTGGGGTCAGAGAAGAAGGTGTGGTGGGTTCAGGCTGCCTCAAACGTGTACCAGGACGTCAGAGCCATGTGCACTTCAGACAGCTTCTGCGTGGTTGTCAGGAGAAGCTTCATTAATTTCAGAATAATTGTTGCCCTGGGAATGGAAATGCAGAAATCTTGCCTAAGAATTTCAATAGAAGTAAAAGATACGAAAAGCATTTTAAAAAGAGCCCAAAACCTGGTATGGTTGGTGGCCTTGATGAGTTCATTAAATCTCAGGCTCAAATAGAAGTAAATTTTAAAAAAATACAGTAGATGAGATTTCTTATACAAACATGAGTATATTCCATTAAAAGCCTGTGTGGATAGATGTAGTGAGACTTTATGAACATCTGTTTGCTTTTTCTCAGAGTTCATTATGCAGAAATATGTCTCTTCTGCTCATTTTGAAGTTTGGACATTAAACTTAATTGATTCATAAGAAAGCAACATGGATAATAGACTGCTATTAATGTGCATAACTTACTAAGGTGAGCTTTGTTCTGCTGAATTAATAAGTGAATTTTAACAAAAAAAGGCCCAATTACCAACAGAAACGGAACAGAATTTCTTTGTATAAATAAGGTATAAATAAATGTTACCAATTTAGATTTTCCTCAGTGGAGGAGAATGACAGAAGTTTCAGTATGAGAAATCACAACAGTTAACGTCGCTGTAACAGCAGCTATTCTGAATTAATGGAGTATGACTGCATGCAGGCAAGGGAAGGGCTTTTACTCTTAAAGAAGTAAGTATTATCCTTACAGACACCACTGGGAGAAAACCCCACCGCAAACCAGAAAAAAACCACTTCAGAAGGCATCTCTGCTATTTGGAACGCCTACTCAACATTTATTCTTTTATGCTCCTGTAATTTGTGCCATGATGCCTCTTCTTTACCCTGAGAAGTTTGCGTTACAAGAAGTACACTGAGAAGTGTTGTTGTGCAGCTGTTGTACCAGAGTCTAGGCTTGTCCCTGCCCTGTGAACAGCAGCTGTCCTGTGTGGGCTGAGTTATCCAGTGCCAGTGCTGTGAGGTTCTGCTGTTGAGTCCCACCTGGCTGGTGTGTTGTCAACTTGCAGACCTATGTGAGTCTTTCTCTTCTAGAGAACTTTGTAGACCTACGATGAGGGATTTTCCTTTCCCATACATGGGAGAAGTGGGAACTCCAGCCTATGTGCTCTTTCTACACGTGTTACGAGGTCTTTCACACAGCACTCAGTTTTGACTTGGCTTCGCTGGTGAAGCTCATCAGTCTCAATCCCATTTCCAAAGTCTGAATGACTGTTTCACTTTGAAAACTCAAAGCAGGAGAAATACTATTTCAGATAAATGGTAACTTTTCATCAAGATGAAAAAGTTCTGAATGAGTCAGAAATTTAGACCAGATCTGTTCTTTGCAAGGGTATTTACTGGTTGCAGGTAAATAAGCTTTTGAGGAAAAAGAGTTTGTACAACTTGCAGTTTCATACAAGATGAACGTACTGCTACGTGTTCCCTGTGCAAGGAACCTTTTGCAAAAGTATGACATAAAAAGTGTGTTGTGTGAAGGAATAGCTACTAAAAAAGTCCTAATCCTTAAGTATTTAAAATTTTTTTTTCTAGTATTAACAGAAATTTTTGCACTCCTTATGTGCACTATACTGAGTGCTGTTTCTCAGTCACTGTAGTATGAATTGAAATACGAGTTAGTTCAGTGATCTGTTTGATGGAGTAATGAAGACGGACAGAGTCTGAGGTGAAGGCCTCTTGTACAGGAACATCAGCAGACACATATGCCCACCATGTAGGCTCATTTTGTTACTAATATTTTTGCTCACAGGACTGTCGAGGTTAACTGTGTCCATCAGATGTTTTACCAGGAGTGCTACATTCCTGATGTTGCTGAAAGGTTTCCATCTGTGAAATACAACAGCATGTTTCCCTGGTACTCACAATATCGTAGAAAAATTCCTTTCAGAGCAATTCTGCTAAAGGGAGAAAGAAATGCTAAACTAATGAAAGCACGTGTCTTGAATATTTAAGTTTAACAAGGTCTTTGAATGATCAAAGCTGCAAATAATTCAATCAAAAGGGGAGGGAGGGAAGAAGCCCTGAAAATATCAAGTGCCCTCTGATAACTTTATGACCGGATATGCAGCTTTCTCAAATGAGCCCAGAGTTTGAGCAGAGCCAGGATTATTTTGACAGCTATGCAGAAATGGGCAGTGTGATCATTCTGCTTGTGGTCTTCTGCCTGGGGGTTTGAAACATGACCTTTATGTCCTGTTTTATTTGCTGATTCGGCTGCCTTAGAAATGAATAATTGGCCAGGTAAATCTGGATATTGAATCCAATTGAACCTTGAATTGAGCAGTGACCCACATAAGGATCTTTTGAACTGACTCTCCATAATATACATCATGGGGGGCTTTTTGGAGCAAAATGAACCTCATGGTTTTTTTCTGTGTTGAGTTCTCCAGAGAAGGAGAAGCAGTAGTATCTGTGGTGAGGAAAGAGCATGAAGGGTAGTTGGAAAATGCATATGTGTGGATGAAAGGGCAAAGTGGGGCACCTCTGCTCTTCCATCTGGCCATCCCAGGAGTAGCAAGCAGTTCCAGGCTGATTTGCTAAGAGTGATAGACAGAATCTGCTTCATAGCATTTCTAGTAGGATTGTAAACTAGCAATCTTTTTGGAAGAATTTAATCTTGCACCAGTGAATGCAAGATTGCATTGGCTGCAACCAATAACTTTTTTTTTTACAATAGATTTGTATTAATTTTCTTAGTATAAATGGGTGTTTTGCTTTCTATATAGTTTCAGGTTATATCCGAGGCAGTCATTCTTTTGATCATCAGCTTCTGCCATTTAAAGAGTACCAAGCAGTCTAATGGATAAGTGGGAAAAGCACTAGAGAGATCTTTCAATCCTGGGGAAGCCAGGTTAATCATGGTGAAGGATTATCTGAAGAAGTCTGCCAAGGTAAAGGCACTTCTAGCTTATCTATTAATGATAGTAAATAGAACTTGAAACAGCAGGGTTTTTTATGTCCACCTCTTCTATGTGCAAACTCTACTTGTCATAAAACAATGGAAACTAGAATAAACTTTTAATTTTTCTTAATGTCTGTGATATTTGGAATAGATAGAATAAGGCGAGAAGAAAAAGATGAGATGAAAAAATGTATTTTTCTTAAATTCTCTCTATTTATACATATCTTTTTATCAATAAAGTATGTTGGTATGAATAACAATTTACTTAGCTGTAGACGTCAAGACAAGTTGGCTACTAATAATGTTAAATCTGTCTTTCTTTTTGCTATGTTAAACAGAGCTAGTAATCTGAATATATTTTTCTTCAATGAAGAGTGATAACTACTATAATTATTAATGCAATGCCAGTCACTTAAACATGTGGTATTTAGTATGAGTAATAGTCTTTCTTTTAAAACAATTTTTACTCCCACGGTCATAATTTCATTACTTACTTCATGTCATGTTATTATTAAATGGAATATACATAAATGCTCTTCAGAAAAGATATTGCTGACACTTTCAAAATAGTTTTAGGTCTAATTAAACTTCCACCATAACAGATCAGGCATTTGGGGTTTTCCAAATTGGTTTTTTTTTTTTTTTTTTTAGTAGCAGATGAAGTGCCAATGGAACAGAGAGAGAGAGAAAGGCAAGTTGCTGTGACATGATGTATTTGATCCACCATGCCAGCGTCTTTTTCCCATGTGGAAATGTTAAACGCAAAGTGCCAGGTGTGTCAAGACACAACTGAAAATTAAAACTGTGACATTTGGGTGTGTTGCCAGTCAGCTGGGATGCCACGGAGCTTTACGAGGCTAAGTACGAGCATTTGATGTGTTGAAGCTGATGGGACTACTGGAATGGGTAAACGTCTTGGAGAAGCCCTTTTTGTAAGTTAGTGTTATGAAACACTCTCTTCAAGCCTAGGGCCTGTTAGGTTTCCATTAGCAGACAAGTAGTGAGGGTAGGTCCAAACACAAGGAGTACTGAATGCCCTCTGGTGATGCAGAGGCAAATGGTCTCCCCAATATCACAGAATGATAGAATGGTTTGTGTTGGAAAGGATCTTAAATATCATCTAGTACCAATGCTCCTGCCATGGGCAGGGACAACTTTTACTAGACCCGGTTGCTCAGAGCTCCATCCAGCTTAAACACTTTCAGGGATGGGGTAGTCACAACTTCTCTGGGCAACTTGTTCTAGGGCCTCACCACCCTCACAGTAAAGAATTTTTCCCTGATTTCCAATCTAAGCCTCTCTTTCCATTTGAAACCATTGCCCCTTGTCCTGTCACTCCTTGCTCTTGTAAATAATCTCACTCCATCTTTCATGTGGGGTCCCTTCAGGTACTGGAAGGCTGCATTTAGGTCACCCAGAGGTCTTTGCTTTCCAGGCAGAACAAAGCCAATTCTCTTAGCCTTTCCTAATAGTAGAGGTGCTCCATCCCAAGTGCATCATCTATCACTTGGCCTTGTTGAACCACATGATACTCCCCTTGGCCCATTTTAAAAATTATTTTTAGGCCTGTGAAACATGTCAGAAGAATGCTACCTCCAGTGAATTGCAGGAGGGATCACATTATAATTCACATACTTTATTTGCTTGTGTTCTGAATGCAGTTCAAATTCTGATTTGTGGGAGTTGTATTTTTTTTTATCTGGATCAGATGTAAATATTGGGAATAGATTTGATTTTTTCAAGACTGAAATGTTTGAGAAGGAGAATTGTGGATCTATTGCATCCACACTTCTGGAGTTAAGAGAAACATCACCTCATTGTCTTTATCCTACATGCAACGAATAAAACTGCTGTCACATGTGACTTCTTTTTATTCCAAAAGAAGAATTAAATGATATTTTGGCTTTTTGTTGCTGCCGTTCTCCATGGTTCAGAGTTGTGGTTTTCAAAGGAGAAAATCCAGAATTTGTGCCAAATTGTATTGCATGCCAATAATGTTTCAGCTTATTAAACTGCTATGTGATTTCTGCTTGGCAGAGGTCAATAGTCATTTATCACTCATCTTGTAAATTGCTCTAAACTGGGTTTAATGAATAGTTGTTAGTTCAGTGGAGAAACTCTTTGTTTACAACACAATAGAAACTGTCTTTTTTCCTTACTGAATGCATCAGAAAGCTCTTATTATTAGTTATTGATTTATTTCAGCATTTTTTTCCTCAATATCATTATCCTTTATCAAGTAGGAAAAAAGTCTCAGTTTTGTATGCAAGAATTACAAGGCTAAACTTTTGAAAGACATTCATATTCTTAGGTTTTTGCTTGTGGATCAGATGTTGAAAAATATTTATTCTTTTGACTATTCAGTGGAAAATCGGCTTTGGAGAATATTTTAATTTTGTGAGGGGTTATTAAATGGTTATTTTATATTAGTCCAAAATAAAGTGCATGAGAGGCAATTGCTTAAGAGTTTGGCATGGGCTTTCTGCTGGGCATATCTGCAAACCTTTAGAAATTAATTTAGTGTGTGATGGAAGCCAAAATGCAGTGCTGTTTATGAGACTCTGAACAATTATAGGTGTAGTATCAACTTCTTGTAAAATGTCACTTTCACAACTGATGGAAGTATTTCCTAGACCTGATTAGGATTTTGGTTTCATGCTCTTTCTTCTTATCTTGATAGTTACTTGTATAATTTGATGATTCAATAAGTCTTTTTGCCATTCTGATTATGTATTTATTTTCTTCTGACATTGGTGGGAGTTTGAGCTACATTTGTTTTCATTTTCCTCATGTAACACAGCCCTATTTACAGCTCTGGCCCTGTTAAGACCAAGAACGTGCTTTTAAGTCAGAGTTAAGCCAATAGGCTTGCTTGCTGGCTTCATTGTTTAGGCTAGCTGGATGGCTGAGGTCATGGCACACATACAAAAGTAATCAGTGATGCCAGTAAATTCCAGTTGAATCACAGAATGATTGAGGTCGGCAGGGGCTTCTGGAGATCATCTAGTCCAAAACCATGCTTAAATGCAGGGCAACCAGGTTGCTCAGTAAAGTATCCAGTTTGAGTGTATCACAGGGTGAGGACTCCACAACCTCTCTGGGCAACCTGTGCCAGTGCTTGACCATCCTTGCAGTAAAATGCATTTTTCTTGCACTAAACATAATTTCCTATATTCCAATTTTTCCGATTTATTTTGTCCTGTCTCTGAGCACATCTGAGAAGAGTCAAGCTTTTGTCATCGTTCATTTTCACTGATGCATGGCTGAGCTGAAAGATCCCTAAACTTGGCTTGAATCATTGTGATTACCTGTGTCAAATTATTTGTATGGAGAGGCTTAAAGCACTAAGAAAAAGACCTAGTTTTTTCTAAGACCTTTAATAATAAAAGCTCCGTGGCATCCCAGCTGACTGGCAACACACCCAAATGTCTAAGACCTTTAATAATAATAATCTTTTCTAAGATTTCATATGGGAAATCAGTATTCTTAATGTTCCATTTGGTGTGATTTACTAGTGTTGCATTTTGATGATTTTTCAGTGTTTAAAATAAATTATCACTCATTTGATTAAAAATAAACTAACATTGGCTATATTGGAAGAAAGGTAAATTTCTGTTTAGGAGGAAGCAGCACATTCTTATTGCACAAGCAGCTGGGTATAGTTTTCAGCTGGAGGGATAGTGGGGTATTTTACTTTCAGCAAAGAAGAAGTACAGCACGGAAAAGAAAATGTCCAGAGGTTTACTTCACACCATGGGGAAGAATCTTACTCATCTTGCCTGCCGTACCAAAGGGTGAGAGCATTTTTCTCTGTTAAAGCTTGTGTAGCCTTCATGAGTTTATAATTGCCTACTCTGAGCAATGCATGTGAAATCTCCTGTTTTGCAGTGGCAAACATTTCAGTACATCTCCTTGAACTATGAGCACAGCACACTAGCAATATAAACCCATCTTGGATTAATAAGAATTGTTTTTGTTTATAGTTTCTTCAGTGCTGAGCCATTTGCCCATTATGTAGAAAATTGTAACAGTCTGAAGCAGACTGGACTCAGAGACTGCAAGTGTCTGTTTCTGAGGCTCAGCCTTTTGATCTCTTGTATTTTGGGGTCCTCTGTAATCTTCAGAAAAACCCTATTGTCTGAACAACTTTTTTTGTGTGGCATTATTAACTCTACCACTACTCTCTACCTTTGTTCCTAAGCTACCACAACACTTCTTCGAGGCTTATTTAGCTATCACAGTGCTTCTTGTGTCCTCAAACAATTTAGGATATGTCAGTGCTTCTGTTATAAGTCATGGTTTTCAGGATGTCACTGCATTCTTCCTGCTCAGAAATATCGTGGACAAGGTATATTAGTAACAAAATCAGTTTTAATTGATTTGTTCTAACGGAAAACTCTTGATGGCTTTGGCTTGGGTTCAAAGCTTGTGTGAATCCCATGGATTGCTGTGTTGCTTCACCCCAGCACGCAGCCCCAGCCTTCCATGCATTTTCTTTCCTCTGGAAGGCTTTGCATTGTGGTGAAAGGATAAAAGGCTGCTGTGAGGGCTTTTCTCCTCTAAGTGCTTAGGTTAAGAGAAACAGCCTCAGTTTCATTCCAACTAAATGTCAAACTTGAGGCCAGTTTAGTGGAAAATAAACAGTTCTGTTGTTAAGAATTTAAACACGTTTTGCCAATTTAACCAGTTCATGTTCTTTACTAAAAGAAAAGTATTTATTTGTGTAATTGTTCTTCTCTATCTGCAACAGCATTGTGAATAAAATTTATGTACTTGCTTTTCAGATAATTAGAAATCATGGCTTGATAATTAACCTGCAGAGGAAAGAGGAGAATTAGGTAGAAGTGTCATGGTCTGCTTGTTTTAAGCCTGCAGATTTGTACAGGGGCGTGAGCCTTCATATAAATAATTTTTGGGTGCCCTAATGGGACATACGTACTTTGAGATGATTCTTCCCTGAAAAGAACATGTACACTCAGATTGTCCAAGAGTTAAGGCAACAGGACACTGCAGCTGTTGTACTGTAAGAAGTCTGCAGGCTTTATGAAGGATAATTACAGTTCTTTTGGGAAGTAAAAATCCCCTCCCTTCAGCAGCTGCAGAATATATGATTAGGTATCATGAAGCATTGCCTTGGATTAAACCCGTCTGATTGCTGAGCCTGAAAATCTGGTCCTTTAAACTGCCTGCTGTTTGATTATACCTCTGTGTCAGGATTTGGGATTACAGCAAATGACTCCAAAGAGCACAGGTACCAGAAGTAGATCAAAAACAGCCTTACACTTCAACATTTTCCCTTGTGGCAGGTCAGGACTGTACACACACGTGTGTAAGTGCTGAGGGGAGAGTCAAAACTTTCTGGTTTTAAGGAAGTCAACAAAAGGCATTCTTTGAATATCTGCTCTTCTGGGAGTAGTTGCAGATCTTTCATTAAGAGGGCAGCCATGGGTGCTTAAAAGGGAGAAATGCTCAGATGCAAGGAGAAACTAGATATCATTGTCTTCCTTTTTTTGATCACTGTTTTTATGCCTTACAGCTTTTCTGTGGAGTCTAGTAGCAAAATCAGTGTTGATTTAGGCTAGCTTAGGCTTTGCTGAAACTAGAAGAACTCATCCTATCCAACAACATAGATTAAAAAATTATTTAAGGTGGCATTTGGTATGAATGGGTGATAACTTGGGTGATAAAGTTGCTGGAAACTGAACCAACTAGTCTGAGTCCATGGGTGTCCAGCTTGATGATATCCCCAAAGGAGATATGACTGGCACTGACTGTTTATTTCTATCCTTTGTGTATGAGTCACTGCCCACAGCTTACTGGAATTGTCCCTGGGCCTTCTGTTGTATAGCCTGTCTTCTCAGGGGTTTTCTTTTTTTTCCCTTTTCCTCTTTTCCTTCTTTTTTCTGTTTTCTTTCCTTTTCTAAAACATACTAGAGTGTCTGCTAGTAGATAGATAGATAACACTGCTGGTGCCTGTCGATGCTATGAGAAGTACCAGTGTGTCATCAATCCCTAAACAGTTTGTCACGTTCACATGTCAGCACTGTTAAAGGTAGGGGAGCATTGCCACCCAGGTTTGAAAGTCAAGAGTGCGTTAGTTGGTTGGTTGGTTATCATCTTAATTCCGTTGCAGAACGGGGTCTGGGTCACTTCCTTTGATTTTTAGGTCTCTTCTGTGACAGAAGTGTAAGGTTTGCTTGTTTGGAAGGGGTTTGTTTTGTTTTAAATAGTGTTGTAAAATGTTTGTTAGCAGCAACATGGGGTCACATCTTAAAAAAGTAAAATAAATATCTCTTGTTTACTTGCCTGCCATATTATAACTTGCCTGCTTGACCTCTGTGGGCTTAGGGTCGATGATGCTGATAACATGTTCTGTTCTTGTGAATGAAGGCTGAGCAAGTGAGTCTGGCACTTCTGTCTTCTGAGTGTTTGATTTTTATGATCTCATTAATATTTTTAATGCCTTTTTTTATGTGTGGGGAATATAATACAGAACGTTGCTTTGTGCAAAACTTTATTTTTTTGAAAAATACAAATAGGAAAATATTTCATTTGTTTCAGTTCTAAAAAACTGCAACTTTCATGTGTAGGAAATACGTACAAGTTGGTTTAAAAGATACTTTTTCCATCAGTGTGGAGTATTTGTTTTTTTCCTGTTGCATTTTCAGTTTTTATATCAATGTATTTATCAGGCAGCAATAACTTTGAAAGATGAAGAGTTTTTGTTAGATCTTGCACTTAAGGAAAACAAAATATAGAACCAACAGGCATATGCTTCAACTTTTTTCCTATAGCTACATTCCAGTCACTCATGAAATCTATCCTTGAAAACATTTTTAGTCCTGAGTGGATCTCTCTCAAAAAAGATAAATCTCTATAAATTAAAATTATTTCATATTCAGTCCCTTTTAAGCATTTGCTAATTTACTTTGTGTTGACCTTGTACCTTTTCATTCAATAGGTCTTTTATTCAAACATATTAACAGATTCCTGTGTCTGAGTTATTTTAAACTTCTCTTGCCATTACGTAGGCTGCAGCTATTATGAAGAGTTGACTAATAATTGCTCTTTTATGTACATCAGTGAAGGAATTGTTTACCCAAGTGGTATTGGTATTGGTCTGTGAGCTATGGAAGTGATTATCATAGAAACACATTTTCTCTCGTCAAAAGAAATAAAAAACTGCTTCAAAACCTTTTGAATGGAGCACTGGTCCAGGCTGTGTTTGGAAATACAGCTTCTGCCTTCATGTACTTACCATGGACTTTCATGTATGGATAGATAATAGATAGTAACGGGAGAAGTGGAGATTTCTCCTGTAGTCCTCATACAATTGGAATTCGCATCAGAGTTAGGATGAAGATATTTAATTCTGTAAGTTTGTCAAATGCAAAGGTTGCTAAAATTTTCTTCTCAGCTTACATTTCCTCACGTGGTTTTTATTTTTTACTTTACAATATTTATTATCTTCTAAAGAAATGCTTTCCTTAGTTGCATTTTGCCTTGCCCTCTGACATAAATTCTGATGCTTTTAGCAGTGTTTCTGCCTGAGTTGGAAAGAGAGAGGAAATTCACCAGCCTTCTTTGTCTGTTTTCCATGTGATATAATGCCTTTTGTGACAGGCATTGGCAAAGAACTGAGGTGCAGAAAACTGTGAAGTACATGAAAATCCTAAAGCCATCATATAAAAAATTGAATATCTAAGTGTATGAAGCTCCCGCAGCATATCATCCTACTACATATTTAACAGTATTTCCTGAGTAGTAGGCAGCTAGCTTTGGAAAGTCCATGAATATTTAATTCTATGAGATGAAAAATAACTATGTAGCAAACATATAAGACCTTTTTTTTTGTTTTGTTTTGTTTATTGCTTTTATTTGTGTGTGTTTTGTTTTCATATGGATGAATCAGCATTTCATCTCTCAAAAGCCTTCTAAAATTATTCCCATCAACTTAGTAGTACTCATTGCTAAGGCAGACCTCATCAGCTGGAGTTTCCCTTTGTGAAGATGTGAGCTAAGATGCAGAGCATGACTGTTTCTTTAGTCTTGGGGCAATTTATGACAAAAAAAAAGGGAGTTCTGAAATTATAATGCTGAATTTCAATAATAAAATACAGTTTGAAACTTTTTTGCTGCTGGGATCGGTAATGTTCTGTAACTTTCTGGACTGAGGGGAGAAGCAGAAACCTGGGATGATGGCAAATGGTTTTTTTGACAGCAACTAGCTGGAGGGAAGTGACCTGTCCTGTACGAGCTGTTTATCCTAGTTCTGGTGTTCAGGGTGTTGTAGTTCTTCTAGAATAAATACCGAAGAGAAACATGACTTACAGGTAGAAATAGTATCTTTTGTTAGATCAGAAGGCATAGAGGGAAGAAAGAGGAAAGGCTTTGGCTGTGTAAGCCCTTGTAAGATGAGAAACAGTAAAAACAGAGATAGTAGGTTGATAACAATTGCTATGAATTTAATTATGTAGATCATCTAGATAAGTCAAAGAATTCTTCCTACCTGTGGTGCAGAATGCTGTTGTGATGGATCATATTGTTTGATCTGGAGGAGGAAAGCCTTAGGCTGGTAAAATTTGATGACATACAGATCTTCTTTCAAGTCTATAGATATGTTAGGGGGAATGGATGATCATTTTTGTCTGGGAAATTACTTTTTCACTATGCTAGAATTTATTTTACTGCTTGTTGACAGGCATCTGTTCAAATTATTTTAATGCAGTTTTAAAATACTCTTTTATGTCTTTGTTTCCTCTCCAAGGACTATTGATTCTGTTGCATTCTGCCCTCATTTTTTTAAAAAATGTTTTTCTTCCCTCTGTCCCTCTCTCCCCTCATCAATCTGCTTAGCTTACATCTCACTCTCATTTTTCTTTGTTAATCAGAATTCTCTTTTCTGTGGCACGATATCAAGGAAGGTAACTGAACATGCCAGTACAAGTTCCCCAGATGTCAAGTCATGTGCATGGCATCTAGAACAGAATGATTGCTCAGAAATCATAAAAAAATGATCTGTATGCATTGTTGTTGGAGGCAGAGAAAAGGAAACCCTTCAGCAGCTGCCAACATTTATTTAGTACAGATGCTGAAACCAGGAAATCATTCTGCAGCTGTAGTTCTGAGGTGGCCAGGAGATCTTCTGTAAGGGGCCAGCAACTTAATAACTGTCTTTTGAAAAGAATGGCAGAGCTAGTAACTGGTGTCAAATTCCAAAGAGGTCCCTTGCAGCAGAACACATGCAGTAGGACAGCCAAGAGCCCCTGTGCAATTCATGGCTGTCGAAGGGGGCAGAAATCAATGGACGAGACAGTTTATACCAGCTGAAGATTTGTCATCAGTTGGTGTTTTATTTCTGTAAATCCTAAAATGTACAACAGTATTCTAAGTGTGTTATCCCTCAAAAGGGGTAAGCCATACGCAGAAAATAAGTACAATATCCATAGCTCCTCATTTGAAACGGAGGATTTGAAACACTATTTAGTGTATGCTTAAGAACAGTTCAGGATGCCTGAACTCAGTATGCCTGTGCCTTGTGTGTAATAAAATGTGTATGTTTACACAGAGAACAGTTGGAGTAGAGAAGAGAAGGTTTTGTGACAGCCTGTTGAAGAGATGGTGTGTTGTTGAACTGTATTTGGAACAGGAAATTCACTGAACCTGCTGCCTTTCTTCCAATTTGCATAGCCTAAAAAGAAGGCTGTACAAATGGGCCTGCACCTGCCTCCCTTGAAGGGACCTTTGCTTCGCAGCTCTATCAGGAAAGATGATCGTTGCAATTAGAAAGATACAAAACTACAACATATTCCCATTTGCCCTCTTGCCTTTTTTTCCCTGTGTGTGTGCCCACCTTCCATGCAAGGGTGGTCATGAGGATTAAATGCCCTGTCATAGTATTGCAAGGTAGGCAGGAACTCGAGTCCTTCTGCAGTTTTTCAAGTCCTGATTGCTTTTCTTTTTGCGCATAAGCTTGAAACGATTGCGAATCTTCAAAGCCTTTAGGCTTTCTCCTCGGCATATGTTTATACCAGTAGAGTACCACTGAGTATTGCTTCATTACATTCATGCCCCCAATCAACACTGTCTCTGAAGGTAAGACAGATGGAATTTGTTTGCTTATGAATTATGCAAAATTATAGTTTATTAAGTTCCTGCATTTCAATGGACAAATGAGCCAATGTCTATGTGAGTGGGCTGGGTACTACACAGTGTGTATCTGTATAGATGGACTCCAATTGCTTCAGTTTGCTAACTGTGCTTTCAAATACACCTGTTCTTCATTGTGGTTTTCAGCTGGAAAATCTGCCATCTATAATCACACTCGGTTGGGAACAAAAAAAAAAAAAAAAAAAAAAAAAGAATGGCTATAAATTTAGGTCAAACCACTTTTTTATCAGCTGAAAGAAAGCACTTTTTCATGGAACTTGATAACAGAAACAACTATATGTTGAGAAATAAAATTAGAAAGCAGAGTTTCATGTTGCATGCTAATGGATGATGAAAGAAGAAAATTAGAGGAATATGTGAAGTGTATTGGCACCACTTTAAATTTTGCAGATTGTATTTGGTCAGAACCTATTTTGGCTTGAGAGGGCAGTTTGCTGAAATTCCATTTTTTTGATGTTCTGAAAGACAGAATATGAAGCTCCAATGCCTTTTTTTGATTTAAAGGGAATGAGCTAGAAAAGATAGGAGGCAGCAGATGACAGGTGTGTTATTTGGCTGTTGCCTAACTTTATTTTCTTTACATACAGACAGGAGATGTGCATCTTTTTTATAGCTGGACAAAGTTTGATGCAAAATTCTTTTAAAAATCATCTTCAGTTTTGGCTTTGAAAGACACTGCACCAACCCAATTTCAAAGTAGTAACCCCAAAGTACAAGAAATTCTATTACTGAGTCTCTGGTAGTGTAGTAAAAGGCATTAATTAAGATGGCAGAATGAATCTGTTAAATTACTTTGAGTATTCTTTTAAACATGAAGAGTTAACAGCCATGTAAACTTAATGAAAAGAACCAGTATGTAAAGAGAAACAAGAATAGTAGGTATTAGCAAATTAATGTTTAGTGGTTAGTTTTATAGGTACTCTTCTTCATGGTGTAGGAGAGTCAGAAACTAAAATGATGAGCTAAAATAAGCTTTTATATACACTAGTGCCAGTTCATTGACCTCGGTGTGATTGCAGAGCTGTAGCAAATGCTGAAATGTGGCTGTTAGGAGGGAACCTGAATGATAAACCATTTCCTCCACTGCTAAGGGCAAAGGCAGATGCCCTTTCCTGCAGACATCAAAGATAATGTTAACAGTTACCTGTGTGTTATCACCAGGATAGAGGTTATTATGACTGAAGAATAATAGCTGCAAGGACTATCTGTTTGTCATCCAGGTCTTACAAAATGCTTTATGAAGGTATTTAGAGCTAAGATTAAAAGCTTTGCTTTGAAATGAAATGAAGATGCTTACACAGGTTTTTTTTTTTTTTTTCTATGGGACTGATAAGCCATAGGAGAGGACAAGTAACAGGCAGCTTGAGGAAGACTTGAAAAACTGAGCCACTCTGGTAGCTCCCAAAATAGTCAAGGGTATCTTTTTCCTAATTCTCCAGTCACTACTTTCTGGTGATTACTATTTCCTGTTGCTATTTCTATGCCAGGGAGAATGATCTTAGGTGTTGATTTTGGGGATTTGAAGTATTTTCCCCCTTCAAAAGGGGAGTATTTTACTGGTGATGCTGCATGATGCATAAATGATGAGCACTGATGACAGCTGCTCACTCACATTTGTCATCATTATGTAAACTGCCATCTGCTAGAAATGGGCACTGTCCGAATAAAAAGCAGAAGAGCTCAGCTGAATATCAACCACTAGGCCAGGTCACGCTTCAGCAGAGCTGGAAAGATCATCTGGTCATAGATGCACCTTCTTCTTTTTGTGACTGGCTTTCAGACAAAATTGGTGCACCTTGGCTGGGCAAATTGCATGCCTTCCTTCTGGTGCTCTGCTCCCAAATGAACACTCAGC
This sequence comes from Machaerirhynchus nigripectus, assembly GCA_013397975.1. Classification (NCBI taxonomy): domain Eukaryota; kingdom Metazoa; phylum Chordata; class Aves; order Passeriformes; family Dicruridae; genus Machaerirhynchus; species Machaerirhynchus nigripectus. The sequence goes on from VZRQ01000586.1 coordinate 2,570,807, forward strand.
AGTGAAGAACAAAGCTGATGATCTAAATTGTTTCAAACATTGCCACTGACCATGGTGGCCTTTATACCATGTTCACTGTGTACGTCAGTGCTATATTTGGGAGAAATGTTGTATGACCTGGTTATTGCTTTTCCAACAATACAGCTCTAAAATTCTGCAAATAAGTAATGAAAGCATCCGGTGGCCAAAAGAGAAGGAGAAGTAACGACTAATCTGAAACAGGACAACAGAACTGTTTTTTCCTTTGCAATATAATGTAGTTTAGAAACAAGACAGAGTAATTTTTGTCCAGTTAGTAAGAGATTATGCATGAGAAAATTCCAGCTAAATATATTTTAAAAAATCCCAGTGACAGTTACAAACTGTTGTAGAATCATTACAAGTTGGCAACCGTGATGCCCACTGCAAGAAGGGCTGGAAGGGTGATCTGAAGAATGACAGGCCTCTCAGCCTGACCTCAGTGCCAGGGAAGGTCATGGAGCTGATCATCTTGGGTGCCATCACACGGCATGTGCAGGACAATCAGCGGGTCAGGCCCGGCCAGCGTGGGTGTATGAAAGGCGGATCCTGCTTGGCCAACCTGATCTCCTTCTATGACAAAGCAAGGGATGAGGGGAAGGTTGTGGATGTTGTCAACCTGGACTGTACAAAAGCCTTTGACAGCATTTCTCACAGCATCCTTCTGGAGAAATGGATTGCTCATGGCTTGGACAGGTGCACTGTTTGCTGGGTGAAAACTTGGCTAGATGGACAAGCTCAAGGAGTAGTGGTGAATGGAGATACATTCAGCTGGTGACCCCGTCACTAGGGAGTTGCCCAGGGCTCAGTTTTGGGGTCAGACCTGTTGAATATCTTCACTGATGATCTGGATGAGGGGATCAAGTGCACCCTCAGTCACTTTGCAGATGATACTAAGTTGGGTGGGAGTGTTGATCTGCTGCAGGGCGGGAAAGGGTTGGCAGATGGTACAAGGCCAATTACATGAGGCTTGAGCAGGACAAGTGCCAAGCCTTGCCCTTGGGTCACAACAACCCCATGCAGCAAACAGGCATGGGGCAGAGTGGCTGGAAACAGGCCCAGTGGAAAAAGACTTGGGGGCGTTGGTCAACAGCAGCTGAACATAATCCAGCAGTGTGCCCAGGTGGCCAAGAAATCCAATTGTACTGGGGCTTGTGTCAGCAATAGTGTGGCCAGCAGGACCATGGCAGTGATTGTCCCCCTGTGCTTGGCCCTGCTGAGGCTACACCTCGAGTTGGTGTCCAGTTTTGGGCTGCTCACTATAAGAAAGGCATTGAGGTGCTGGAGGGTGTCCAGAGAAGGGCAGCAGAGCTGGTGAAGGGTCTGGAGCTCAAGTCTGATGAGGAGCAGCTGGGAGAACTTGGGTCGTTTGGCCGGGAGAAAAGGAGGTTCAGGAGAGATCTTACTGCACTCTGCAACCACCTGAAAGTCAGTTGTATCCAGGTGGGAGTTGGTCTCTCCTCTAGGCAACCAGTGATGAACAAAAGGAAATGGCCTCAAGCTGTGCCAGGGGAGATTTAGATTGGATATTAAGAAAAATTCCGTCACCAGAAGGGTTGTTAAGATTTGGAAACAGCTGCCTGAGGAAGTGGTTGAGTCACCATCCCTAGAGGCATTTAAAAGAGGTGTAGATGTGGCATTTAGGGACATGGTTTAGTGGTGAACTCAACAGTGTTAGGTTAATGGTTAGATTCAATGATCTTAGAGGTCTTTTCCAACCTAAATGGTTCTATGATTCTAATCTCTTTGCTGTTTAAGTGCTTTTTTGCACGTTTAGCTCCTTATTTTTAAGTTGCACTAAGTTAGCAGTAATCTAAACCCAGCAGGGTATTATTCCACATTGGCCAATATACAGTAATACTGTAGTGATCAACAGCTGAGACATTTCCTACAGCAAAAGGATTTTGCTCTGTTCACAAGCATTAGGTTTCTGTAATGTTCAAAATTTTCAGTCAAAATTACTGATTGACTGTGAGTTGTGATTAAAAAACAATATTGAAACTTCAATTTTCCTTACATCCTATGAGTAAGAGTCATCACAGAGCAGTGATGCTTGCCTCAACAGTGCTGCAGCACAGTGCTTAAACAGGGCAGGAGACATGCAAGGGCTGAATTTTGTGTACTTGAGAGGTTTACTGCTCTGTGTTGACAGTGACACAATATAATACATCCTTCTCTTCATCACAGACCATTTAAAATGTGATTAGTGCATTTAATCAAAACGTAAATATAAATTGAAAATAACCATGCATATAAAAATGTTTGTTGTGTGTAGATTTTCCCCATGAGCAATAAATTAGCCAGTAAGAGGTTTTGTGCAGTTTTGTGATGTTTGTTAGCTATTGTGGCACATTGTACTTTAGGAAAAAATCACCTCTATTCAATTTTATGAAGCGGTAGAAGGACCTTTATTTGAACAGTTTGTGACTACATGTCCCAGATAATGGGTACAGGGAACAGTAAATTTAATTTGTAGTTTCACTTTGCTTCATCAAATGCTCACCACATCGGAAATAAAAATGTTTTTTGTTGGAGTTTACACTAGATCTCTCTTATCCTTGCATTAAGGAGTTTGGAAATACAAGGACACCAGCTCAGGGTCTGCAGAGTTGGCCCTCTAGAGCAGAGCTCAACAAATGACTCTCTTGGTGCTCACAGTCACGTAGCACCCGGCATCAACACACAGCACTTCCAGTCTGTGCACTATAAACACTTCTGTACCACACACCAGCAAACAGCTACAGATTTTCCCCCAAGCCTGGACTCCTTAACCTCCTCTCTGTTTCTAACAGTGACACAAAGTCTTCCTTGTTCATGCCTCCATTATTTATGTTTTGCAGCCAAGCCTTTCTTCTGGTTCTTCTTAATCCACCTTGAAAAATCTACTTTTTTCCCTTCTCCTTTGCCTTTGCTAGGAGGCAGAAAGCTATAAGTCAGCTATGTTTTCTTTTACTGTCTTTAATGCAAACCTCTTTTACTGCTTTCCAAACTCAAGAAGTCAGCTTCAGGCATCAAGACCACCTGTATTCTTCTGTTGGTGACTTGACTTTAATACTAAATATATCTGCATCATCTTATTGGGTGTGATACATTTTTCAGTAGTCTATGGCTGTCTATAATGTAATGCCTAAGCTTTGAAGTCTCTTTAGTCATGTTAGCTTGGGGCTTAAGTTCATGCTCAGCCTCAAATTCTGCATTCTTTGTTTATTCAGTTTGTTTCAAGGGATGTAGCCCTCTAATCTTGACATGAGAAAAGAGCCAAACTTCTAGTGGTTTTCCCTGGCTGGTACTGGTTGAAGGAGGACCTTCAACCAAAACATAGGCTCGATGATTCAGACTTAGATCTTCCTGAAGTGTGCAGAGTATTTCTAGCCTGTTCAAAGCCTTTTTCACTTGTTATTTGCAAGGGATTTAGGATAAAAAGGTGGATGAAACATCTGAAATAGATGTGGGAACCATTCTGCTAATGTAGTTAGCTGTCGTTGTGTGCCAGATGCAGAAGTACCTTCATTCCAAGTGGTTTTGCCACATTTATGGGTAGAACAATTTATATTTCCAGTACTTTTATAGTATTTAAAATGAATGTGTTCCGTTCCAACAGTTACAGTGGAACAGCTTCTTCTTTTGTGTCGAGTTTGTTTTCTTCTTGTTCTTTTCCCTCTTAATTTTCACCTGAGAAATGATTCATAGGATTTGTTAAGTCTTTCTGTAACATGACACATTTGGTCTGATTCCAAGAAATTTTTAATTGTGCATTTGCTGTTGAGATAAAATAAGCAAGGGAAACATGGAAAACTGCTTTGCGGAAATGAACCTTATTACAGCTTTGAGGAAATGACACTGTAATTAAAGCTGAGACAGATATTTTATTCAAATCCCTTCTTTTCAGCTGTGCATAGCATGTTGAAAAGAATATTGTGATAATTTATCATGTTGATGCTCTTGAATGGACAGTTTGTGGAGAGAATTTGTACTTAGTTCTGAGAGAGAAAATAAAGTATTTCTCTGTATACTTAGACTTGGGTGAACTTTTGTAGGAAGCAACTTGGAAGCTGGCTTTGACTTTCTATTTTGTCTCAAACTCCATGTATACTGTTTCCATGGATGTTCCTGTGCAGTGGAATTCTGTCTTCTCTCAAGAGTTCATAAAATTGGAGTTTGGGTTTTTCATTAGTACATATGATATTTTCTATGGATGCATGATTTATTTTTGCCAGGGTAAAAGTGGAAAGGGAGCAAACAAAGAAAGAAAAACAACCCAAAATAGATACAATTGACTAGTTCTTGCAGTGCACCTGTTACTGTACCACGTGGAGACTTTTCTGATTTTGGATTTTGGGAAAAAAAATAAGAAAAGAAAGGATATGAGTAAATACTAGCATAATTGCTCTCATTTGCTCCCATCTCAGCCATGACATGTACTAACGAGCTGAAAAAGTCATGAGGTCAGACACTTTTTTTGCTTGGAAAGAGAAGTTGCTCTCTTCTGTCTTACTTTTACAGTTCAGTTTCAGTAAGTCAATTAGACGTCAGTTCTCATTTTCACAACTCTTCCATCTCTCTTTTAAAACCAGCAATATATATTTTTCCAATTAGGAAAAACAAAAATAAAATAGACAAAATATTGAAGAACTGAAGACTGACTCGGACATGTTCAGTAATTAACTCTTTCCCTTGTTCTGTTCTACAGTGCCTCATTTTCTTTTTTCAGTGTTTTCTTATTGGAGCCTTTTTTAATGCCTTCTTTTCATTTACCTTCAAACACTGTAGTTTTTCAGAGCACAGAGAATCGTTTCAGTTTCTCTGAACACAGTGAGAACCGAAACAACTCATAGCTGTAGCCTGCAGTTAGATTGGCTGTTATTTTTACATTGCAATTCCATGTTTTTCAGTTGCTTATATTTTTGTCAAAATCACTCCATACCAGTAAGTACTGAACTAGTTTGCAGTGCACAGAAGGAAAATTTTATCAAGCATATTAATTTCCCTGGCAAAGGAGAACCGTGTTTCTACAGGTTTATGCTTACATGAGGAACCCAGGTTATATGCATGAAAGATAACAAATTTCATATATACATGCAAAAATACACAGTAGTTGCAAAGATGGAAATATTTGAGGAATCTAGATTTTTTTAAAAAGAAGTGTGAATTTTGTGATAGTAAGTAAGAGGTTACTATTTTTAGACAGGAAGAGTAAGAAATGTTCTTTTCAGTTTTCTTTGTTGGTGTAGGGTCAGGGTTTCCAACTATGGAAAGCATATAATGTCTTCAAAGTGGCTTGAAAAAACTGCTTAAGTAGATAAGTGGTATCTCATTAAGTTTGAAAGTTTATTATCTTGTAAGTTTAATACAAGCTGTATGGGCTAAACTAAAATCCTTTCAGATAAGGAGAAGGGTGACTTTCTTCCCTGTCTGCTGAATCCATGCAGAGATTTTAACTATGAGCGTCTGACTGTAAAAATTCATGATACATTGTCAGATATAGAGGAAAAGTAGGGAAACAACCTTTTTTTTTTTTTCCTATGGCAAGCTTATCTTTTAAAAAAAGATGTATTTTTGTTAGCAACAGGAAAAATGACAAAACAACCACCACAAAATACTACATATCTTAGGAACTCAACTGGGAGGAACACTTACCAAAAAAAAAAAAAAAATCTACTCCCGCTTCAGCTTTAGTTATCTTTTCTGAGAATATTTTCACAGGTTCTTTTTGAGAAAAGCCTCCCCAGTACAGGTGATGAGCTGGAGAGGAAGACTTGACCAGCAACGCTTAACAAGCTCAGATTAGGAAAAGGGTAAGCTCCTGTCATCTTGATTGGTAAGATGAAATTTGTTAAGTTGTTCTAATAAAGCCTGTGCATAGCAGCAGATAACTGATTTTCAGTTTTCAGTTTTGGAGATACACTGAGATTTGTAAAATTGTTCAGAAACAACTGTTATTAGTGCCACGCATCAGAAAGGTCTGTGATGCTTCAAAGGGATGCACAAACCCTAGAGGGGTGCTCGAAGTTACTGCTGTGTGTGATTGCAGAAGAAAGTCATGAGGCTTGCACACTTCAAAAAGTCAGGGCTTGCAAAAGTTCAAGCAGCTCAAGAAAATTCTCCTCCCCCCTTCTGCTTGCTCATTATAGTGCATATAATTGCTCAATCAGTTTCATTTCTTTGGAGCATCTCCTTTAGCAGTTAAGAGATTTGATGATCTAAGTATGAATGGGGTTCTTAAATTATGGTTTTTGCTACTGAGCTTTTTGGCCAAGTAGAAATCCAGACTTTGTTTCATTACTGCTGCTTTGCCTTTACAACTAATTTTTTTTGACCATGACCTGGTCTAGTAAAGATCTCTCCTGTGTATCAAAGAAAGATGCTGTTTTCAAATGTCTATATGGTGCATAATTTACTGGTTTTTTGGTTGTGGGAAGCATTTTTGTATGCTCCTCTGAAAGAAAAATTACACACCAAAAGTACCCTGTCTGCCGATATTTAATCTCATCTATGAAAAAGATTTTATTTCCATACAGAAAAGAAACATATTTCTTTTAAAAACATAAGACTAATTTGTAGTGCTAGAGTCTTAACTTCATGTGTTCAGAAAAATGACTCTAGCATGATGCAGACAGATAAAGGCTTAAACCTGTCATAGTTTAAGCCCTCTCTGGAGTGTATATAGGAAGGTGAAAATGTGCTAGTTAGTATTGTTACAGATTTATACTGTAAATAACAGTAAAAACAACAGCAAAACCGATGATAATAATGATGATGATACTACTTACTACTACTATTACTACTACTATCGCTTTTGTGTTTTCAGTGAGAACACCGAGCCTCATTTAATACACAGACCAATCTTTGCCTTTAGTTTCAGTGGTGTCAGGCCACATGTAGACGTGTTCTGGATGCGAAGACTGAGGTCTTGTCTATAGCACAATAAAATTAATCCATTCTTAAATGTGACCTCAAAAAAACCCAAGACTGCACCGCGCTGTCTTTATCCCTGTAGAGTCAGGTAGTTTCAGTATAATGGCTTCAAATAAGTGCTTTTTGACCCTTGCATTTCTTGCAGAGCACTTTACATTAAGGCAATAAATGGGTTACAATTACTGCTCTAAAGGATTTTTATGATAAGGGAAAATAGTCTAAATAAATTTATATTGACTGATTAAACTTTAGACAGAAGTGGTCGGTGAAATTTGATAGACTTGAAATGTTCTAATTACCTCTAGACCTAGCTATTGCTGACTTACTAGTTAGTAAAGACATACAGTAATGTCAAATCCTCAAATACAAGCTATATTAAAATATTTGAATTTATGTTCATAACCTGTTCTATTCCCCTCCACACTGAGACAATTTACTTCCAATCACTGAATCGTGAGGTTTTGATGAGGTTACTGCACTTCAGGCTCATTTTGTTAAATCAAATAGTTGTGTTGGCTTTTACTCCTGTCTCCCTAAAGAGAGAAATACTAAAGCTAGTGGTGAACTGGGATGTTAACAGCGAAAGAGAGAAAAGGCAGAACATTTTGAAAATGCTGGTATTTATATAAGGAAAAGGAAATGGCTTATAAGTAAAACAAAGAAATGAGAATCAAGCAATGCTTTATTTGCAGCTCTAGTAGAAGATTTAAGAAGTCATTTAATATTTTTGCATGTTTTTGTTTCCATGTCTGTAAAATAGCATGACAAAGGTGTACAGGAAAGCTCAGCTAATTCAAGGCAGCAGAGTTTTTAGAGAGGTATGGATGTGTCAGATGAAAACAACTGCAATTTTTTTTCAACATGAGGATTTACCTTATTTAAATTCGCTTGATTACCATGCTACTTATGTTTTTATCTAGAGCAAAAAGCTATTGAGTAGCTCATTTTTGTAAGTCATTAACTTTTATAAGTCATACAAAACAGTGGAAAAACTAGAAATTAATGTTATTTTCATGTCATACGAGAGAGACCACTTTGAAAGTCTATATTTAGTTCGTTCCAACTCTGAAAAAAAGAGGAATTTCTACCATAAATGTGCAACAGCAATAATTTTCAGGCATTATCTAAAAAAAAAAAAGAAATTATTGTGGATTTTCAAAGAAAGCAAAGTTTGGAAACACTGATAGCTTGAACTCAAAAAGCTCATTTGGAAACCCCTGAATTAACTAACTTTCACAGGTTCTTAATGGACGGTCTGTCCTTTCTGGCTATCCTACATATTTGATTTTGAAAATGCTTTTAGAGTTCTTCAGAGATCCTATTGTTTGGGCTAATAGGGAGCTGAAGTTCTTTGGAAGTACTTTGGTTGAGATGATTGAAAAAAGGTGTTTGGCTCTGACATTTGGATCCGGTTTCATTTCACATTAGAGCGGAAGGTGAAAAGTAAATATCCTTCAATACAACCATCTTCAATTAATCATATTTTTCTACTGGAAAGCAACTTTATATTTTAAGATATCTATCCCGTTAGGATTGAGCATACCATGGGTTTTTATTTATTCTGGATTAGAACATTTATTGTCCCATGGTGAATATATAAAAGCCAGGCTGTGCAAATGAAACAAACAGCTAAAAATAAGTGAATAATGAATTAATCAGATGCATGTTACTTACTAAAGTGTCTCTAAGGATTTATTGCCTTAGTGAAAAGAAAATTAAATACTGTGTATATTTTTCTGGTGGAAAATCAGTCATCAGGAAGATACTGTCTTTGCCATGAGTAACCTCTCTGGGAACAAATACAAAGGAGAAAAATCTGAAACCAAATTAGTTCTTCATCTAGGAAAAAGTACTGACAGTACCAGGATTAACCTTCTTTTAATTAAATGATAAGCTTTTATCAAATTAGACAAGCACTGTATATTTGAAAATTTTATCCCTAACATATTATTGTAGTTACTATTTTTGCTGTGCTAAGAAATACGGATACATAAAGCAGGTGAAAGGAGGAAGTTATATGAGATCCAGAAAGGAAACTCTTCTAATGTTTTTTTTCAAGTATGCAAGAACTCAAGGGACTTGTTTGCAAGGTATTATATAAGAGAGAGGAATGAACAACCTTTCAAAGTGCAGGCCTTCTGAATACAAAATCAGTGTAGACTTTGAAAACAAGTAGTAACCAAATTCATTCCACCTCTTCTTCCTGTACTCAGCACTGGTGAGGCTGCACCTCGAGTCCTGTGTTCTGTTTTGGGCCGCTCACTATAAGAAAGGCATTGAGGTGCTGGAGTGAGTCCAGAGAAGGGCAACGGAGCTGGAGAAGGGTCTGGAGCATAAGGCAGATGAGGAGCAGCTGAGGGAGCTGGGGTTGTTTGGCCTGGAGAAAAGGAGGCTCAGGAGAGACCTTACTGCTCTCTGCAACTACCTGAAAGGAGGTTGTAGCCAAGTGAGAGTTGGTCTCTCCTCTAGGCAACCAATGATAGAATGAGAGGAAATGGCCTCAAGTTGTGCCAGGGGATGTTTAGATTGGATATTAGGAAAAACTTTTTCAGTGAATGCATTGTCAAGCACTGGAACAGGTGGCCCAGTGAGGTGATTGCATCACCATCCCTGGAGGCATTTAAAAGAGGTGCAGATGGGCCACTTGAGGACATGGTTTGTCGGTGGACTTGGCAGTACTGGGTTAATGGTTGGACTCAATGATCTTAGAGGTCTTTTCCAACCTAAATTGTTCTAAGATTCTATATTGTACCTTAATACAAAAACGGATACCTCCCTCATGCAAATAATTAGTTACAATTAATGTAACTTTGAATACAGTCCACACCTCTTAAAATGTATAGAATAGGAGTGATAGGAATCAGTCAGTGCAGTGAATTGGCCCAGCCTCATGGTGATAATCAGAGTGAATGTGCCAATCTTTTTTTTTTTTTTTAATTTGAGAAAAGAAGATGTGATTTTGATTATTTGATCTCTGTTGAGCCACTAATCTCAACCCTTCACAAGGCATCCCTACACATCGGTAATTTTGGATATCTCCACATTATCAACTCTTAAAGAAAAAATTGATCAAGTGTATCTTAGGCTTTACTTGGTAGTTGCTACACTTTTTGCATGACAACTTCAAAAGCTATTTCACAGTCCTGCCCAGATAAAAGTGATTCCTTCAAAGATACAAAAAGCTGTCTCATCAGAGCTAAGTTGCTTGCTGCAACTAAATCGGGATCAAGTAAAGAATCATAGTGTGAGTAATAGGCTAAAGATGGTGGTTTGTGTAGCTCCATGACTTAATAAATTACAATATTTTGTTGTCTCTGTTCCCTCCACTCTTAGAATTGTGGACATTTGTTTCATTTATGTAAAAATTAGTTGGAATAAATGATTTACTTTCTTCTTACTTAAAACTAACTGTGCAAAAGACAGGAATGTCTTAAAAATTGAGACAAGAAAAAACTTAATTCCTCAAACTTTGGCTTTAAAAATGTTTTTTCTGTACTGTTTAGTACTGACTTTGGAAAAGAATCGTAACAAGTAAACTTCAAGTTGGCTTTTCAAAATGGGAATTTGAAAAGCTATAGTTCCTGGGGAAAAAAAGGGATTATTTGCACATAAAAATCTTTGTTTTCACATAAAGGTCTTTGTCTGACTAGAACTGTTCTTATTAGCTAGTAATATGTGGTTTCTTATATGGCTTTTTCTTTTGAAAGCAATGACATAAATGGAAAATCAGGCAAGTTAAAATGCTTCCTGGAGACCCTGTCCTTAAAAATGGTAGTTATGAAGTGCAGGTTAAACCACACTGATTTTATATTGTGTTACATAAAACTTTAGAAGACTATCCTTGCAGAAAGATTTGAAACACCATATGCATCATCTAGTATGAATATGCATGGAAAGTTTACTGAACGATAATCCAAACTCATAGGCAGTTACCTGTAGTTATGTTTTTTGATGGATCTCTAGAGAAATTTAGAAGAAATCCATCAGGGAAGATTTTCAGCTTTCTCATAAAGCTTTTTTCCCCCCATTATTTAAACACAAAAATTAAGGGGCAGATATCTGAGTGACAGCTATTGGAAATAGAATGCAAGAATTTTTTTATGAATGGGAGTAGGATTATTCTTAGCAATTTATGTCAGCCTCGTAAAACATCTTTCGCCTACTCTTTCAGAACTACAGTAACAGATTCACACTGAGCTTGAAAGACACCTGGACTTTCAATTATCTTTCTTCCTTTTTGTTCCTAATAGATTGAGCAGCATGTGAAGCTATCTCAGTAAATAAGGTTGTTACCCATGCTGGGGAGCCAGTGATTTCACCATGTTTCTATTAGCCTCAGGGGGAAACAGGATGTGTCTGGCTTTTTGAAGTTCCAGCAGCTTGGCTTCTGGAGGGAGTTACCAGCTCTCCTGGATTCTCCAGGGTGAAGGTTCATCTTTGGAAACAAACAGAATTGTTTATAGTACCCCTGAAACCCATGAAACCTTTCAGAAAGAACTTCCCTGTGAAATTCCTCTGCTCACTTTGAGTAGGTCCCAGTAGAGTCCTGTACAGGATGTGTAGTTGTACCAAACCAGTAAGCCAAACATAAACAGGCTTTGTATTAGAGTCTGTGCTTGAGTGGGAAACAGTGCATAGTCAGGTAGATGAAAGTCTGGAACGCTTACTCATTTTAATTGTGCTTCCCAGAATTTCTCTTGCAGGTATTCAATTCCTAATTTCACATGGCTTATGGTTGGGGACCATGCACAATTTCTTCTTGCAGTGGTATAAGTTGTCCAGTGTTGAGCATGTGGGTCACTGATGTGTTAATCTGCATACTGGTGGTGGAAATGATCAATGAGTAAACTATTCTCTTTGCCTGGCCTAATCCATCTAAACATTATTTATCTGTATTTAGCTAGTGTCTGCACTCTCACTGCAATCCATGAAAAGAGTTTCCAAAGGATAAGATGAATCTCCTTCCTAAGATGCTGTCTCTGTCCACAGACTGTAAAAGAGTAATTCTGCTCTTGGTTCCTCATCTAGCATTCCTCATCCAGCATATTGCTTTCCTGAAGGTATCCCTAGTTAAGAATGATGTTTGACAAAAGTATTTGTGTTTCTCTTAATATACTCATTTTTTCCTTTGTATTATGTGCAACCAGATTTATACTCAAACAACCGAGGGTATGTATTAGTCCTACCTGGATTTATACCATGAAAAATACGACCTTTAGTATCTACTTTCCTACTTCTGATTTGAGCTTGGGTGTTGTGGTACTTCAGGTTCTTTGACCCAAGTGCATCCTATTCCCTAGTACAACCAACCCTACCTGCACACCTATCCAGGGTAGAAGGTCAGTCAGGTGTGTGCATGACTCCTTAGCTGGGAGAACTTGACATGTTTTCCACCTGAGATTTAGACTCTGTTCATTCAAAATGAAGCCTATTTTCAGCAATTGAGCTTTTTCCCATGGCTTCTTAGCAGCCCGTTACAGGCTGTCATTCCAGCTTCTGCTAACCCTCTCTGCAGCCACTTCCCTTTTTTGTTCAACACTGGCTTTCCTTCTTGAGGAACCCTTCCACAGGAGGAAAAAGAGAGAACCATTTCGTATCTGGGTCTTGACCACAGTTTCAGGAAAAGTCAAAGCAAATTCCTGGACCCGTTTTCCAGGGTCCCAGCTCCACGTTCAATGACATAGTGTGAAGAAGCCTTTTATTCAGGTGGGAAAGACATCTTTAAAACACTGTTAAGCCTATAAACCAAACTTGATGGTTTTTCTATTTTGAAAAAAGTTTTAGTTAGGATTTACTTTTATGAAATTTTCCTGAGGGTTGATATTTAGTTGAACTGCAGTCTACTGTGAAAGGGGACAACTGAGGCCTCTCTTGAAGTCCCTCAAGCAAATGTTAATTGTCTACACTACATAAAGACAGTAAGTGCTGGAGGAAGGATGCTGCCTGCAACCTTGTGGTAAATAATCAAAGACTGACTAGAACACAAGGAAGGTAACCCTTGGCTAAAGTCAGACTCAAAGTGAGATGTAGCCTGTGAAAATCTGAGCTTAAAGCAAAAACACATGATGATGGGGGATTTCTGCTAGTTTGAAAACCTTTCTAATAAGAAAACAAGGACTGGCAGGGTAGTGCTACTTTTAGCAAGAATTCTGCTCCAAGGCTCAGGCTTGGGCTGTACATGAAAGCTGTGACTTTCACTCTCTTCTGTAGATTTTATTTAATGAGCTGTAAATGTTATGTGCAAATAACCATCTTAATATTTCTGAGGCTGTCTGCCATGCCAAATACTTAGTTCACCCTCAGATAAGCCTATAGACTGTGTAAATTCCATGACAGTTTTCACATCTAGATATCTAAACATTGATACTGAATTGAAAAGACCTGCTAAAAATGTATGAATGCAGACTTTAAAATTTTCATTTCAGCTGCTTTTGTTCCTAAGAAAACACTTTATAGACAAATTTCTAGGAATTATTTCATTGAGGATTTATTAGCATATGTGTCCATCTCTCTGCAGGCTCATACAGTATCAAGCCTTTTGAAAAATCATTGGTATTTTGGAGTGAAGTGCTAGTGCAAAACCAAATATCAGTCAGACAGCCCAAAGAGATGTGGGAGTTGATGCAGCAAAAATATATACAGACAATTTGGAAACATGGTTCAACGATAGTTTTACAGCCCTTGAAAATATCTGTTTTGACTCTGCTGATATTTCTGGTAAGAATCGTTAGGAACATGAGGTTTGCATGGGCCCAACTATTTCATTGTCCAGGGAGAAAAAACACTAAGAAAATACACATAGTGTGAGTAATCTTAGTTGAGCTTAGTGGCAATGTTTTTACTCTGTATGCAAAATACTGCAGGAATGAAAAAATAATTTCCTCTCCTTGCCCAAGTGCTGTGGAAAAAAATGGCACTGTGAGCACTTCCATGTTTTAACAAGTATTTTCTGTTTCTTTTTGAAATAGCCATGTGGTGTATCCAACCAGAAACTAAACTGGGTCGCTGAGCTTCCATGTGTACTTCCCCTCTTCACGATGGCATAAGAAAAGTATAACTGACCTTCAGTCATTTTTTTGCAGACTAGAATAAATCAGTGTGGAAAGCATTCCATGCTTACCTATGGATCTTGAGCATTTCATCCTGAATTGTAATGCTCAATGTCTGCCTACGTTCCTGCCTGCATTGGTCAGGCTAAGTGAATAAAGTTAAAAGTTTCAGTGCATTAATTCTTAAGACTAGTGCTTTATAAAACGTCTATTGAGTTTTTTTCTTTAAACTCACGTCAAGTAGAGAAGCTTCCAGATGAAAGCTGGTTAGCTCACTGGCTTGGGAGAAGTTCAAGGCCAGCACTGAAGTTTGTGGCATGGGTACAATGGCAAGTGAGAACTCACAGAATGCACAAAAAAAATGAAAGAACAAAAGTTGTAACCTTAGAGTACAAATTGCACAAGAGCATCTCTTAGCAACACAGTTCATAAAAATAAGGAAGCTAATGTTTATATCCGCACCCAAAGTGCCTGTCACACAGATGTTGTGGCTGCATAGAGTAGTTCTGAGGCAGGATGAAAAGGCAAAATAGTTCCTGTCTTTATTACTTGGTGGGAGGACTGTTATGGAATCGCCCTCCTTATTTGGCTTCTCTGGTCCTGTCTGGAACACAGGAAGGCCCAAAAGGTCCATCTACTAAAAAATGGAAGGAAATGCATCCGATTTCTTTATCATCCATAATTCTCGGTTCCTTCTAGCAGGTACATTGCCTGGTGGTTGCTGGTATTTGTATTGTGCTTTCCTTTGAAGAGACAGAGAAGAACCTCTGCAGCTGCTGAAGTTAAACCACCCTGGGCCTAGGTTGTGCTTTGCCCTTTGTGGTGTTTCTATGGGTGTAAAATTTTTCCTGGAACTGCTTTAGTTTGTTCCTTCATGTCTGCTTCTTCTTGCACTTGTCTCTATGTACCTTTCACAACAGAGAAAGGACATCTCCAAAAAAGCTTCCCACTTCTTCCAGTTTTTCTCTGTAGAACTGAGTATGTCAAACAGTTTACATGTTCTGGGACCATTCTACAATGGCAGAAGAAAATGTTTGGGCTGAGATACTGTGCCTTTTAAGAATGACTATTTTACTCAACTGTCTGTAAAGAGAACCTAGAGTTAGATATCTATGGTCCAGGCATCTACATTTAATTATTAATGCCTACCTAATTCTGTGTATGCTGATTGTTTTCTCTTTGGATTCCACATAAAATTAGTTATAAGAATAAAAGAGAGAGTAATCCTTTCAGATTTACTCTTCTAGTATCATTTCACTGATAAGGTCTAAGGGTGTAATGGAAGAAACTGATTGGCAGGACCTGTTGGTTAAATGGCGTGTTAGAGCACTGTCAAAGCCTTGCTTTACCTGACTGCAGAGAAAGCCTGTTTTTAAGTAGCTGGGAGGAAGACAAGTTTCCATAGTGCCAACCTTCATGTAAACAAGTTCTAGGAATATGCTTTCAGAATGAGCAGGGAGAACCCTCATTCTTGTTTTTGAATGTGATAGCTCATTGAAAGTGCAAGGAATGTTGTCTTTATCAATGAGTTAGTGGTTGTGTGTGTATAAATTCTACATAATTCATAAATTTATTTATAACACATTTATTTATAACACATAAATTATAATGTGTATATACTTATATGTAATTTTGATGTATTTTAAAGAGAGAGAAAGAATCCACTATTTTGTAACTTTTTTAATTTCACATAATCCATGCAATCTCCTTCTATTCTGCCTGAGTAGTAGATACAGTGTGTCTTTTAAGCATAAAGCTACAGGGATGAACAGATTAATTGCTGTAATGTAAAATGACTCCAGTGTCCCTGCAGATCATGCTCCGTGAAAATTGCAACTAATTAAGGCTTGTTGGCTATCCAAGTTGTTGCAAGTAGAAATAACTACACACAAAGCTATATTTTTATAATGTATTAACTAAACAGCATTTTCTCTAAGCTTTTTCAGAAATTTCTTGCATGCTTACATCAAATAGATATATTCATCTAAAATTTTGAAGCAATTAAACCATTACTGATTTCTTGTATTTGAATTATGCTAAAAACTCTCAGGGCGGGGACTTGTCACTTTGGAGTTTGTGAAATTCTGCTGTCATTGCAACTGAAGGCTCAGTGCTACCACAACTGATTTAATAGCAGAAGGTAGGAATCTTTGGATTTCAAATATTTAGGATGTGCATTAGGTAATTATTGAGGCTTTTACTTTGCTTTTTCTGAATAAGGCAAATTTTACGAGGACTCTCTTAAAAATTGGCAGTTTCCTCTTTTTGTTTTCGTAAGTACTTTACAAATATGACATGTTAATTTGCATCTTCATATGTAGTAGAAGTTGTAAAATTATAAGATTTGTACATTTTCTTGTCTCTGTAGAAATGTCTCTTTTATACAAGCTTATTTTCTTCCTTATGTGAAATATTTCATATTTATCAGGGAAATAAAAAGCCCTATTAAGTGCAAGTACAGTATAACTTAAAAAAAAGAAACTGAATGTAAAGCCTAGAAATCATTTAGGTAATGATCTGGGTGTGCACATCTTTATTTTTGAATGAGTCGTGGTAGTTAAAGAGACAAAGAACTTAGTAGTAGTTGAATTGTAGGTTCTGGACCCTTCTCTACTGAATTGGTGGCAGTTCTTAAATGTATTCAGAGAAATTGGTAACTGCAGTATTTATGAGTATTTAAAAATCCTTAATGTCTGCTTAGCAGCAGTCAAATAACAAGATGAACAGATGTCTCTCCCAAGCATCTTAAAAAGAGCTTAAGAAGAGTGGGATATGACTTATTAAGCATAACTAATGCTGCACAGACTACTCTCCCTTCATCATAAATTCACATTCGCATGGTGTGGTGACATTTCAGTTATGAATAAAGCAAACCTGTGCCTGATTGCATCCTGACTGTGGTACATTTATAGTGCTAGCTCTTGGCATAATCTCTGTGACGTTTGCACGTTTAGGAGAGCTGCATGAATCTATTTTATTTTCAAGCTTTCAGGTAACATTTCAGGTTATTTGGGCATATGGAAAGGAGGCGAAACATACCTCAGCCTGATTGTTGTGAGGCTGCAGAGCATAAGGAACCTGGCAGGTATAAATTGCTGCTGGTCTCAGCAGCTCACACATTTTTAAGGGGCTCAGGGAAGGTTTTCTCACTGTCTCCAGCTCAGCCTCTGCGGTCCAGGAAGCAAGGTGACTTTTGGGAACTGTCTCGTGACACCGATCCTGGTCATTATCTCCAGCTGGGTGACTTTTCCTAGTTGCTGATGCAGGCCTGTGATTAAAAAGCATTAGCTCAGAACATACAGTTTGTTCTAGAGGTTTATCTAGAGAAATTTGTACAATGCATAGTCATCCCTGTCTCACTTATCTAATATGGGTGGAAAATAACTCAGATTATGAAATTTGCAAGAGAAGCTTGTGGCCACAACATTTTGAAAGTAAAATGCATGATTATTGTTTATGCTTTTGTTGTTTATGCAAATTGTCTGATGAAAAATGAATGCAGTATTTTTTCTGTAGGGAAACTGAAATCCTTTACCCTGCACAACTCTAGCTCTTCAGTAAACCTGAATGACTGTTTATAGCTTTGGTTTCTTTTCTGTGGTGTAGTGTGGAGAATGGCAATAATAGTTACTGCTTTAATAAATACGTCCCTACCTAATCACACTGTGTCATATATATGGTTGAAGTAATGTTAGAAGTACTTTGGATGTGCATGCCTGTGTAAAGATTCCCACTTCCACCTTTCAATACATTTCACATCTAGGGAGCAATGTCCCTGCACTGCCTCTCTGAGTAATGCCATGATAGTGTCCTCCTCTGTTTGCTGTGCTTCTTCTGCCTTTGGATTTTCTGGTAAATCACACCTCCTCCCTTGAAGAACAAGCCTTTAAATTCTGTTCTGGGAATCAGGAAACTCTGCAGCTCCCACGTGGATAAGCTATGCTCTGTGCTGCAGCACACACCTTGTGCGCTCACTGCGTGCACTTGGGCTGTAACTCCTTGTGTGTTTACCTATCTCACTTCCTAGAGTTCTATTGCTCCTGCCCTTTGACTCGGATACATGTGCACCTTGCCTCATCAGATTTTCTGTTTACTGTTGACCACAAACCCCTTTGATGACAATTTTGATGCTGTCAAGGAAACAATAGCAGTAGTTTGCTTGTTTCTCTGGCACAATGTAGGCAGATCATCAACAAGAATACCAAATGCAGCCTGTTTAAAAATGCTGTGTGATATTAAGAATTGAACATTTCTATTCATCTATATTGAGTAGGTCAACATGTTATCAATGTTATCTCATTTTATGAGTATATGTATAATTTCTGTCCTCTTGTCTCTGACAGTAAAAAGAAAAATCAGTGAAAACAAAGCTGTTCAATGCATTTGTCATCTATTCCATTCAATGCTACCAGTAGATGTGTTTCATACAGGCCCTCTTTTGAATGTGTTAAGATTGACTTTGTCTTCTTGCAGGCTGTTTTGTTTCACCATAATGAAGAACTATCTCATCGCTTTTATGTAACAGGTGGTCTTGCTTCATAATGCTTCTGTTAATTTCTCTCAAACTTTGCCAGGCCAAAGTTAAAGCTCACTGATCCTCAAAAGCCACCTAGAAATCTGATAAGGACTTGAATGTTTTTCAAAATTTCAGTAAGTCTAGAAATTAGAAGCAGGATTGTGATATTAAGGCTTTGGTGGCTGATAGAACACAGGAAGATGCAATGGGAACACTTTGGTCCCTTCTCAGGAGCAATGCCTTTGCCTTTGGAAGAGTTTTGACAATTTCAAGTGTTAATACTACGGGACACTTGAAAACACAGTATTCACTCATCTGTCAGACAACTGAATGAGGTACCATTGTTTCATAAGTAGCTCACTCCTGTGCATTGGATAAAATTCATACTGCAGCTAGTGTTGCTAAATCTTTGCCAATGTTCTGACCAACCACCCTCTTCCAGAAGCAATTATTACAGGGAAAGCCAGATGTTACCACTTGTCATATTGTCTGTTTTTCAATTCCTTGTCCAATAGATTCTGGTTCCTTTAAACTTTCCAGGGAAGTTGCAATGGAGGATGTGTGAAACAAACAAGTAACAGAAGATAGTAAGGAGAGACTAGTCTTGTGAGGAGAAGATAATAGCTTTTTGACTATTATCCATGGATACAATACTTTTGATTCATGGATACAATACCTTTGACTATTATCCATAGATCTGACTGGTTTGAAATAATATCATGGTTATACAGAAGCAAAACAGTCATATTGTGAAAGCTGGAAAATATTGAGACATATGGTAACATGAGCTAACATCTACAGGAAGAGAAAAGAAAAGCCCTCCATCAATTTCTCAATTAGCAATGTGTTTTGCAAAGAAAAATACTGGTATTTTTAGTAGAATATAAACATTTTATCATGTTACATGTATGAATATAAGTGAAGCAAAGAAGTTTTAAACAGCTTACTCCAATTTTTCAGCTACTCAGGAATATCCTATATTTGTCTTAGAGGACTATTTAACTTATTTCCAAAGGACAAGATAAGATAAGGGAAAGAAACTATAGCTCTTTTTCCACCAAGGTTTGGCGATTCTGTTGAAGAAATCAGGCAGTGACACATGGAAAGAGAGCCCTGTATACGAATAAATCATTCTTGACATATCCCTTAGGCAGTTGGCTTTCTTATGGTATGCAGTGCACTGGGACGTACTATTATTATTTCCCATGTGATTAGATGTGTGCATATGCTGTCACTTTCCATTGCTGGAATAAGCTGTTGGAGCTGGATTTTTTAAATATTCCCTCTTTATTCATCAATGAAAAGTCAGTTTGATGCAAATGAAGGCTTTACTGAATTTCATTAGCAAGGAAAATTTTTGTTTCTCTCCTCCGTCCTGTCTCCAGTTGCACAGCCAAGGCAAGTCAACAACCTCTAGGGTGTTGCTTTGGGTGCTGAAAGTGGTGTGAGGTAAAATGAAAAAGGTGCAGCTTCATCTGTCCATCTCCCATTTGAAGGCCTCCAATTCGAGTGTGTTGAGTGCTAGCAGCTAGCACTGAAACCCAAAGGAGCTGTGTGAGTATGCATTATCTCCCCACATATAGACCTAAGGAAAGATATCTTTGCATGAAGCAGTGTGAAAGATAATTGTCTTTTGTAAATCGCTACATGATGCCCTGTGCAGTTTCCAGGGTGATTTTATGTCTTTCTGTCCTTCCATCTCTTCTGCTTAGAGCCTGGTAAGATAATGATGTTTTCACTGTATTAAATCAGGACTAAGACCTCTGTGACTCCTGGTCACAATCATATCTGGTTTATCCTGGAGGGAAGAAAAGTCTGGTTACATTTGTTTGTTCATGAACCCTGTTCTGTCATATTCTTTTTGACAATTATAATTTCTCACTGGCTTTAGGTGCTTGTTGTAGGGGGAAACACAGTGTTTAGCAACCTTGTCAATATAGGGAATATAACATGCTCAGTATTTTGCACAGCTCATACAGATCTTTCTGTGGCAGACTGATTATTCTGGTAAATATTGCTGGAAGTTTTATCACTGAAAATGGATCATTCTTTTATTGATCACTCAGTGTTTCAGGATGTGTGTTGCTGTGGAAAGGCATAGAGATTGTACAGGCTGGCTACAGTGAGAGAGGAGCGGCTTCCTAATGCAGCAACTCTTGTTTGCCCTTAGGTTGCTGTTGCTTTCCACCTCTAGTCACTAAGTTGTGGGGGAAGAGAGGAGATTTCATCACCCAAATTCAGGCATTTCAATAACCAGCCACAGCCAAGGGTTTATCAGATGAAGACATATATGATATTGGCCCCTGACCATCCTGTTTTGTTGTGGACCCATCATTTTCCCTCCCACTTTGCTCCCTTTGCAGTTTTGCCACAAAGCTTTGTGCAGCTGTGCTGTGAATTGGTTTTCGAAATGAATGACTTAAGAAGTGCGTGAGCTGGGAATATTTAAGTCAGAAAAACAGTGTTTCTGATCAAAACACAGGCAAATTCAAAGGATCATCTTCTGAGGAACCTTATATCGTATGTGAAGAGAATGAGTGATTCCTTGATAATTCTCATTTCTCTACAGAGGGAAGTGGCTGGAAGTTAGCTGGTGTCCACAAGTCTTATAAAACAGCAGAGGAGCCCTAAGTCTGAATTGCCCTCCTTTGTGGCTGTAAATATGGATTTTTTTTTTTTAGCAAGCCTTCCTGTGCTCACAAAATATGTAGCATCATGTATCTTGTGCAAACCAAGTTGCTACCAATGACATGAGCACAAATGGGATTTTTTCTTGCATTTTTTCATTTTAGCTTCAGTGCTTCAGTAGTATCTGCTCTCTCTGTGCTTTTTAAGAGGAAATAATGTAACCTAAAGCTATTTTGTGTTTCTCCTTTAGAAGCTCCTCATGCCTGAGACTTCTGAGATTTTCCTTGTCCCCTGGCTCTTGTAATGGCTTTTCCTGTTCGTAATTAATAGTCACTGTGCTTCGGCTGCAGCTGCTTCAGAGCCTGCTCACTGAGCCAGTGCTTCGGGCAGAGGAGAAGTGAGAAGCCACAGCCTGAGGGGTTGCCTTCAAAACACACCTAGCACTTGGCTGGTGACTTCAATCAAGTTTATTTCAAAGTATCTCTGACTAGCTGTGCAGGCAGTGTGAGTTATCGTGCTGTCAAATGTGCGTGCTGGATCCGACCCATTCAGACCTCAGAAGGTTATTTCAGCCTTCTATTATTAAAGTGTTTAAAAATAAACTGTGTCTTTCAGCCGCTGTCCAAGGTGAGGGGATGGTCAATGCTCTCTTCCCTGCTGGAAGCACAGCTGAGAGCCAGCAGATTCAGCTCTTCCCACAGTGTCAGAAGGAGGTGAAGAAAACTATGCAGCTTCCTGTCTCTTTTCTTCCCCATAATCAATATCAGATTTTTTTGCATGTTATGATATCTGTTGCTAGGAAGGAAGACTGCTTTTGACTCTATGGGTTGCAGAGGGTACATATGAACTATCTAATAGGTGAAATTATGGGTCTATCCTGGTCAATATTCTTTGATAACTTCAGCCAGCAGCATTTCTTCTTTCTTTGCTTTCTCCTCTTTTAACTGTGGGATCTGTCTTAATACAGTAGAGGCATAGGGAGAAAATTGTTTCATATAGAAAGGGATACTGTTTTGGGATTGCAAATATTATATTGGAACATACAGAGGAAGTGGAGAAAGTGGAAGGGAAAAATATGCCTCTATGCATGTCTATATAGAGATGGTAATTTGAAATTATTTAGTTTGAGATGGTATACATACTGTCACTTCAAATACATGTTACAGATTTTTATGCAGAGAGGGTATGGGGAAAGAATGGAGACATAACTTTCTAATCCTTGTGGTTGTGTATATGTTAATGCCTTAATGAATAATCTAGAAAGAAGTATTCAAGGCCAAAGTCTTCTAAACAAAAAGATGATTTTATGGCTAGCCCCAAGCAGGTGTCTTAAGAGACCATTGCAGAAATGCATGTTTTGTATAACTTCATTATTTCATAGTTTGATTATTTCATAATGAGTATCATAGACAGTCAAATGGAGTATGAAATTATGTAAAGCAACCATTTCAATACCAAAAAGGAAAATGCAGTCAAAGCCAGTATTCGAATGTCTTCCTTTATTCCTTGTTTACACAGCAAATGGAACAATAGTTAAATGATATATCCACAAAAGAGTCCAGTAGAATTGAAATTGTGCAAACACCATCTGTTGTCATTTGAAAGTCTCTCTTAATGGTATCTTATATGTAACCTTCATAGTCAATGGCAAAAATGTTTCCCTGTCGCCTTTTAATTGTTTCTTTCACTTATTTTGCCCATCTAACATCTGCAGCTTCAGCCCCTTAGTCAAATGTATGTTCTCAGAGTGGTAACGTCCTGACTCCTGTGGTTTCTTGTGCAAGGGATTCCAGTGGTGTCATGCCCATGCTGTTCCCATGCTCTGAAGCACCTACTGTAAAGTGTAAACCTTACTGCTAAATTACCTTACTCAACCACAGCAATGTACTGTGGGGGCCAGATGCTGACATCATGGGCAGTCCTGGAGGCGTTCTGTGGGCTGAACTGCGTCTCACCTCCTGTGTACTTGTCTCATGGGGCGTGCTTTTCACCACCCAGGCTTGCTGACTGCTCGTTGCGTGAACTTTCAAAATGACAGTCCTGGACTTGTACTGATAGTTATACCCTCCAGCTCCGTGACAGTGCCCCTTTTGCTGCAATTTTCCTTGTTACTGGCTTCTCTGACCTTCTTTTAACTCCTCACAGCTCCTTGACTGTCAACAATCCCAATGTTTCATTGAGAAGACCTGCAAGGAGAATACAGTTCTGGAGAGGACTGTGTTAAAAACAGGGTTTTGTTGAATGTTAGGAAAATGTTTATTGTTTCCCTCTCCTTTACTCTCCCCCCTGCTATATTTTAAGAGGGAGATGCCTGAAGATGAGGAGAAATACCCTGTGTAGCAACAAATACATTTGCCCTTTTGTGTAGCAACAAATACATTTGCCCTTTTGACTTGCAGAGGTGGAAAATACCGAGAAGGTTCAGGGAGGGCTTTGTCTTGATCATCCTCTGAGCTTTGAACAGTGAAATACAGAGACTCCTCAAGCCCTCTTACTGAGTGGTGGCCAATGAAACAAGGGAAGAAATGTTGTTTTAGTCTTATGTGATAACAGGTTTGATGGAATTCTTCCTTTCCATTGGCTTCCTGCTGGTTTCGGTGGTCAGTCAGAAATGCCACCTTCAAACGCACAAACCCAAAGAGAAAGGTAATAATAAGTAGGCTAACAAAGCATGCTGCAAATATCATATCTCTTCATGTGAAATTTGAGCTGAACATTCTGATCTTAGTTGGTTTAGCCTGCTTAAAGATCTTTTTTGGTGTATAGTGTCTCAAAGGAAAACACAATTTGATTATTTTTTGATCTGCAAAAGGAAGGCACCCAGTTTTCTTATGTCTAATTAATTACTGTTAAATATTTGTAAGCAGGAGGAGACAGTCCATACAAGGGAGGTAAAGATAAGCCTTCTTGGAAAGAGAAAAAAATTTCATGGAATTATGAGTGAATGGGAATTTAACTTTATAGTTGAAATTAAAATTATTGCCACTGAAGGACTTTTCGTGATCTGAAAGCAAATTAGAAAGTCAAACCAAACAATGTTGCACCACTGCTGTGGGAAAATACTTCCCTAAATTGAAGTTGCTTCTAGATCTCTATGGCATATTGATAATTAATCCCAATTTGGTATGTGAAAGGCAAAAAATGAGAGCCGTAGCAGTTCAACTCACACGTAAACCTGCTTGTTAAGACTCAGGCAGTTTTTCAACATTATGTGATGTCTAGGGATGAAGGACAAGGAGAGTAAGGCAACTAAATACTTCAAGAATTTTGAGAACTCCCAAGGCGCTGGTACATAAGTCAGACATCCTTTCCCCTTGGGAGGCTCACTGATGGAATCAAATGAGAAAACAGAGTGCTTGCTTTCTTTTGTACTCTTACTTCTGAAGCAATAGGGAAAGGAGTTAACCAGGTACTGAATTTTTGCTTTGATTTCCTCTTTTAACCAAGCAGTATTTATTAGAGTTTTGTTTTGCCTTGCTTTGTCTTGCATTCATAATTCCATAGGAAGATGCAGTCTATTTATGCGTAGGCCAAGGATGTAGAAATAAAAAGGAAAGTATCACAGATACTTTTTAATTATCTGAAAACCATATTTATTTGTTAGAGAATGAAGTTAACTAATGCCTTCAAAGGCTGTCAAAATTTTTTTCTTTTCATTTGAATTTCATTAATTTAAATGCTTCTAATTCCTAATTGCTAATAATTTCTAAGCTTTGAAGATTTAAAGAGCTATCTACAGTGCAATGTTTGTTTCTTTTGAACTTTCATTATTATTTTTTTTCATTTGTTCCAGAACAAAAAAGAGAACATAGAGGCTAAAGGTACATTTGCTAGGCAACAAGTCAAAGTTTTCTCTTCATATGTTGAAAACCTAGAGGTATAAATAGATGCATTTATCAGTGATTCTAAAGATCAGCAATTTGAAAAATTAAGTTTTCAATTCATAGGGACGTTATTTCAGTTAATGCTTACACTCAGTGGTTATAAATCTGCTTATGTTAGTTTATACCTGGTGCTATTTCTTACACAGGAAAAGTTCACCAAGCAACAAAATAATCATCCACCTGTTGTGGGTATAATAAAGTGGTTACTCTTTTCTATTCATCTCTTTATTTTTGCTGTTGTTACATCCATATGAAGTCCTGAAACAAGAAATGCAAAATATGTTACAGTAAAATATATCCAACTTAGGAGGATGTAGTAATGATAGCACATCTAGGAAACAGGAAGTTGGTTGTGACTATTATTGACTCATTTATCAGATATTGTGAAGGGGAATTTAAACATTGGCCTCTGTGTGTCGTGGCTGTGTATATGTATTTTGTGAAACCAGTTCATAAAAACATTCAAGAGTTCATTTTTTATAGAGCTAGAGTTTTGTGGTATATGTTTTTTTTTCTAAATTAGGTTTTCTCTGATACCTTAATAGCTTATTTTTAGATACAATAATTGCAATAGCAGCTGTGTAGCACTGTGTATTTTCAAAGCATTGATACAATGGAGAAAACATGAAGAATCTTTTTGAAAAAGAAAGTGATTTTTTTTTGTTTTTCCTCATAAAAGAAATTGTGTGGTCTATAATTACTTTTCTTATCTTTGGATTCAGTGGCATTTTACCTCGGGAACATGAGGGAGAATTAGGCTTTGTTAGTAGTTCTGTAGCCAGAGTGGGAAGTAGCCAGATTAGACTGGATTTGGGTAAACCAGAAAATGTGATGGCAGTTTTAGTGAATTAGAAACATTCTTCTGAAAACTGATATAAGTGACTTGCAAGGATATTACACCTGGCTGTGTAGCATGGGATGGGAGGGAAACTATCACTCTGACCTCCTGTAAGTAAACTCATTTAACCTCATTAAGTGCCAGTTTCTTAATTTTTAAAACAAAGATAAAAAAAAAAAAGAGGTGTGCTGTGATGGTTTGCTAATGTTTGTAAGAAAGGTTTGTTATGTTGCAGTCACTCTTGCTCTCAGCAGCTCTCAGGGCCTGTGAAGAGCCCGCCCTCAGCCCTGAAGTCTTCTGAAAGGTTTCACGTGAGTGTGTGTGTTAAGACACCTTTGAATTTCTGATGAAGTGATCTCAGAAAATCCAGTCTTCTTGGCAGGTCTCTGGGGAGACCTTCAGAACTCATGTTCTCTGAATCGTGATGTCTAGCTTAAACAACAGCAAGGGAATACAGGTTTTCTTCAGTTAAATAGAATTTTGCTAGTGTAACAGAAAATGTCTCTGGTCCCTGGGGTTATAAGCACTCTTTGAATCATACTGTATCTAAGACACTTTTCTATTAAACTTTCCTGTGCATTGTTTCTCTAGAGCAAGATATTTTTCAATTTGTATTTAAAATTATAGGGTTTGTTTGTTATGCTGCACTGTTGCTCTAGGATAGAGGTTCATTTGTAGACTTAGTATTAACTGATTGTTTCTCTACCCTAGGTTGTATACCTGCTTTTAAACAGAAAGAATTGGCCAGTCATTCAATCAAATAGAGTGTATCTCAAGATCAAATTAAGATGGCACAATTTGTTTCCTAATGAAATGGAAATGTCATTCTCTTGCTAAAAATTTCTTCTGATCTAGCTTTAACAATACATTGGGAAAAAACATTTTAGAACCTGCTCTTATATTGAGATAATTTTGGAAATTATCTCAATACAAGATGTGTATAGGATGTGTATTCCTTTACAGCCTAACTTAGCAGAAATTTCTTGGGATAGAACTTTCTAGCTACTGTATAGCTGCCGTCTGAGATACAACAAGCCGAAATTATTCTGGTGTGTTTTGGGACCTGAGACAAACATTTAGATTTGAAACTAAAAATTTTAGTGATCTTTCAAACCTATCTGAAGAATGTGATGCAGTCTGGCCATAATGAAATTATTTCAGAGGTAAAATAATCTCACTGAATTGTTTTTGAATGAAATTTTACAAGTCTGTAAACATTTTGAATTTTCTCTCCAATGTAAGATTTTTACATTGGAGAGAAAATTCAAAATGTTTACAGACTTGTAAAATATTCAGTGTTTCAGACTTTCCTCACGTTATGTGAATTTTACATCTGTACTCTCCCTCTCCTCAAAACTAGGGTAACTGAAGCCTAACAATTCCAAGCAGAATTGCTGTCACTATCAATCTATTGTCTTAAGAAATCTGCTGTCTGTATATGAAGTATCCTCAGGTTGTTTCAATGGATTTGTATCCCAAGTGCATAAGAAGTGAAGACGGGAAGCGTTTTCTCAAATGTTGTTGTGCAGAGTTGTTCAGAGTGCTCCTCTTCCATAATCCGCAGAGTCAAATGTCCGCTTCGTGCCCTGTGTTTCTGTTCTAAAGGAGACCTCTGCACGGGCCAGATGAATGGCAGCTTAAAATTGCCTCACTCTCTCTACTGACTGTAAAAAGAGGCTAGAAGGTAGGAATTCTGTGCAGACTGATTGTACAAGTCAGAGAATATCTATTTTCTGGAGCTTAAGGAAAATACAGACCGTAAAATTCCCCAAGTGGGGCAGCTCTGAATAAGGAGAACATGTATATTTCCTAGAAAATTATGAAGACATAATAAGGAGTCAGCTGGTAATTTTGTGCACCTCCAAGCTCAGAGGACAGATGAGGAGACTCTTTCAGATCATAGTTTTGATAATTTTGAGGACTCTAAGTCACATATGACCAGTACCTCTGAATTTGGCCTTATTAACCTGAGAAAGGTGGAAGATTTTAGCTAGGAAGTAATCGGCACATAGATGCCAATTTAGAAAAACAGGCAGTTTTTCTAAAAAAAGTGCTAGGTTCTAAAAAAGTGCTAGATTTTCAACACAAGCTTATTTTCCACTAACTTTGATGAGATTTATTATTTCTACAATAGCAGGAACTTACAAGATGTTAGAAAACATCCTTTAAAAACACCTCTTTGAGATAACTTCCAGCCTGGTTAAGGATTTCATAACATTCGCCATTCAAAGGTGATGTGTGCATGCACATTTTAGATACAGTAATTGTAATAGCAGCTATGTAACACATTATATTTTCAAAGCATTTCAAAGCATATTTTTGTAGTATTATATGTGGTTTCAACTGCCCTAACTCAGCACTTAAGAAACATACATCAAAGAGTTTTAAATCCCACCAATCTTACAAGCTCTGTTTCCCCCTTTCCACATAATTAAGTTAATCTTTCAAGGCAAGTTGACACATGTAGTCAATTGGTTATGGGGATTTTTAAGATCATATTTTGTATTCTTCTAACAGGCTAGTAACTATGGTGAAATCTAACTTGGGAAATTTTCAGCTTGCACTGACAGTTCTTCATTATTAAATTCAATGGGCATATATGCTGATTGATTTCTGATTAAATCCTTGTCTTCTGGAATGTTCTGCGTAGTTTATCTAGACAGTTTGATTTACAGTCAAATATTAAGAGGGAATAATTCACTGTGTTATGTGCAATTATTTGAAATAATAGTGTTTTGATCATTAATATTTCCAGAATTCCAGATATTAGCCATGTAAACTGCAGTAAAAAGTTCATTATAGTTCATACTGCTATAATTTTCCTCCTATTTAGCTGCTTTCATGCATTATTAGTTGCTGTGAAATTTATAGAGAGCTAGAGAAACAAACAGCTACCTAGTGTGGAGCATGAAACCTGCATTTAGTGACTGCTGGCATGTTGACTGATGTGCTATTATGCTGAAAAGATGATATATAAACAGTTTACTGATGAAGGAAGAGTCTTTAATTGGGAGTTTGACCAAGGGCAACTAGATATTAAGGAGGTCATGGGCAGAAAATTGTTTCACCAATAAATGGCCTGATAATCTGCAGAATGAAATCAAGTACTTTGCATGACTGATAGCCAAAAGGAAGAATGCAGTAGGGGCTACAAAATAAAAAATATCATCACAGTGAGCTGATGGTCAGTCAGATGCTGCTCCTGTCACACCACTTTGAATCTGGACTTCTGAAATTGCTGAACCCACATGGGTTTCTGTTCCGTTTGTTTTTCACTACTGCAGAGCCGTTTCTCCTCGGTGGTTTCTGTAGCACATGTAGCTATTTGTCGTTATCTCCACTTGTTCCTGCATCCCTGTAGGAGAAGCATCCAAGCGGGGTGAGCCAGGGAAGGTGAGAGGGACTGGGACCTCCCACTAGGGACTAGGACCTTATGCCTCGCACTGTTTGCTGCCCTTTGGCTTGTTGAACCACCATGAGCAAGCCTTTCCAGCTGGCACCAGGGGAACAGCTGTGATGAAGGACAGATATAGGACTGTCACATTCAGTGGAATTAGTCCAGGCTTGCAGTAACTCATGTGGCCTGTTGTTGACAATGGCACGGCTGCTGTTGCTATGAGAAACCAACTACATACTGGCAAGAGAGAAAGATTGCAGATTAAATATTTACGGCATGTTTATTTACCTTTTGATTACGAAAGAAAACAAAATAATTGCCTATTGCATGGTCAGGTTAAAGATAAGATGATTTTTTAATTGTTCCTGGTGAAAATATGGTCTCTTTTTAGATGTACTCTAAAACCATCCTAAACAGAGGATTTAGCATGCTGTGGAAGTTACAGAGCAGCCCATAGCAATGGCATATTTTCAGCTATGTGCAATTGCCAGGGAGAGATCCTGTCTTCTAAACAGCAGCTCTTTCTCTCTGTCCTTTGTTACCAAGTGTGCAAGAGCAATTCCCAAATCTGTTACACCGCCAGAAGGAAACACTTCTTTCATTCAGTGTTTTGCAGCTATGGAAATTGTGATCAGCTCCTTCCTCACGGATTTTCAGTGTTAATTCACCACCTGCAGACATGCCTGTGCAATAGTACAAGTGTCTGATCTCATCTACGCACAGTTAGTGGTCTAAACTGCACGTCTAAACCCAGTCTTTCAGTGGGAGGTGGTTGATGTTTATGAAAAGCTTGGTTTTGATTGTGGCACAAGTGACTGCCAAAACGTGTGTAAAGGGCTAATTATATTAAATAGGTACTAATGATCAGAACATATGTTCTGTCCATGCCACACTTTTCCCTAACCACGCTGTCTACTTGAGGAATCAGAATATCAGTGGAATCGGTGTCTCCCAGGGGAAACACTGTAAATAGTCATCTGACTGAAGGTCAGCTCTAAGAAAATGAATTACATTTATTTGTGGTGCATTTCTATGCTGCTGGGCTAAGAACAGCTAATTTAAAGGAACCCTCCAGCTCCCACTTGTTGACATGTTCCTTCAGGCAGACTGGCTCCTATTTTAATGTTTCATTCCAATATCTAGTGTTACTTTTGGAGGTCCTGATGGGTTCTTCCTTCTTCTTTACTTCTTCCTTGGTCTACCAGGTTGAGAAAATAAATTTTGAAGCCTGGGACTTATTTTCTCTTTCAGTGATTGTGAGAAAATCTCTATTACAGTAGTCAAAACATGGAATAGGTTATTACCTTTACTTGGTTCTTACATTGTCTTCATTTCTTAGAATGTTCTCCTTAGTCAGAATGTAGGCTGAAAATCTGAAATACATTAGAACTGCACAGAATTTTCAAACACACACAAGAACACGTACACACCCAGAACAGGAAGACCTTCAGAAAATTTAAACCTTTGCCTCACCGTGCTTTTCATCTGTGATTTAGACCAACTGTCCAAATTACATGTATCTGAGCAACAGGAAGTTCTGAAGAAGTGCTCCTTCAGTACAGCATGGTGGCAGCAAGCCTCTGAAATAAATCAAATCGCCCCATTTGCAGGTAACTTATTAAAAAATAATTAAGAGGACACTGAATTGAAAAAATCTTTTATTTTTCTGTATCAAGTATGTGAGTCTTCTTCCACTCCTAACCTGGGAATTCCTCCTGTCTCCTCCGTGAGCTAGTTAGCCCACATATGATAGCAGCTCTCAAGTCTAGCCTGAGGTTTAGAGTAAATTCATGCTGAAGATCAAAATGAGGCTTCTAATCAGCCTTTAATTCAAAACATTTCTGCTGGCATTTCATCAACTTCTGTTGCATCTAAGATAAGAATATCACCAGAGGTTGAATAAGGCTGTGTTTATTTTTTCATTTGTACTGAGCTACAATATGTGGCATAATTATTAGCGCTATTCTTAGAAATTAGGACTCTATGAAGCTAATGTTTGGAAATAGCATCAACTGTTTGTCTCCCGTAAGTCATTCCAGCTAGTAATCTTTAAAAAGGCAGTGTCACAGTCTTAAAAGTGCCTTGGGGATAGATGGTTAAGTTTTATTTAACGGATCTTTTCTGTTACACCAACCTGTGCACTCATGCCTGGTTTACAGTGACAACTCAGTACTTTAAATTTGGCCGGTTTGGTATGTAAAGATTCCAATGGCTTGATGCATACATATCATCCACATTTAGTTCTATAAACACTTTTATCATGCCATTAGCTAAGTGGACATATTTAGCAGGGACCTGGGAGAATGGGAGCTTTCTCACATACCCTGTCACCTTTTTGAACTTCATTTCAAGCTTACTTCTGAGGCAAATGTGTATGAGAATAATAATTAATGATTCATGGATCAGCATCTTGCTGCATGTCTGCATATCTTACAAGCCCGTCCTGAATATATGTGTTGGGTATTTTGAAATTACATGAGTTTTTCCAGATTCAGTTGGAGTAAAAGGAAGATCTTAAAGTCCCTGCTCCGAGCAATGGGTGTCAGGTTTTGTTTTATGGCTTCTCTATAGCTTTATTGCACCTCGTAGCTGCAGAACAGTACAGCAGCAGTCTGTGCACACCGGGTGAGTTTATGCATACACGGGCACATGGAGTCAGCGTCACACTACCCAAATCAATGTGCTTATCGCTGTGTTAGCAGGATTCTTAAGCACATGCCTCATTGAAAACTCTGAATTGCAAAGTCACTCTCTCAGATGGTCTGACATTGCCAGGCTAGGTTACTTTTTTTGGCTCACTCTCTCATTTCCCCAGTTCTGTGAGATTTGGTTTGTTTCTGTTCTTCATCCCAACAGCATGAAACTTCATTGTTATATTTTGTTATTTTGTTATTACACCAGTGCAGCTACATTTGTAATCAGGTCTTGTATGGTGATGATCAGGCACTAAAGGACTACAAGCCTGAATCAGCCTGTATTTTTGGAAGAGTGTCATTGATATTGGGAGCATTACAGGCAGAGTGGATTTGAAAGAAATGAGGGAAAGGTGGTCCTTGCCTGTGCAGGCTGTTGCTGCGCTATAACACGGATGCATGCATACCACACTGAGTTTTACCTAATGGCCTACTGCCTCCCTGGTGTGCCTTGTAAATGCACATTCAACTGGTAAATGTTCTTTGCTCTTGCATGTGACTTGCCTTATTGCTTTCTATGATGGCCTTTCACAGGCCCAAGTTTTCAAATGGGCTGTTTCTGACGTCCGTGTGCATCTGCTCATAAATGTAAGTTGACCATATATATTGCACAAGCCAATTTTATGCTTTGTCATTTCTGCAGCCAAAACACCACTAAAATGTTTTAATATCTGGCTCTATCTACACACAATTTGGCGCATTTTGCTTGAGAGTTTTCCACCTACCTTATATTCTTCCCTTGGAAAGTGCAAGAACCTTGTGTGAAACCAGTTATGGCAATGTCACACTGTGGCCTCTTTAGCCTCTTGTAATGTGAATATTTCAGTAACAGAGAACAGAGAAAACAAATATAATCATGTCTTCACATAGTACTATTATCAGATTAAGTAAAATAAAAATACTTTAACTCAACCAGTACAGGTTGTGACTTTATGTTCTCCTGTTCTGGTTATACAGTGTGGTCACAGATTTGTGACAGTGGTAAGGTACTCTACCAGTGGTCAGGTCTTCTAGAGTAGGCACAGGTCTATCTACAAGTGCACAAAAACCTTCCCAGGTTTCTTCATCCTCAATTTCTAACATCTGAGTATTTGGATTGTTAGCCAGTGGTAGATATAAAGGAATTTAATAATAGACATTTCAGTAGTTTTTCTGGTCATATCTTGCATTATTTTTTGTGCATTTGAAATAAACTGTTAATAGGAAGTTTTGAAACATTTTCACACTTCATATGTGAAGCATTATATGACTTGATGACATTATATGACATGATAGCTGGTAGCAACATGTTTAATGAAATCACTAGAAGTGACCTGGGAAAGAAAACTTAATTTATTTTTAAATGTAGTTCTATACTCAGTGATCAAAACTCCATCTTAGCTGTCCTGACATATATTCCAGTTGGGGTCATAACCCTGTTTTTTACAAAAATACTCTCAGTAACCTGTTCCATATTGGTGGTCTGCTAAGAGAAGCAATATTTCTTGCTTCCCAAGCTCTTGCTAGCCATAATTTTCTAGCTTTTAGAATATTTTCCCAGGCTATATTGTGTATCTTTTCCCCAGGATGCCTATTGATATTGAGCTGAAATTTTATGGCTGAAAGCTAAAAAACAAAACAAAAACCAAAAAGAAACACCCCCCCCATGAATGACTATCTGCTCTTTGCACCACAATTATCTGTACCTGAAGATTAGCTGTTTCCTCTCATTTATCTTATGAATAAACTACAGTGAACTTATGAACAAGAAAGGCCCCACAATAAGGGGGCTTGTGTAATGGCCATGTTCAACAAATCCTCTTAATCTTGGTAGTGATTTAACCTCATGTAACATAGAGAATTTTCTGAATTCTGGGAAGCTTTTACAGATTGGGCCGAAAAAGAAAGCTGTATCTGGCAGTGTGGGTAACAGTAAGAGCTGCATTAAGACATTATATAATCAAAGAAACAGATGAAATGTTAATCAAGTGAAAAAATTTACAGAAAGCTGTGGCAGCAAGGCATGAGCTTGAGAAGGAGCAGCATAGTTTACTATAAATCCCTTGGAGAAATAAAGATGAAAGCTCAAGAGTGTCAGTTGAAAGAGAGTGAAAAACCTGATATTTCTATTGGGTTTATTTTCCATAAAGCTGAAGACCTCTGTCAGATTCCCACATTCATATGTTTGCTGCAGGCAGCCTGGGCAAACAGCCCTCACCAGACCAGTCCTGTGTTCAGCTTCTCTCTCCCTCTAGCGAGTAACCCCCGTTTCCACTGCAGGAGGTGCTCAGTATTGCCTAGGATTGAGCCTAAATAGCTACATATATTTGCTTCCACTTGAGCTCCAGATGCATTTTTTTTTTTATAATAGAAAAATTGGTGGCAGTTGCGCAAAATGGAAAATAAAAAACCCAAACCCATAAAAAAAGCTCACCTTTGCTTTGTCTGATTTCTTCTGGAGCGAAACTCTTGTATTGAGTGAGTGCCTGGCCAGGCCATTTGTCTGAAGGCCAGTTTTTGTTCTGGACTGGCAGTGTAGTATTTTGGTGAGCTCCCCCCTGCTATCACTGCAGCTGCACCTGGCAAGAGGAAGCAACCCACAATCTAAAAAGCTCATCAGAACAATAATGTCTGCTTCTCTCTTGACAGCTTAATTAATTGCGTGCCATTATATTTTGTGTGTGGTTTTGGATGGTTTTGATACTTCTCTTTCAAGTGTGTTTCCCAGTAGGATTTAAAAAGGCTGGTGCATTGTCTGCCTGTCTGTCACTTCAGATGGCGCTTGATGCAGAAAGAAGAGATGGAGAGGAAAAGAATGAGAGAGAGTACGCTGGGGTGTTACAGTTAGAAAATCTTACTCACTGCGAACTGGGATAAAATGATGGTTATGGCTGCCTGGAAAACAAAAGCTTTGTTTCATTAAATTTTGGGGTTTGAAGTTTGTTTAGCCCTTTGGAAGGCAAGGAAGGGTGGTCTCCACATCAGTCCAAGGCTGTAGTTTGGGCACACACTGACTCCTTAGAGATTTTAACATGGTCTTTCATCTCCCCCATGAGCATCTGAACCCCCAGGTACTGGTTTTTTTTTTTTGGTGGGAAACCTCTTTTGGGGGCGGGGAGGGGTTTAAAAGAAAGAAGGGGAAAGAAATTAAATTCTGTCCTGAGGAAACTGGAATCCCCGATGAAAATTTCACGAGCAGTTCTTGTCTTAATAACAGCAGCTTTTCACCTCTTGGATTACATTATTCTAGAAATTGAAGTAGCTAGATGCAAATCATGTGCTAGAGCTAAGAGAGTTGATCAGACATTATGATTTTTTAAACTGGAACATTTCCAGAGGTTGTATAACAGTTCTTTATGTCCTCCCACCCAGAAATATATTGAGACTTATGGGAGGAAGAAGTTTGACAGTTTTCAGTGTTCTTAGAAGATCCACTGCCACAGAAAGTTTTAAAATATTTAAGTGCCTTATTCATGCATTAAGACTGTATTGATGTCTACATTCAGCATAAAGAAAGATATTCCTAGAGGAGTGTTATTCATATCTGTAGGTTTGGAGGGCATCTTCTGGAGCACAGAAGCTTTGTCCCCACACAAGAACTTGGCAGTGAAAGACCCTGCATGCCATGCACTGTGCTGTCCTTCCAAACGCTTGCAGTAAGGTGGAAATGTACTGGAATTGCTAATGGCTCTGATCAGGCACTACTTCTGTGCCCACTCTGTGTGGTACTGATGCAGAAATTGTGCCCTGGCAAGGGTTTATCTTCACATGAATGAAGGTGAAGGACCAAGAGAAAAAAACCAAACCAAACCACAATGACTTATCCAAACACCCTCACTTATAACTGGATGTCATTCACAGTTTAGGAATTTTTCATCTCTAGATGAAATGAATGCAATGACAGAGAAGTGAGAGGCCTGAAGGTCTAGGAAGCAACCAGACTGCATAGGAGATGTGGGAAACAGGTTATTTTTATCTGAACTTTGATAGTTTTCATCTCTGTTCTATATGAGGAAGCCAGGAATAGTCCTTTTTTGGTATTGGGACAATCTATAATAGTGTTGTGGCCTTGGAGCTGCCTGCTCTTGCTGTGGTAGGATGGAACTGAGCTCAGGATCAGGAAGCGCTATAGACACGTGGGATTCAAAATCCAAGTCCACACTGTACAAGTGGTATCATGGATCTTTCTGGAGTACTTGAGCTGGGGGGAATGAAAAAGATTCAGTATAGGTGACTCTCTTTATTTAAATTGACTTCTCTTTATTTACTAATTTAGAAAATAACTTCTCTTTTCATTGTTTTCCTCTAGAGAAGAGGAGGACTGGGTTCACAGATGGGAGTCACTACTGCTGCTGTGAAATCAGATGAATGTATTTATTGCAATGCTAAAAATACGCTTTAAGACAACATTCTCCCATTTGTTGGGTGGAGATGCTACTCTCAACCTTGGTACCTTGTGTGAGTCCTGCATCATGCTCACCTGGCAGCAGTCACCCCCTGTCTCTCCCTAGGGGCCAAATTCATAATTGCACTGAGAGACATGCACCAGAGCACCCTGGTATAAAACTGCAGGTCAAACACAACGGTGTATAAGTAACCCATATTGCAAATATAATTATAAACATAGGATACTTGGTAAATCTTGCACACAAAATCTTGAATTGTTTTGTCTGAGCTATTCATCTGTTGAGGGCAGGGGAAACACCTGACTGGCTGGGATAACATTTATATTGTAGCATCTCCTTTAGTAAAGGAAGAAGCAGCCTTTTATTCCTAAAACGGAGCAGAAAGAAAATCTCTCTCTGCCACATGCTGCAAACTAGAAAGAACCCTCTGATGCATTTAAGTTTGCTTTTGTTTCCCACAGTCTTCCTGATTTGTCACATACAGTCTATTAATGTGTCTCTGCTCTTTCTTGGCAAACTAATCCTGAACACTGCAACTGATAAGTTTTTATTAAGCTATTTTCATGATCATCATCTGTCCAAGAAGTTTCAGTCCAAAAACAACCCCCTAAAAAAATCCCACAGCTGATGTTTTAATGCAGTTTTGTTATAGTTCTGAACATCTTAAGGGACAAAGAGTCTTAATGGTTAAGAAGTGCATTTAGGAGGCTGGTAAGAGCACTGGCATTCTGCTAATTTTTTTTGGTTTGCCTCAGAATCACCACCAGTGACTGACTTCTGCTGGTATGTCACATGAATATTTCAGCAGCGACAACACTTTTAATTCCATGTACAAGTAACCTGCTCTATTTTAAAAGAGAAGTATGCATGGAGATATAACCAGTCTTGAAAGGAAAATGCCAGTAGTAAATATCCCATGTAGACCTTAAACTGGAAATAGAAACTGCAAAATGTGCCTCAGTGCAGCATTGCGTGCCACTCCTTTTGCAGATTACATTCACAAAAGGTCTCTAGTGAGCATAATCTGCCTGGTAGTGGCAGCAGTGGCAATTCATTCTCCCACAGTCCCCATTTGCATAATCATCAGCAAGTTCTCCAGACATGTCAAAGATCTCCTTTACTGCATGATTTTCTAACTCCAGTTCCACCACTGAAATGCTCTCTAGAGAGTTCCCTTAATGCAAAGTTTCCACTGAAGGTTGCAAATGTTGCTTTTCATTGCTGTGAGAATGACTATAAAGATACCAGCCCAAATAATAAATAAAATATATGAATGTACTAGTTTCAAAACAAACCAGTGGGAGATTCCAAGTCAGAACTACAATTTAATAGGAAAATTAAAGCCAGAAAACACTGGCTTAAACTGACAGAGTCAGGATACAATCTGACACCCTGTTGGTCAGGGGCATGGTAGCAGTCCAACTACATGGTGGCTGCAGTCCTCCTGAAGTGATAGATGTGGTTCTCTTGAAGCGGTGATCCTGTAGAAGGGTCTGGTCTTCCTCTGAAGGTCCAGTGGTGGTTATTTAGCTCTTGTCCTCTGGGAATCCAGTAAGTAAGGGCTGACTGTGGTGTTCCAAACCTCAGATTATATCCAGGTAGGAGATAGATATAGATATATATATATATATATATATGCACTTTGGTTCCTCCCCCCGGGCAGAGCATCTCACAACGGGGTGATGTAATTTATGAGTCATGCAGTAAGGCCTTGATGGCCTGTTAACAGAAGATAACCTCAGGTGGGAGTTATCAGGGATGAGTCATGAAGGAGATAAGGAACACTGCCCCACCTGCTTTAACAGCTTATGGATGGTGATAGAATACATACTTTTGGTTACACCTTACATTATAACCTAAGACAATAAATAAAGAAAGAAAAATAGCAGCCCATTATAAAGATAACCAGTGCAGAGTTATTTGCCTTTAGCTAGCCCAAAACCCTAGTTGCACAGAAAAACAACTACCCTAGGCAACTCAACAGCGTGTTCACTCTGACACATACATGATAATCGGAGTATTTTTTATTGCTGGCTGCTTTATTGTAGGCGAATTTTGGACATCCAGAACATCCAAATGTTTATTATATTAAGTTTATATTTCTTCCCATACCCCATTGTATGGAGAATGTAATTAAAAATCCTGGAACAGGTCCACTGTGTGTTTTTCAGTAATGATTTTCTCGTAAGTAAGTTAATAATGTAAGTTAAAAAATAAGTGGGGTTTAGAATCACAAGGAAAAGGATAAAGATATTTATTTTCTGAATAACTGAAAGAGGTGAGTTGTCATAAGCAGTAGACAGACAGTAGCTTTCCCTGGCAAGTTGGGAAGGCTTCTTCTGAAGCCTGTTGGATTGGGATGAATGCTCCACATCAGCACCTTAGTTGTGAAGAAATACATGCCACGGTGGCTTGACAGGTTTGACACAAGAATTCATTCCTTGGTTTTCCTGAGGTCACAAAGCAAGTCCTGTATGGTTCCCCTCTGCTGCTAGCAAGCTCCTGCTCATCAATAACAAGCTCTTGAATAAAGGAATCTTCAGCAGGATGATGCACAACGTTGCTGGTATTTGTCCTTGTGCTTATTAGTCCAGCCTTGAGTGTAAGTATTAGTGTCAGTCCCTGGGGCAAACTGGTGGTAAAGCTCTAAGAGAATGTTTACGCTAAATAATAGGAATACATTTGAAGTGGTGCTATTCGCAGATTCGGTGCTAGTGCTTGCAATGGCAATAGCTTAGAACATCATCTATGTATTAAATGTGTAAATTGGATTTGGAAATATTCATGGGGACAAGGGGCTGGGTGGGCCTCTTGGGTCTCTGAGTCCAGTCCTCTCTTATCAAAGGCCCAGTGTTATATAATCCCTCTCATAAACTTGTGTAATCTTTTTCATATGCTTCTCACAGGTTCTATGGGAGGGCCTTGAACTATCTTTTATCTCAGTTCAAGTGTCTGCTTTGAACAGGGAATGAAATCTGAATGTCACAGTTGTCTGAGTATCCTAATAACTGTTGCACTGGTGGATTTTCTCTTACATTTGCTTTCTCAGTTCAATTGAACTGTCACTTCTGCATTCCTGGAGACAAGGATAAATGGAATTTTAATGTATTCAAAACTGTAAGTAAGCTACAGATCGTTATTTACCTATCTTTCAAAAAACCTTCAACAAGATTCTTGGCAACTGGTTGACCAACGCAATTTTTTTGCACTGTGGAGACAAAAGATAGGTCTGATAAAAACATGTCTGTGTGAACTAGTGTTTTCTGGGGTGATATGCTTGGTTCCTCAGGGTCCAGATAAACCTAGCTGACTAGAGTTGCAATGAATAATTCACTGTCTCTAAATTTAGCTTTGATCTATGTGATTGTGTTGTGAACTTGAAACATACTCACATACGCTAAGCACAGGAGTTCCAGCAGCCTTACCTTCCCTCTCTCATAAAAACACCCTTCTGACCTGAAATTCTTCTCCAAGTGCACCACTCTTTCAGCTGTACCAGACTTTTAAGGTGCATTGATTTAGGTATCTCAAAGATATATTTTTTTTTAAATATTAAGACTTTTCAGAGGGTCATGTGAGACCATGGAGGAGTTGCAAGGACTCTGTCCTGTCTGGCCTAGGTAAAAGTTAAAGATGAGATCCTGTTTCTATTTTATAGACTGTCCAGTGTTTTAACTATAGAAAGGTGTAAATATTTCTCTGAAGAGGAGCTGTTTTAATTTTATTAGAAGGTAGATTTTTTAAATTAAGGTCAGCATATATATGCTCCCTTCCTTTTTCCTGGAATCTAGCTGATGCAGGGGAGGAAGCCTTCAATCTCAAAGTGAGACCAGGTTTGAAAGAAGAAATATCTTTCATTAGACCAGTAATTCGGTTGGAAAAATCAGGTAGGTTTCCAGGCACATGTGCCCTTCAGATACAAATATAAAAGTCACAAAAACTGCTCAGGGAGTGTAGGCTGGCATAAAAATGCTGATGAGGTTTTGAAATGAGGAGAAAAGATACATGACATTGAGTGGCTGGATCAGGGGACCATGGAATGGTATCAGCACTGGAGCAGAAGGAAGACTTCTTGCTTTTGGGGATGGAAAACAGGGAGGTGGTTGTGATTTATATCAAAGGACAAGGGCTTGAAGACCCATATATGTGGCGAGAGGTAGAAAGATACAGAGATTGAGACTAACAAGCTCAGCAAACTAACTAATTAAGCAAACAGCCTGGGACAAATAACCAGGCTAGCACGTGAAGTGAAGGCTGAGGCTGGAGCCTGGAAAAGCCTGGAAGAGCTTGGAAGAGTAGAGGTACATCAGCTCTGGAAAGAGAGCTGCATATGAAAATAAAGAATGACTAGAGGTATAGGACATGGATAAACAAATAAGGTAAGAACAGGGTGCTCAGAAGAGAGGAACCTGAGAAGCAGAGCTGGGGCTGAGAAAGGGAGGGAACGACAGGGAAGAGACAGCACCAGGGCAGGGACACACTGAAGTTGGAAATGCAGAAAAGATCAAACCCTGGACACCTGAGGGAAAAAAAAATCTGTACTTCCTAGAGGATTTCCAAGTCAGAACCAGGGAGTTGGAGACTGCTGAGTCTTGGAACTGTGTGCTCTGCCATGAGTCAGTTAAACTACTCCTGCCCTTGGCTACCCTGCTAGTGCAAATGGCAGAGAAGTTTTCTCTACAGGGTTGCAGCTGTGACACTTCCTGTAAGAGGCCACAGGCTGAAATTTCTGTGTTCATGATTTGCTTTTATGAAGTCTAGATTACTCCACAAAATCTGCTCCATTGGAAGCTCATCATTAGGACTGTCCTACCAAGCAACTAAGGGTTAGGCAATACCACAGTCTGGTTATCCTATTCCTTATGGTTTTGCTTTCCCATGACTAAGTTGCAATCATGAACAAAGGTACCACTTACGATCTAATCTATTTTATTACTGTGGTGTAAGTATGAAAAATTAAACCAATGTTACTTAAATAGTGTATGGAAGGAAAAGCTTCCAGTCAAAGGAGGCCTGTTAATTAGCAGTTTGAGGGCTCTGCAGACACTTTTGAGTATCTTGGAAATGGCTCTGTCCCTTCAATTTTTAAGAAGTAGTTTGGTAGTTTTCATTCCAGCACTTGCAGTAGAAGTCTTATTATGTTGTACAGGAAAGACTCAGGCCTGGAAAACTTGTAAGTAATTCCAGAATGTTTTGATTAACTTTGGGATAACAAAAAGAGGTTACATGAGTAGGTTATAAGGCTTCTCTGATGAAAGCTAAGATGGGGTCTATGACAAATCTTAAGGGACGTCAAGCCTCAAAATCTCTTCTAAATTCACCCAAGTGTAATTTTAAATTAGGCCATCAGACTTGTTTTCAGTGAGAGGAAACAGACATAAATGAGCCTGAGTGCTTAAGTGAGATGGAGATGATACAGATGAAAATGTTTCTGTAATTTTAATGGATGTGAGATTTATGTACTAGGCAAACTACATTATAATAGAATTTTCCTTAATTTATCTTAAGAATGTCTCTCTTTTCTCCATTTGTCTGCATGGGTGTGAAAGTCTATTAATAATAAATAGTGGAGGACTTTTTTTCCAGTTTTGACCCATTGAGCCAAATGAGAACTCATGATAAATCACGTGCAGAAAGAAAGATACTGCCTGTGTAGTATTTCAAGTTGCCAGGTCCCAGAGCCTAATATTTTCTGTAATGATGTGAAGAGTGGGTAGTCTGGAGACGGGCAACAAAGCAAACAGAGAGGCTAACTTGATACATTATGTAAATTTGGGATTGGCTGAAATGCATACTTCAAAATCTTCATTCTTCTTCCCTTCAGACAATTTTAGCTTTATTTTGGAATATGCTCTTTTAGTAATAAGAAACCTCTGAATGTTTTATACTGGACCAGAATACAAGCTATGAATTCCTCTTTTTATCACCTTTGCTTTGACTCCAGGAAGAACATCCATTGCATTTTTGCAGCTGCTATAAATATTTTGCCTGTTTGATTTACAGCAATGTTTAATGAATGAGTGGCAGTGGTTTGCTTATCAAGCCACATAGCAATGCAGACCTTTTCAGTAAGACAAGGGCAGAGTGAGCCTTGCTGATGCCTTTTTAAAAAATGATTGCTAGAATATAAATGCCAAGTCTAGTTAAAGTAATGTGCACAGCTGGCTGTTAAACCAAAAACATTGCTGCAATAGTCCCAGCCAGAAAAATCACAAGTGAAGCAAGCTTCATAAATTCAAGTGAATGGAAAAGGAAGCTTCTGGAGGCAGCATAATTGCTGTTCAAGGACTTCTGCTGAGTCTTCAAGAGGCAATAGAATGCAGTGGGATGTATGTTGTGTGTTGGTATGACATGTTTTATTTAGCTGCTCCGTGGGACAACAAAGTCAGATGATTTTGATTTGCATGGTGGGAAACAACACTGGTCATTTAGGAAATTAGTAATCTTCTTGGATGGTAGGCAATCGGGAATGGAGTACAAGGGAACATCCTGGGCAGCAGATCAGTCCTGTCCCCAGGACTCCCACTGCCTGAGGTGTGGTCTCACCACTGAAATTCATTCTCAAGTCTTCTTTCCAGCTACTTGGCAGAGAAAAAGTTTTCCATGCTGAGCAGGAGAATGTGTGTCTAAATTAGGGTAGCTTTGTAAATCAGTTTTGAATTCTTTGGGAAGATACGTATCAATTAAATGCAATTAAAATGCAACATGATTTATAAGTCTGGTTTTCTTTACGATCTGCTTTAAAATGTGACTAAGATTTGTTAAGTCAGACGTATATCTGGGTCAAACTGGTGTTAGACTGCTGATTTACCTAACAGCTTAGTTGGAGTGACTTAATTTTGGGCCTGAATTTCTGAATGTGAAAAGATGCATTAATAACCTTTTTATTTGAGCACCAGCTGGTACCGAAAGACAACAGTTTTTTAAGACTATAACAAATGAGAAAAGAATGAGCAAGCAAGAGAACATTTGTGTTCTCACTACTACTTACACACAGTAGCCAGTCTCAGCTGTAAATACTACTGCACTAAAAATCTACACACTGGACATTGGCTATAGGCTGTTCTTAGTATATCAATAAAAGTGTATTGACCTGCAGGTTTTTTTCATTCAATCATGACTGTGTATAGAATTGTAATATCAGCGGTTTAACTGCTAAATTGAATGCCCAGTATTGTTAGCAGAAGAGAGTACAAATGAGGTAGAACTGTACTGGGGATTGAAGAGTAGACTTATCTTTTGTAGGATGAAATATTGGTGGGAACTGTTCTAACTGTGGCTTGATGTTCGTTGAGAAATTATAAAGGCCAGAGTTTCCCAATTAGGATGCTAAGGTTGGACTGTTAAATCTTTATGTAGACATTAAAAAATCAACGCTGACATTCCACCTTATTCCCCAGAAGGAATGAGTTACAGATGATGAGTTACAGATTTTTAGAGACATAAAATTGGTCTTAGTGCCTGATACTTCATGCATCATGTTTTCGTTTGTCCTCTGATGATTTATTTAAAATGCTATGTCTGTATCCATTCCTTAATCTTTGGAGAGAGTTAATGTGAGAGATTATGATTTATGAGTGGTGAAGTTAATCGATAGCATGTTTGCCTTGAGTTTATATTTTAAATGCCACTAGTTTGGTTAGTAGCTACTGATGGTATTTGTTTTCTTACTAAGTATATCCGGATACAGTGCACTGAAAATGCATCAAACCATAAAAACATATGACTTTTCCTTCTTTTTTTTTCATTAAATGCTAATTTTCCAAAAGCAACTTACAGCTAAGGAAGAATAGCAGCTTTGAGAA
The DNA here is from genome assembly GCA_013397975.1 of Machaerirhynchus nigripectus. Taxonomy (NCBI): domain Eukaryota; kingdom Metazoa; phylum Chordata; class Aves; order Passeriformes; family Dicruridae; genus Machaerirhynchus; species Machaerirhynchus nigripectus. The sequence goes on from VZRQ01000586.1 coordinate 2,614,935, forward strand.
TCAGAGTTGTGAAGAGCCTGATGGTATGTTTGGTGAGGTATTTGTTTGGGTTTATGTAAAATGCACGTTAATATTCAAGTTCCAGCACACAGAACATTGAACTACATAGAGAGATAAGTTCATCATAAGAGCTCATTCTGAAATCACTTTATTATTTTAACAGTCCCCTGACAGCCAGATGGACTTAAGCAGAGGGGAAAAAATCTATCATGTCGAAATCAGGAATGAGGACAATCTGTCAAATCTAAACACAGAGAACTCTCTTTAAAGCTGGAAGTGGTATCTAATTCTGTGATTCCATTCCAATGTTAGTTGCTACCTTGAGTGAAGCATGCCATGTACTTTACAAATGCAGTTTCTTTTTGTGCTGCGTAAGTAACATTCATAGTTGTGTTTTTCTGCTGCATAAGTAACATTCATAGTTGAGTCATAGTCTCACTGAATGCCCAAATCCCTCAAATTTAGTGGAATTTTTATGGTATTTTTTGAAGACTTTTGTTTTATATGACTAAGCAGCTATAAAACGAGATTAAAATATCAGCATTGCAAGTGAGTTGGGACTGATTAGAAACAGTACGTGATTTTAGCTTTGTTCCTTCTTTGACTGGGTCTCATTCAACTCCCCAACAGAACCAGGGGGATTTCATAAAACAACTGGCAGTTTGAATTCCTGGAAGAATAAAAAAGGCTTCTGGAGAACATTACAGGACAAATATATGGAAGAGTTGCAGGAACAAAGACTTTTCTTTCCTGAATCTTGAGAGAGAGAAAAAAAATCGATATCAGCTTATAATGTTTATGACGGTAAAATATAATTTAGGTTTAACCACTATGAGCTGTTTTAGCCTTAGAAACAGATTGATGAGTCTTAAAATACATGTGAAGAAAATTTGTAAAATACAGTTTTGTAATTAATATATATGACTAAATTCTTGCAGTTGGTGAGAGTGGGTGCATTTAATGCATAGATCAGCTTACTTTGTGTGGTCAGAGGGTTAGTAAGAGAAAGAAACTAGTCAGTGATTTTTTTCAAATAATTTGTATTATATTCTGAAATATGAAAACATGAGGCTTAAATTAACAAATGTGAACAGACATCACTGAAAATAATTTTTCAATCTCCAAAGTATGGAATTTTTTTTTATTTTTCAAAATGAGTATGGTACTGAAAAAACATACTGCTTTCCTTTTAAGTATTCTGTTATCCTACAGAAATGATCCTGTTTTGAGGGTTCTGTTTAGCATGAATGATCTGGTGGGAAAGCAAAGAACCCATGAGTGGAAGCTCCTCTACTCTTGTTTTGGTCAGGAAAAATTAAGTTTTTCAGTAAACTCTTCCCTTTTGTAATGAAAGCAGGATTTTGGTTACAATGATGAGCAAGCCATCAAAGCTAGTTTCTTTAGAAAAAAACACCACGGTCTCTTTTATTGGATGCTCTATAGTTGTATTTTAAGTCTATGAGTGTGGTGGGGATGAATATTGATTTTTAAAAATAGTTTTAAATTCTAGCAACACACATGTATCAAATCTCATAATGTGCTTGTGAAGATATTTATTTAAAGCAACGTTTTAATCTTATTTCTTTAAAGGCAATTCTGTACCTGAGTTAGAGAATATTAAGTGTTGTATTTTCAAGGGCTTATTAAATATTCAGTCATTTTCTTTTTCTGTTGTCAAGTGTGTCAAGGACAAACCTTCTGTGTCCTGGAATGTAACTCAAACTAAATGAATCTTAAAAGCTGCTACTAAATGCTCATGTTAGAAAATATACATTACACAGTGAGGGAAGTTGAAAGAGGAGGTGATGAGATCCAACCCCAGAACAAGTTGTATCCAGATGAGATACAAACTTTTTATGGGAAAACATTGAAATATGGTGAGAGATTTTATTCAAAACTTAAATGTGAAGCAAGAAGTAAGGATAACTGTGACTATTAACACTTCGCTGTGCATTATCTGACTACGCCCTGTCCATCTTGGAACACTAAATAATTGTGTAGAAATAGCCTATTTTAAGGGTGTGGGATGGACAGATGAAACTTATTTTGAATATGGAGTAGTACAAGTCTGTTTTTATGAATATGTATGATACACCTGAGTGCGAGGATCAATTTCTAGCTCTGCTGTTGTTCTGTTCAGGCACTGTCTAAGCTGTTAAGCCTTAGAATGGCTGCAGGAAGGCTCCGGCTCCATCACAGGACAGCAGCCAGTCCCATGTCTGGGTTTGCTTAGAAAGGGAACGTGCATGTGTGGGTCACACAGATGTGAGCCACAGCACCCCCATGACCAAGTACTTTTTCCTACTGTGAAATCCAGACGTGGCCCATGAGATAAAGAGTGTTGTCAGGTCATTTGCAGCCACAATTTTTAGTGACCTTAATTTTTCAAGGCACTTAAGGAGCTATGTGCAAGGTAAAACATGACTTTGGACTCATAAAATTTCTGTTAATCCACCGACTGCTCAATTCTGTGTTCTAGAATTGGTTTTCAATTTTGGAATTGCTTTAAACTCTGAGCTACTCAGTCCCCCATGAGACACTGGCTTCAAAGTACAAATCATAAAGTTTTCTACTTCCAACAAGTTATCATGAGGTATTTCACACACTTTAGATTTATGTGCTTCATTGAAAATCAAGTTACAAATTATTAATTCGCTTACTGTGAACATTAGTAGAACTTAGCAACAGATCTTGGCTGGTGATCCCATCAAGTAGACAAGCTGGGAGATGGAATCTCTACTGTCTGAATGTGTTAATGCTGACACACAAGAACAAAATTGGGTGCACACAGCCTTCAGACTGTGAGCAGAGAGAATCAGCAGCCTGTGGAGAGCTTTTACTGCTTAATGAGGAATGTTCTGCATGCTGTGTATTACATACTGAATATTTTTGTTTTTTTGAATACTTTTAACTGCTCTCTTCTGGCAAAAGTGGACTGAAGTTTTTATTAATTCAATTTGTATTAATTTCAGTTTTGACAGCAGTAGCCCCATAGTGTGTCTACAACCATTCTGCCACTTAGAAAAATGGTTCCCTCAGGAGGAAAAAAGAAAACCTAAATGAAGAGAGTTAATTTTATCACACCCATTGAAACAAACAAGAAGCAATTATTTAAAAAAAGGAACCTTTTTGAGTAATGAGAAAAGTATCATGATTACTTGGATATTATTTGAAAATTTTTCTTCAGCTTTTTTGAAGATACTAAAAAAATGTGTTTGAGCTTCAATCTTTGGTTTAAAAAAGGGGGTGAATGAGCTGTTTTGCTCTATACCAAGGCTTGAACTTGTCTTGCAACTAGTCAAAATCAAAGTTTCAGAACTTCTCACAGTGAAAGGTTGCTAATGATTCAAACAGAAAATTGTGTCTTGCTGTAACCTTTCTGAAATAACAATCAGACTAAATCCTTTTAGATTTTTGCTCTTCATAAAAGAAAAAAGGAAACAAAGAAAAAGTCGTGTGCGCTACCCTGGTTATTGTGGAACAAGGAACTATTGCAGGACTGAGGAATAGAACTTGGTTGGTCACGTCCACCAGAGAATCTGTGAGTTCAAATCCGTACTGACTTTGTCTGAAATGTGCTGCTTGCCCACATGAACAAAAATGGATACATTTTTAGAGGCTAATTACTTTAGAGAAGCTGGAATTAGGATGAAGGAGAAGGAAAGCATAAAGTGAGGATAGCACATGACTTCATTTAATTTCTGTCAGTAGAGATATGTATGAAAAACATGCTAGAGACTTCTCAGTGCATTGCCTGGTATTATGTAACATAATACTAAGGAAGTGTCTTTGTTAATGTAAAGTTAATCCCTAAGCATTTTTTGTTTGACTGATAAAATGTTCCTTCTTGCACTGATCTTTGCATTTGCTTCTTGCATGTTCTCTGACCCATCTGATTATTGCAGTAACACTGTAGGTCTCTTGTGTATGAGGCTTCATCTTGCTAGGTGCTATGCAAGCTCTGTCCTGATCCAAGGAGCTGGCAGTTTAAAACCAAATGCAATGAGAGAGAAAAGGAATGTGCGTCTTTGCTCAAAATCAGAGATGCCATGCATATGTATGGCAAGACGTGTGCATCTTACTGTTTTACATTTCTGTGAGTGGTTACTTACCAAGACAAATCTGTCACCAGATTGATAGTGTTTTCCTGTCTTTGTTCTAACCTCTGGAAGATAACTGTCTTTAGGATAACGGAGTAAGATAGTGGATTTTGGACATGACTGAATGTCTTTTTCCTTTAGGGGTAATAAAACATTGAATGTAGGTGCACAGCTAGGAATTTCCCTCTGCCTTGCCAAGTGCCAAGTGCCAAGTGCAGTGCCAATGCAGTGTCAGTGTTAAGCAAAACAGTAATAAATAGGTTGTCAGGCAGTTCTACAAGTAGTTAATCTCTTGGTATTTGGCATTTTTTTAGAAAGGTTCTGAACCTGAATGGACTCTCTTTTTGAAATACAGTCCAGAAAACAGTGGTAATTATTTACATACTGTCAGATTCACTGCACTGCTGAATGCAGATTTGATCCTTATTATATCTGAGTTTTTGGTAAATTATATAGTTATTGGTAAATTTTACTTTGGTTAGGCTGAATGTAGTTTCCTTTTATTTTCAGACAAAAACCAAAATTCACAGTTGTCTGAAATCACCAGAGTGTTGCTGTTGAAGAGGTTGCCCAGTATTTTATCTGTCAGAAGTTACCTCCCAAATTACAAACTACAGTGCTGACTTAGCTTCAGTGATTCTCAGCCTCCAAAGATTTGTTTGCTTTTTATCCTTGACTGTGAAGAAGGATTCTGGAGGATGCTCTAGGAGACACCCAAGGGTCATTCTTACCCCACCAGTGGCTTAGAGTCTGATAAATTCTCTATCCACCTTGTGGAGAGGTTTTGCAAAGATCTGCTGAGAATAATTCACTTAGGTTCTAAAAATTTGGTTATATTAGCTGGCTCCAGTTGTTTCACACAAGACTGAGGCTCTTTTGTGTATGATGGTGTCAGGTGCTGCGGGCTATGAACATGCAGCAATTTGGTAGTTAAAGCAAAGGCAGAAAAGCCTGTTCAGTAAAAATCAGACAGTGTTAGATTGTTTGCTTAGCTTGTGGCTAGAAGTCCAGACTGGATGATAAGTGTTCAGTTCAGTCTCTGACTCAGTACTTTTTGAAAGGTAACAGATTTAAGTGTTTGCAATTGTAGGGCCTGGTGTAATAACTTTTTTTCCTTGACTGAGGAAAGGAAGCCATAAATAAACTGCAAATATCTGATATAGGTAGTTATATGGGATTTTTCATAGATCCATCTCATGAGTCTGAATGTAATAAATTTGCCAGGCCTGCATTGCAAATTTAAGCTTGTTTCCAGAATAAAAGGAATTCTTTCTACAGGTTGTAGAGTCAATATTTTGTTGTCTCACCAATGTTCTGTGTTAGAAAAATGCAAGCATTCAGTATTGTATGACCCAAATGAGTTCCTGTGGCACATAACACTAAATCTGAATGCTAATACTAAATTCAGTCATTGATATCCAAAAAGTGCACAAAATCAATTTTTCCACAATGTTGTATCCTGGATTAAAGTGGTAGAGCAGAGGCATTCCTGCTTACGGCTGTTATTTTGTCTGCCTTGCAACTAGAGTTTTTCCAATGACGTTCAAGATTTCAGTGTGGTAACATATAGGTATTAGATATTTTGAAAACCTGTGTAGGCATCTTTTTGCCTCTTTAGACCCCTAACACTTTCAAAAATCTTCATGTCTCCAGAAGGCTTTTTTTCCCCGGGATAATATTGGCTGTAAAATGTCTATTAAGATGCAAATTCAAAATAAAAAAATATTTTTACTTGTGTGCCACACCACTGCTGTTCGAGTGCTAGCTAATATGGTAGTAATGCCATTGAAAAGAAGTTAACCATTGTAGCAAAGGAACAACTGACCTCAAAACACCTTTTCAGTTGGTGTATTTCGCTCAGCATAAGAAAATCTATCTCCCACTCTAGATGTTTGGCTCAGTGTTATTTTTTGAGATCCTGTCCTGGATGTTCTCTGTTATTCAGTGCTTAACTCTGACGACTGAGTTAAAGATCAGGCAGTATATGTTTTTTAAGTCCTAAACAATTCTCTGTGATGGCTTTTTTTTCAGGTTATTTACCTGTATTTTATCAATTAACGTGCCTCTACTAGAACTGAATTTGTATTTCCCTTTTTGTTCAGATTTTCCTGCATTTTAGCTTGGTTAGCAGGATTGTGGATCCCAAGACTGTGACAAAGCTCTGCCACCACAGTGTGTGAGGTTCTGCAAGGTTTACTTTTAGTGCTGCCCAAGAGAATCAGTGATGGAAGACTACAAATATAATAGGCTATGCAACCACCTCTACCTGTAACACAGAAGGCATTTTCTATCAGTAAATATCCTGTATTTGTGAATCACTGAAAATCCAAAGGAAACCCAGTTTGGATCTGCTCCTAAATCTCCCTGAGGTGCTCTTCAGGACAGGTGTGAATTCTGAACCATAATCTCAAGACCATTAGGGTCAGCCCACATTTTCCAGTGTGTGAGAGGTGAACATCTTTAAATATTGCTGTGGTTGGTGTGTACAGGGACTGTTTGCAAGGAACCTTGACAACTGAATCAAATTCAAACAATTTAGCACAGATTAAAGAATTTGTTGCCACTTTCCTAACGAGTTGCATTTTGTCATGGTGTCTATTGCCAAGACCTTTCCTGCTCCTGGACTCCTGGCCTGTGTGTGAGAGCTGTCTGCTTCTCTCCTCTGGCCTAGGAAATGTTTATACATATGAATTTGTCAGCCATTTGGGGATGAATGACTAAAAGTTTTACTATAAACACTGACATCGTTAGTAATAATGTGAAGAGCAGTGTGGTTCTGATGTCTCTTTTATCTCTTTGTGTTTCAGTTCATCGCTTTTGCCTCTTTATTCTTCATCTTAGTTTCAATCACAACCTTCTGCCTGGAAACACACGAGGCTTTCAATACTATTATAAACAAAACTGAGCAGGTCATCAACGGGACAGAAGCTGTGCTACAATATGAGATTGAGACAGATCCTGCACTGACATATGTGGAAGGAGTCTGCGTGGTATGGTTTACATTTGAATTTTTAGTACGTGTTATTTTTTCTCCCAACAAACTTGAATTCATCAAAAACCTCTTGAATATCATTGACTTTGTGGCCATCCTGCCCTTTTACCTAGAAGTGGGCCTGAGTGGGCTCTCCTCCAAAGCTGCTAAGGACGTGCTTGGTTTCCTCAGGGTGGTAAGGTTCGTCAGGATCCTCCGGATTTTCAAGCTCACCCGGCACTTCGTGGGCCTCAGGGTGCTGGGTCACACTCTGCGAGCCAGCACCAATGAATTTCTGCTGCTGATAATATTCCTGGCACTCGGTGTTTTGATATTTGCCACTATGATCTACTACGCAGAGCGGGTGGGAGCCCAGCCTAATGACCCGTCAGCGAGTGAACACACACAGTTCAAAAATATCCCTATCGGCTTCTGGTGGGCTGTGGTGACCATGACCACCCTGGGATATGGGGATATGTATCCACGGACTTGGTCAGGCATGCTGGTGGGAGCCCTGTGTGCACTGGCGGGAGTGCTCACCATAGCCATGCCCGTGCCTGTGATAGTTAACAACTTCGGGATGTACTACTCCCTGGCCATGGCAAAGCAGAAACTGCCAAGGAAGCGAAAGAAGCATATCCCTCCTGCTCCTCAAGCCAGCTCACCCACCTTCTGCAAGACAGACTTGAACATGGCCTGCAATAGCACACAGGGTGACATCTGCCTGGGCAAGGACAACCAGCTGATGGAACACAACAGATCATCAGGTAGGACCCCACTGGAAATGCATGTCCTCTGAAAACACTTTATAGACCAGTATGTTTGGTAGGGGTCAGAAAGCAGCCAGTCTTTCTGCCAGGAGAAGACGTAGCTCCCACCCTTCTCCCCTCCAACATTTGCGTGTGTCAGTCTCATAGAGGACAAAATAGGTATAGTGATGTTCCCAAACCTCTATGTAGCTGGTCTATACAGTTTTGCTTGCTCTGTTGAGAATGCTTTCCTGCTGATGATATCAACCTTTTCTTTTGCCTGTTGTTTGTTGCGTTGTATGGATGTTTCTTGTTTTTCTGCATGACTGTGACTATTTGAGCAGCCACCGTGTCCCACCCTGTTGGACTCCATGGTGTTTTGCCTCAGTGTCTGTCTCTTGTGTCAGCTTTGCCTGTGCCACATCGTGGCCTGTTAAGCAAGATCCTACAAAGAAGCAGTCATTTAAAAGGAGCAGGTGCTTTACATCCAAAGCCCAGCACTCAAAGGAAATAGGAAGAAATTTTCTTTCCAGTTTTCTTTCCATTTGGCATTCTGCTTCCCTGGCTAAAAGAACCTCCTTCATCTGTGTTAGATGAGACATTGCATGATATTTACTATTCATTAAATTATACTAGCATAGCTGATTTAAATCTTGTCAAGAAAAAAGAAAATGACAGCCCTTAGCACCATCATTGCTATTAGAGTTGATTTTTGTGATTTCTATTACCTTATTTGTTAGAGTTCCAAATGATGAATAAGGAGTCTTTTGTGCTTTACTCAGTGAAATTACATATCAAATGACAGCCTCAGTCCCTCCAAGCCACTGCTCCATATTCCAAATCTGTTGCAATTAAAGAGTAAATTTTACTTCTCAGTATAATTAAACAGTTTAGCAGCAAGAATTTTTTTGTTTGTTTCTTAAGTGTATTTATTCTTAAGCCAAACACAATCTCTTTATAAGCCTCAATATTAGAGGTCATTAGACTCCTGTTGTAAAGCTGCTAAAGAATAATAAGAGAAAAACCACTCATGACTGGTGTAATTCAGTAATTGAAATTTAGTTTTTAAAAAGAAGAGTCTGGAAAATTGGTCTCTGAACAATATTCTTTTTTGGTCTGTTGCTCTGTTACTGAATAGCATTTATGTTCAAAGAAGCTCGGTTTCACTCTCCGAGTTACTGTTCACAAAGTTAACACATCTTTTTGAACATCCTAAATATATTTAAGAGGATGGAAATGCTTAAAAAGACTCTGACAGTAAAATATAGTTAGTTTTTCAGTGCTTTGACTGATACCCACTTTGAGATAACATCTTTAAAGCTTTAATGATAACAGCTTTTTCAAGCCATCAGGTCCTACTAAAGGTATTCTGAATGGAGAACGCTCAGTGTGATCACTCTGTCTCTCAGTAAGAGACACTTTTTTTTTGTGTCTACAGCTTTATTTACAAGGGGTTATAATCCTTGAAGTTAGACAGAAAGCAGACATGCAAGAAGGATCCATTTTAAAGTGCTATCTTTCTTTTCAGTAGTGCCACCGCTCGCATCATGCACTGTAGCTTTATTTCTGGTAGAGAATGTTATTAGAGTCACTATGAATTATGTGCAAAACTTCAAGGCTGAATTCTGCCCTTTGCATTCCCAGTTCAGAAAAAAACATGCTCAGGTTTAAATCCAAAGGTAAAGCTGAAGTTATGTGATGTACTGAGAAGAGATTTTTTTCTTGAATTGTGGCCTGAATTTGAAATAGTAGATAATTTTAAAAGAGAGTCCTTTGGGAGTGACAAATCAGGAGAGGTACGAGTTTTGCCATTTGACAAAATAAAGTACAGAGACCAAAGACAGCATTTAATGTTGGGTACTTATGATGACAAGCAGTGCAATTGTAATAAATATGGAAATGAAAGCTAAGTGTGTTATTAAACAGTCTATAGTGCCAAATGTTGGAAATATAGCCCTTCTGGGTGAGGGCTTGTCTTCAAAACATTAAACAGTGTATTCTAAACAAAAATGCCTAACATGACCTCTTGTTTAGTAAAAACGATAGTCAAAATAGTAAATAAGTGTTTGAAATATCCAAGGCTGACTGTATTCTGACAAGTTACAGTCCAGAATAGGTGACTAACTGAGCCTTGGTTTGACTATTTCTTAGATCATGTTAGTTTAATCTAATTTTATATAAATTGTAGAAGAACAAGAAAGTCGAAAGATCATTTGTTCTTGAACAAAACGTATACCTTTTGCCATGTTGTACTGATTAATGATGAATTGCAATCTTGTTTTCTTCTAATGATTTACTTTATAACTACTTTTTGAGTGATGGGAATATCTGGCATTCAGCGTAAGCTCTTTGTGATGTCTCATTTCCTCATTCATTATTGTCTGTAAATGGGCATGGTGCTTTAACCAGTGTTATCAGGTGAAGACAGTGCAGGAAGTGAGCAGCCACTCTCACCTGGTGAAAGGCTCCCTCCCATCAGACGTTCTAGTACAAGAGACAAAAACAGAAGAGGGGGAACATGTTTCCTACTGACAACAGGTGATTACACGTGTGCTACTGATGGAGGGATCAGGAAAGGTATGGACTTCTTTCATTAGATCATAAAAGGTTACTCAGCAATGTGCTTGTGAAAAAACAATCTTAGAGTAAAATGATGTGCACAATGCTCTAAGAGGAAAGACTGTACTCACAATGTATCTTCTTTTCTTTACTCCTAGTCATTCTTTTCCTTTTAGAAACACTCATCCCCTTTAGTCTTCAAAAAATGTGCTTGATGTTGGACCCTCATTTCACTTGTGTCTTCATTTGTCTGTAATCCCTAATGGAAAAGCCTGCAGTTCAGACCTTGCTCATTCAACCACTCATCATTCAATAAAATTTTTCGTTCTAAAAGACAAATTAATCATATTATTACTTTGGTCTGCTCTAAATAACTTAATAAAATTTACAGTTGAATGCACTTTAAAGGTTGAAATGTCAGAAGTATGCCACATTTCTGTTCTGAACACAAGCATATACCGTGATGCTATTTAGATTTCTTTCCAATAAAAGTTTCAGCTTATAATGCCAAAAAATGGATTTTTTTCTTGGCAATACACCACTGATACTAGAAGATGACTGTCTACCCCAACCATATTCAACTAGGAAGTAAAACAATGCTTGACCTTGCAAGGTGCTAAAAATGCCTTTCTAGGTATTTAGCCCCCTCATGTCTGATTGCTCGCTGCTCAGTAGGATGGATGCCCCCAGGTGCAGTCTGCAAAATGTTTTCTTACTCGTATCTCCCACATTACTGATTGTTTCTACCCCAGCAGGCCACATCTGGCTGTGGCTGCAAACCTAACACCAGGACATAGCTCTAAGATCAGCAATGCCAGGGTAGTCTTCCCATTTGCTTAGATAGGAACTGCTTTTGTTTCTTGGCAAATTATATTCTTCTGACATTGTATCATTCCAACAGATTTCACATTCCTGAGTGCTGACGTGTAGTTTATCACCTCAGAGGTCATCTGAAGTAGCCATGTGGCACTGGACAAAAATTTTTGCCTTAGATTTTTCTGGCTTTTTTTTTTTTTAAACTTGCTTTTTGTATAGCAAACATAGCTGTCCCAGCCAGCCATATACTGTAAAGGAATTCCCTTGAATTGTTCTGCAAATGCTCTTTTTACACTTTAAAGCATGAGCTCAGTAGGTTAAACCTGTGAAGGCAGATATGCAACCAGCTCCAAGTGTATGCTATTTTCAAAGAGTACAACTCTCTCTATGCTCGGGCCTCTTGCATACTCCTATATATCATGTTTAGCTTAAATGAAAATTCATTGCAAGCATGTTTTTGCACAGATTTATTACATTTTTCCCTGAGCATATATTTCACACTGTCTTCTCAACAACTAGGATTATTTAAAATATCTCTAATGGTAAGGGTCTTTGAGGAGGTCAAGAACACCTGATTAAGGTAGATTGCCATGGTTTCTTGCAAGATCAAGTTTTTGAGTTCACTCAGCAAGTTATGGCAGTAACCATGACTAGAGCAGATCAGAAATAATAAAAGTTACCCATCAGATACTAAAGATGTATTTATATAACAGTAAAACATATTTTATCCTGGAACATTTTAATTTGTAAATCTAGATTTAAAAGAAAATGGTTTTATAGTTTTTACTAGAAAACTGGGGCTTGAGTTCAGAATGGACAGATTTTTGATGAGAAATGTGTTCTTTATCTGGCTCTGATGATAACCTTAGTTGAGGCTAAAATGTTTTAGCCACTGGCTTTGGAGTTTATTTTCTACAGAGTAGGGAACTTAGCCCATAAGCAGAAAATATCTTCAACTAATATACAAATGGGTTTGAATGATTGAATTTCATTCACACATCAAGTCTACTACTTTTACATTTTATTTTTCCCTTTCTTTCTTTCTTTTGGTGCATTCTTCTTGTTTGGTTCGTTCCTTGGTTGATTCTTGGTCGTGTTTAACTATAATTTATTCTGAGCTTTTTTGCATTAACACCTTATCTCCATATCTAAGGTGATACTGATTCAAGCTGATCCACTAAAATACCTGAAAAGTACTGATTTTGGATCATGCGTTTCTTACTATTCATCTTGTGTATCTGGTTTTCATTTCTTAGGTGCTTCTATTTTATTTATAATCTTTACCATCTTCCTCTATCAGTTCTTTCCTTTTATCATTAGAAGAGTAGCAAGAAAATAATCTTAAAAACTACTTTCCTAGTTTCTATGTAAAAAAGCTACCTGTTATTTTGATTTATTTTTTAATAAGCTTTGTGTTTACAGATAGTTTAAATATATACACTAGCATTGTGCTTCCCTTTAATTCCTATTTCAAAAATAATTCTTTCTAATCTGTGTAAATACTGATAGAAACTCAGAAACTGGAGGCTGTTTCAAAAATGTTTCAGAATTCTGTGTAGAATCACAGTCTAGCCTGCCCTTGCCATCTGGAGAGAACATTGCACAAAAAAGCAGACATGAGGTTTTACATTTGCTTTAAGTATAGTTTTACAGTATGCAGGTCTCAGTAGATAAGAAATATCTTAATTGTCGTAAGGGGAGAGCCTAAGATATAATTTTTCCTAAAGATGCTGTCTGTTACCTAAAGATCTGGAATTTGAGCCAGTAACCATTTCAATCAGAAAAAAAAAAAAAGTTTGCTGACATTCAATGTGTTGTTTAGCTTTATTGTTATTGGTATTTTAGAGTTTCTGTGGGAAAAGTCTCATTATTTCCCTGTAAGCAATTTAGACCTGAACACCTTAACCTGACAAATCCTTAAATGCATACTTGTCTTCAAGGAAATAAGTAGTGCCAGTGAAAAACCCGTGAGACTTCTCATGCTTGCAGTGAATGCATGAGGAGTGAATGCAGTGAATCCATGTACTTGAGGAGCAAGGTCCTGCCCAGCTTAATCTTTGTTGTATTTCCTTGCTGATAATCTCTCTTCTGATCGATAAGCAGATCCTTTTCTTAACAAATGGAGTTATTCAGGAGCTGCTGAAAATACTTCAATATGAAGAGAGTGATGCAGTGAATAGCAATGTTTTTTTTGTTGTTTTACAGCATAGCCTCTACAAAGTGAAAACAATCCACAGTAGCAAAAAATAGGTAGCTAGAGCTCACAGTGTATGTGAACAGAAACGTCTGTAAGTGCAATGTTCCCTTCAAATAGTGAAACATTATGTGGTTGCCTCATTTAATGATTTACTACTTGCTTATATGGATTAATACCACTGATTTATTTCAAATCATCTGGAAAAGCAGCACAAATTCAATGTTTTAAGTTTACCATTCAGGCGGCATTTATGAATATGTCGATCTCTGCTTACTAGACTTTAAAATTAGAATCAAAGTCTAAGGGTTAATATTTCTGAAGATTAAGCTTCTTATACTATCATTCAGTCCTATGCAAAACTGATTTACACATACTTTATAAAGTTTATCTGGTTTCTGGTTTATTTATTTTAAAGATTCAATCATCCTTTGTTAGGAATTGAATTTAGCAGAGATTATATAATTCTAAAAGTTTCTGTAGTCTATCTTAATGGGTTTTTGGTTATGCTTAGCCAGATAGCTCAATCACCCCGGTGGGATGCTTATCTTGCACTCTGAGCAACCCTGCTGAAGCCCACAGAGTGATGCTAAGTGCAAGATGGGATGTGGAAGAGCAGGTCAGACCACTTGTGTGGTGGTCTGTTTAATTTTTGGGGGAAAAACAGATGCATTAATTTGTAAATAATATTATTTATTAATATCTTTTGGTAGTAATGTGTCTCAGCACTGAGTTCTTTTGCAGGCAGATGCCCTCTGAGTCCCTGATAGCTCCTTGGATTACATTACATTGTACTGTTTGTCTTTGTCTATTTTTTGGCTGAATTCAACTGATGTCTGTGCATTTTCTCATACAAGGCTATGAAAAATCTCGAAGCTTAAACAACATAGCTGGCTTGACAGGCAATGCTCTGCGACTGTCTCCAGTAACATCACCCTACAGCTCACCTTGTCCTCTAAGGCGCTCTCGGTCTCCCATCCCTTCCATCTTGTAAACCAGATGGCATCAATCGGCTACATAGTATTAAATCAAATACTGTTTACCACATATTGGAAATAAATGTAGCATTAAGCATAGGCTCCAAAAATATGGTCTAACTCCTGCATGATACAACTGTCAGTAGTAAGAAAAGCCACCTGGGTAGCTGAAGATTTTTGTCTTGGCTTCTAAAGATTACTTAAGGTAGCATTTCTCCTTTTATCTACTATATTGTCCTACTTTCCTGTGGCAATAAAAGGACAGTTAGTGGATGTTGTTGTCCAGTATATTCAATAAATAAGCATATTTTCAGGGAGATTTACTTAAAATAATGTGCTTCCAAGTAATTATCAGTCACTCCATTGAACCTCCATTTCTTGTGACTCTAATCCATTCTGAGGATGTCTGCTCTGAAGGGTCTGCTCATTTGCATGGACCATCCTGTCTCCATCACCTGACAAGCAGTGTTGCCGATCGTGGAGACCACAGAGGGCTCTGGATGTGTGTTCTCACATTGTTACCATCCTGCTGAAATGAAAGCACTGATAAACTGGTCTGCATGTGGGATTGTTTTTCTTTGTTTAACCTTTTCCTTTATTTTTTAACTATCTACTTGTTTTAAACAACTTTTTTTTTGTGATTAACTTATTTCGGTACTGGATTGCTGTATCAGAGTTCTGAATGTCTCCGGTTGTTTGCACACAGATAACTGCAAAGAGGTTGTCATTACTGGTTACACGCAAGCAGAAGCCAGATCTCTTTCTTAATGGCTTGGGGAAGGCACAAAACATGCAAGAAAGGTAAACGCCATCCAGACTTGCAATTTTAAGCTAGCAAGTGCTGCTTGGTACTGTAGTCATTTCTCTACTCCAGGGTTCTTCAACATTTTCAGAAGCTGAGTACCAAGTAAAATTGAAATAGTTACTGGGGGCTTATTTGTACCATTGTAAGAGGGTAGTAGTTCTCAAGTTGGGTTTTTGACCAGCCTTATACCTCTGGCTCATGGGCTTCAAAACTTTCTTCAGTCAATGTTTTCTGAGGTGCTTTGTCCTATATGTTGTTTGTCTGTCTGTTTTGCAACCTGTCTCCTTGTATTCTCCATCTGTCTCCATAAAGCACAGAGATACTGTTAAAATGCCCCCCTCTTTTAAGTTGAACTAAGAACATTTTTTCTTCTTTTCTCTTTTTTCATATGGACTATACATCCGTGTATAGATAGAAATATATATATTTTTCAAGTGCAGTTAGTATCATCTAGACTAACTCGTGTGCACTCCTAAGATATTTCGAGCAGCTTTTCAGCACTGACCGGTTGCCTATTGCATCAATCTTCCTCCTAGCAACCAGCATTCATTACAATTTTGAAACTGTATCTCCTGTAGTGGCTTTTTCATTCTATATTAACCTCTGTTTATGCAACAGGACAAATGCAATGGCAAATTTGAGGTTCTGGGCTGGTGAGGAAAAATTACCCTTAAACTGTAGAGTTTTAGAACTACATGGGGAAGACCATAATGACTGAAATCTTAAGTGATCCTCGAAATTGTTGAATAATACCTGATTGTAATGTTTTATTTTTTGTTAGGAAAAGAAATTCAATTTATTGTTGACTATGTAACATGTTCTTCTGTATATAGCATAGCCCAATAGCATGACCTGCATGACAGAATTCTTGTACAATAATGTATTTATCAAAGTATACATTTCTGATATTTAGAGATGTACATTGATTTACTTTTGGTAAAATATTGTCAATAGAGAGATAATTGCAAACAGCTTTTAGCAAATGAATTAATATAATATCTGGTGCTGCTGTTATATTAACTACAGTGTTGTACAGAATTTATCATGGATTTTTGACTGCTGAAAAAGGGACAATGGAATTTAGCCATACCAAGGACTGTACTGGAAAGAGACTGCTGCTGCTGAATGGGCCCTGATAAACAACTCACACCTTGAGGAGGTCACTGAGACTTTGCGTGCGAAGTAGAGCTTGTTAAAGAAGATGAAAGACCGCTCATAATTACTGCTGCCAGAGGAAGGGGTGACTAGTCACTGTTGATGAGTCAGTGTAAATAAAATATATGTGCATGGAATATCAGTTTTTATCTATATCAAGGAAAGCTGAATTCATGTCATCACTGCTAAGGCTCCATGCAAAGACCCACACCCCTGTGTTTATTATTCCTGGTTCCTGCAGTAAGTTGTGCTGTGGATCATACAAAGACACACGCTTAATTATAATAGTGATGTAAATGACCTCTGTCTTGACTTCTGTCATACTAATGACATATATTGCAAAAGTCACAAATTTGAGCAGAGTAGGTTTTCATAAGTCCCTGCTTTCTCAGTTTGCCATGACCTAAATTGTTATGAACTCTAGTGTACATGCCAAGTCCTAAGTTTACTTTTCACTTTGATAACAAAAATGTGACTGCAGAAAAACATCACTGACTTAGTTCACAGCACACAGTCTTCTTTCATTGTTACCTCAAACTATAAGTATTATCAGAAATAAAATTCTGGCAGCAAGACTATTTTGTGGGTTTTTTTTAAATTCAAAGTGTTGCAAACCCAACATCAATAAGTATAAAAGTTGTATTAAAATTATATTCTACAAATGTATATTTTACATAAAATATATATTCTTTGATAAGTTATTTTCTGTGATTTTTGTGGTAAATGGATCTAGTCTATTCTATGTTTATGAGACATTGTAGTGCTACGATGTGGTAATCATGTTCTCTCCATCCTATTCAGTGGGAAATTCTCCAGAATCTGTTTTGTCACCCTGGTGTCCCGATTGTAGGGACTTGTCCCAGTTGTGAAACTCTGTATCGTGGAACTTCTGTGAACATGTCAAGGTGCATGCACAATCCTGGTGGAAACCAGTGGAAATGTAATACCTGAATTGGAGAATAAAAGGAAAAAGACCTGGGGAGGAACTTGGAACATATCTACTGAACTGGCTCACGAGCTTTCTTTAGCTGTGTCGGTCCCCTGCCTGCTACTGGCCATCCCAGTTCTTAAACCAGCTGCCTGGAATGCACAAGGAGCTAATTCAGAAACTAGCATGAGCTGGCTTCTGCAACAATTGAAAATCTATCAGCTTGTTAATGACCCTATGCCTCATGTGGAAGTTTCGGTCAGGTCGGGTATTTTAAATCTGATGGGAGTTTTATTGCACCCTGGTGCAGAGTCAGCCTAAAAAGGAGGTGATAAATGGTTGCTTAAAACTTCTAATACACTGTATTTGGGGCAACCAGAAATCCCCAAATACACAAGCAGAGTGTCTGAGAGGGGCAAGGTAGCTAGTACAGCTTTGCACGTGATCTGAGAGGCTGTAATGCATCATTTTGGCATATGTGCTGTAATGTGAGAAAGATTCCAGAAAACAGGATCAGACAACAGCTGTTCAATTTTAGAAAATGTGTTATAGCAATATGTCAAGAAAGCTCACTGTGCTGAGTTTGCCCAAGGGTTAAAAGTGCTGTGATTGTGAGCAGTTCCCAAGGGAAGAAGAGGTGTAGCGGTCAACCAGCACAAGGCTCGCAGCCAGCTCCAGTCACCCAGGGTGATGTCTGCCCCAGGCACCTAGGGAGAGGTGTCTGGTTTTCCTCAGTGCTACACAGGGACAGTGATGATCCCTAGATGGGAAGCAGACAAGGGGGTGCATTTTGTTGGTCAAGACTGTAGAAAACGCTGATGGCCAGGTGGTGTCTGACATCTTCTACTGTCTCTGGATGGTAAGGAACCTGGATGGATCTCCACTGACACAGGACTTTGAGTCCAGAATATCCTGGACTCAGTATTATTTTTCTGCTAGAGGACCAAGCCCCTGTTTAAATGCTTTCTGTTAAAACACACCCGGAGGACAAGCTGATGGTGAGTCTGGTAACTATTCATGTGTCTTGAAACTACAACCCAGCTCTGACTATTCTAGGAACAAAAGTTGGCTTAACCACCAGCCCCTTCCTGTTCCTCACCTGTTTCTGAGCTCAGGAAGGGGTGAAAGGGCATTTTCATGAGAGGTGGGACACCAAGGTTTAACTTTCTCTGGCTGAGGAAGGCTTTCAACCCAAACCTCACTCTTCAGGGTACTGCAGTTTCTATGTCTCAGGTACGATGTAAAGATAGGGCTGCACATTCTCATTCACTTCCTCTTTTTGCCATCCTTTAAAGGAAAGTAGGTGCAATTATCAGAAGCAGAACTGCACCTGGAGAAAGGAGTTTGGGTGCATACTGTGTGGGTATTGTGGGCATCAAATACCCACCAAAGGGTGGTTGTGGCCATCTTTGGTCTTGACTTAGGAGTCTAAAAACTTATTTAATGTAATTATTACTTAAGGGTTTAAAGTCAAAACTAGAAAAAAAGCAGTGAATTTACAAACAATGCATCTGTGAGACAATTTAGGAAAAGCTTTTATTCATTCGCCTTTTAAAATTGTAAAGTCAAGGTAGCAAAAATGAACATCCTTTTGAAAGATAAACTAATGCAACAGCAGGGTTTGTGCAGAGATCAAAAGCTGTGACATATTGTGGAGATGAGCAGATTATGGGATGTTTGGACTTTGAAGGCAGTTACTGTTCTTATGAGGCCTCGTTCAGCACTGAGAAAATGTTGTTCCAGCAAATGTTGAGACGCTGCATTATGAGTTTTTATAGGTGTGTACTGCAAACTGGTGCCATAATCGCTAAGAAGCATGCAGCTAATGATAATTAATAAAATCCTGTATAATCCGGGGGCTTTATCATGTGTGAAAAAATTACTATTCATGAAAGTTCTCTTACAAAAGGTCTGGATTAAATTAAAGCTGCCAAAAGAGAAGGAAATTTAAGGAATCTCTTCAGATGGGTAACTGAAAACTATAGGGGGAAGGGATTAATCTGATATGAGCAAACTTGCCAGCATAGTTAATGTGAAATATGAATTTTAGAAGTCATGAATGAATTAACTATATGAAAGAGAGCATTTTATCATTTGAAAAAATCATGCAGAAGTCAGATAAAGGAAATTGAAATGGAAAACTGCTATTAGAAAGAGAAAATGAATTTATTAACATGCTGTATTACAAGAAATGTCTTGAACGATTCCATAATAGAGCCTTTGAATACTAACTGAGTGAGAAGAAATTACAAAAAAGCAGAAAGGTTTCTGTCAGGTCAAAGTTGTCAGAAATATTAATATTTTTATAACACATTAGTCTCCCCTTGGAAATAATTTTTATTTATTTATTTTCCCAAGAGACAAGTTATTTTAAAAATGGTGGATTTTAAAAGCAAGAGTTGTCTCAGGAGCAAACACTGAGCTGTTAGTGCTGGGTTTTGGGTACCTAGCTGGTGTGCCATTATGAGCATTTCTCTCCCACTTTAGTGAATATCCCTGGGACATGTTAAAATTGCAGAGGTGTCTGACTTCTAGTCCCAGAGACAGGGATCTGTCACATGCTGTCTCCATGGGAAGGCTGGGATTCACTCCAGCCAGGCGTGAGTGGTGCAGAGCTCCTGGCTCTGCAGCCAGCCTGCAGAAGCATCCCGAGTTTGGTCTAGGTGCAGCTTCTCATTGCCTTCTGGAAAAATATGCATGCTTCCCCCACCCTCCACAACCTCCTCCCCAAAACCCAACCTTCTGTCACTTGCATTTTTTTATTACAAGCATGTTGATGAACAGCTGACAGATTTCAGATTCATGCTTTCACAGCTTCACATTCGCAGATGGCAATATTCTAGCATATTTAAAAAAAAGAAGTTGGAGGTGGACACTTTTTGAAAATTTGGCACAAAATGTTATGCATTTCATTTACCATGTCCTGTATTATTTGCAGGTGGAAGACTGGAGATCAGTTTAAACCCAGGGCACAGCTAGGCTATTCTGAAACTTTTAGGATGTGTTTCTTTTGTGTTCTGCATCTGGTTAGAGCATTGCTGCATTTTGCTATCACATGAAGCTCTCAGTTTTCTTCTCAAATGTGATTTTGAGATGAGATGCTGGAGCAAGTCAGAGAGTATTATTTTAAGTTGAAATTGGAACTGGCTAGCCAGGCAGGTGGTTAAATCACCATCCCTGGAGGTATTTAAAAGACATGTAGATGTGGCCCTGGGGGTATATGGTGAACCAGGCAGTGCTGGGTTAACGGTTGGACTCAATGATCTTAGAGGTCTTTTCCAAACTTAGTAGTTCTATGATTCTTACAGGATTGTAAATAGGAAATTTACTATGCAGAAAGATACTCCTTGGGAAATACTGAGGCTGTGATAGGTGGCTGTAGTTTACCAACCCTTTGTTTTGCAGAATGGTACCGGCACCTTTTTAAAACACGGAAAGCAGACAATTTTGTGTCAGCCTCCTCAGAGCAGCATCAGACTTGCATAAGATAATGAACTACCAAATGAAGAAAGTGGAAGTTGATCCCCTTGACCTTAAGATAGCTTATTTGCAAAAGCAGCAAGATCAGACTTCTTAAAGAATCCTGGCCTTTTCAGTGAAACAATGCAAAACTCCATCAATCTGAAGAATAGTAAACCATAGCCACATTATCCTATTAAGCTGATGCTAAATATAGAATGGATTTTCAGTTCCTTACAGGGATTTCCTTGCTTGTGACTAAATGCAGCACCAAGGTTTTATGAAAATCTTATTTTCTTCACGCCTATGAATGTTTTTTGGTACAATGAAGTTTGGCAGTCTGAAAGTCTTCAGATTATGCCATTGTTTAGAGGCAATTTTTGCATTTTTCTAGGATTAAAAAATCAGGTTATTTCTGAACTGGAACACTGGAAAACGGGTAGAGGGAGCACTGAAGGACACTCTTATGAAATCTACTGTGCGAAGCTGTGACCACACAGAAATAAAAATACGCAGCTCTCCCTATGTCAGTGTCGTAACATTGACTGTAACTCTTAAATTTCTGAAACTCCTCTTAGTTTTGTTTGGAAATCACAGCAACAAAATTTATTTAGTTACTGCTGTTTATAACCTCCACTTAAACTTTGAGAACTATGCTTTAAATCTCTGAATAATGGAGCAATTAGAGAGCTTAAGAGCATGAGGACTGTGCTCAGATAAGAACAAATGCAAAAATTTAATAGTTTCATCTGTAATGACTTGAGAGTTTCCTCAATACAGGACATTATCTGAACAAGTCCCAGTGGCAAATGACCTTGCTAACATGAGTTGCAAAACTGCCCTTGGTTTACTTAAGCAAGACTAGGTCTTGGGAAGAAACTGTCTTATGGCGTGGGCATTTCCAGGACATTTATCACCAACCTCATAGAATCATAGAATAGTTTATGTTGGGAAAGACCTTAAGTTAATGAACAGTTAATCCAACTGTTAACACAGCATTTCCAAGCCCAGCACTAGACTAGCTTTAAGTGCCACACCTACACATCTTTTAAAACTGCAGAGTGTTTGGCAGCACCTCTGTCCTGTGCACGCCTGGTGCAAACTATGAGCAAGCTGCTTGGGTTTCTTCTCCAGAGCTAAAGAAGATGGATTGTTCATGTCTAGAAACTGATGTTACCTTTGTCTTAGATACCTCTTTCATTATGGGTCAAGTTGATAAATTGATCTTTGTGAGTGCCTGTTGACAGAAAAATATCCAGATCTGTCTGCCTCCTGGTGTGGGGACAGAGGCCCGGTACAGAAGTAGCATGGCCCTGCTCCAGTGCCTCTCACAGTGTTTTGCTTGGTTTTGCAGATGTGCAGCGCCAAGACATGGACAGTTCCCCTCTACTGCCTCTGAAAAAGGTTTTTTTTTCAGCACTTTTGTTCTTCTGAGAAGAGGAAAGGAGTGTGCAACCAGAGCCCGCCTGAGAGGCGGCTCATGCTCAGGTGCACATGGGACGGACATGTTCTCATGCTGACTCCTGAGCTGGCTTCTCATTTTTTGGTGTTGCAAGAGATCTCTGGTGAAACCATCCTGTCATGTGAGCTCCAGGCATACTTCAAGAACACTTCTTGGAAGAGCATTTGGCTATGTGAGAAGCTTTAAGCAGAGTTAATATTACCGGTTTGCTTTTTTTTTCCCTTCTGAACCCACTATGTAGAATATTCCCTTGTTTTCTTTGCATGTGCCTTCACTGCTCTCTGTCTTCTGCAGTTTTCCTAGCTTCAACTCTCCCATCCTGTACTCAGGACTTACCCACATGCCTCCTTTGCCTGTCTCATTACAGTGCAGCTGTAGCCTGCATGAGAGCTGCTAGGAAAGGAAAAGGTACGTGAATTTGGAACCAAATTGCAAGGACAGAAGAGTACAGGACTGAGACTCCTTTTTAAGCCAACTAAAACTTGTTGGAGATGTCGCCTTTTGCAGCTGGGTCCAGCCCAGCTTGGAATGAATTTGCAGTTCTCTGCAGCATCTCTTTTATAGCTGCCACAGTTGGGAACATTAAATTCTGGAACCACAAAATGCTGTCTAAAAAGCAGCACAGCTGTCAATGAAGAGCAGTTTGCAACTGGAACGTGTCCAGTGCCTGGGCCACTGCAGAGGGACATGCCAAAAAACAAGATAGAGATGATTGCTTAGAAACCAAATTCAGAAATTAGATTTTCCAACCGCATATTCACTGAACTATTCATTTACCAATCAATATAATAGTACTGAGCAGAATGATTGGAGTGCTGAATATATCATAAGCTATCAAAAATAATGACAAATACTGACATGATTCTTTCTTCCCTTTTTTAAGGCTTACTGTAGTAGTGAATTTCCTTCAGATCCAAAGATAAATATAATGAAAATAGGTGCATTAGCTAAATTAGTGTCAGGAATTAAACATCCGTCAAAGGTAGCTACAAGAATTTACTTCAAGAAAAGTTTTTATATTCTAGTCCCCGATAGGAGATCTGAAATAAGTTTTATTCATAGACCTCAGTGCCCTTCAACTAGGGCATAATTTCTAGACTTCTGTTGTCCTTATTACTGGGAAACCTGTTTCACTTATCGGTGTTTGATTCTTTAGGCACATAATATTTTATTCAATCATTCCGGCATTGCCTGTGTCTTTTCAAAAATACTAAACAAACTATATTATATGCTTATCCAAGTTTTCAGATTAGATGTTTTGTAACAGCTTGCAGGGCAGGCAGGCATATGCTTAGCAACAGATATGCTCCAGGTTATGGTCTGTAGTTCAAGTAGGTCCTTGGGGAGATTTGTGGGCCTGGTTTTGTCTCAGTGGGGCTGTTAGTACCAGATCTAAGCTAAAGGAAGGGGTTGGAACTGCAGCTCTCTGATTCCCCGTAAAAGTTTCAGCACACAGAGCTGAGAGGTGCAAGCATCTATCTATGGCCAGCACTGGGATTTAATTCGCTGCCTTCCTAAAAAGCCCAGCCCAGCCCACTGAGCAGTGTGGTTCTGCTCTGCAGGGCACAGCTCTGGTGTTACAGCTGCACTGCCAGCAGCACTGCCAATACCCTTTTGGGTTCTGGATCGGATTTCAGCCCTGCAGCCGGCTGCCTTGGTTGGGACCCAGCACTGGTGTGTGGAATAAGTGTAGCTGTATCCAAACCTTGATACTAAGCTGTGCAATTCCTGACATAATCTTTAGGGAGTTAGATGGAGCGCATTGCCTGTCCAAGAAGCAGTGTTTTGTGACAGCCACCACGCTGCTGTGCTGCAGCATGGTCTGTGTCCCCTTCTGCCGAGGACTTCACAAGGATGTTTTCTGCTTCTGTGGTGGGCTTCACTCACTGAGCTGCTGGCATGGAAGTGGAGCTGTTCAGCGAGTGCCAAACATGTCACAGCCTCCTCCATGTTCCCCTTTGCCTCCGTGACTTTGCAGAGTAGTCACATCATCACAGAAATATTTGTATAATGCCGCATCTTGGTGTTTAACAATATCATGTGCTTGCTATAAGCTGCAAATTGTACCATGTGGCACAAGACAGTGGGAGGCAGGGGATCTGCTCCAAATCTCTCTGTAGGAGCATGCCTTTGGGAGCTCAGCTGTAGGTGATTTTATTTTCAGAGACAGAGGAGTTTGTGTTTTTGCCCATTGAGGTGGGTGGATTTGGAGTGTTAGGCGGGTCCAGGTGGGCCTGAGAGGAGGACAGAAGTGGACTGGATGATCCCTGTGCCCCCACACTAGCCTGTCTGCACCAAGATCCAAGGGATCTGTTGGATGGAGACCATGCTGTGAGGGTTTGAGACAGTCTACCCCAAATCAGTCTCAGTGGCCAAATCCTGCTGGTCCTCTTACACTGTGGCTCAGGGAGTGAGTGGGCTGGAGGGGATGAGCTGTGCTGCACAGGAAGGCAGACACTGCAGAGGGGCAGGTCAGTGGGGAGATACTTGTGCCTGGGCACAAGTATGGGACAGCTTGGTGGGGTGCAGCACCACCCACTGCATGTCCTCTCCTGCTCACAGCCAGAGACATTGGCCCCTTGCCACAGTGTTCTACCTTGCTCCTCCCCAGTCCCCTTGTTTTCTCTTCTAGGGCTTGATTTGGCTCCTACACACTAAGGGAAAGCACAGAGCATCCCCCAGGATGCACGCACAGAAACACATTTGCTCCTTGGGTGCCCTAGTTATGGGGAGATCCTACTTTCCTGGGCATTGTTTCAGCCACCAGCTTCTCTCCTTCCTGACCCATCTTGCACCACATGCATCCCCCAGCAGCTGGAAACTGAGAAACCCTCTGCATTTCTGGTCCTAATGAAGTTTTATTCCTGATGCTCTATGTAGTGCATTGTCACAGTGAAGGTGGTGCCAATATGTTTATCACCACAACCAGCCCAACACAGTGAGGTCAAGGCTTGTTAGATGGCTCTGTGGGCTCTAGATGCCTATAGATGCAGTTGTTATTATGCATTTTGCTCAAGGGTTTATACTGGTTTTGACTGGAATTGTTAATTTTCTTCATAGCAGCTCATGTGGGATATTTTTTGGATCTTCAAACAAAACACTGTTGACAACACACCCACATTTTAGCTATTGCTGAACAGTGCTTACACAGGATTCAAGGCCATTTCTGCTCCCTGGACTACCTTGCCAGTGACCAGGCTGAGTGTGCACAAAAAGCTGTGAGGAGACACAGCTGGGACAGCTGACCCCAACTGACCAAAGGAATGTCCAAGACCGCCACATGACATGATACTCAGCTTGTGAGGGAGGGACCTCTGCAGGGTGCTGTTGTTTGGAGTCTGTCAGCACTGGTCAGCTGGTGGTGAGCAATATTTTTGGGGTTTTTTTTCATGACTTCTTTTTCTTGGCTTTGTTTTTCTATTTTGCTATTTTTTATTTTATTAATTAAACTGTCTTTATCTCAAACCATGAGTTTTTCCAATTTACATATACTCCCAGAACCTGATTATGGTTATGTTTAAGGTGATAAGAGGGCTTGTTTGTTTTGTTTGGATGTTTTTACCTCCAGTTAAGCTTAATTATTGAATTTAGCTTATACACAGGAAATTAATTCTTTTCCTTTTCTTCTTAACTATTTTCTCTTTCAAGACCAACTGAAGGTAGTTTTAAGGAAACATCAAAAGCACAGCAGCTGACATTGAAATGCAAGTGCTGGCTCACAGCATTCACAACTGCATGTGGTCTTTATCCTCATTGGATTACAAGGCCACCAGTGTTTCTGAATAAATTTTATGTTACTTCAAATAAATTACAACACAAAATAATACAGGTGACCATCTTCCCTCCACAAAGGATTCTAAGCAAAACTGAAGGAGAAATTCTGTCCTTTCATTGGCATGGTGGAGCTTCACGAACAACAGACTTACTGTTAAATATTCAAGGAAGGATCCCAGGAGCTTTTGAAAAGTTCTTTGTGTATAAGGTTCTCTGCAGGGGGAAGCTGGGACTTGGGAAAGCAGTACTCTCTGCCTTGGAAAAGGCACTTCCTTGTAGGCACATGTGCCGTGAAGAAGCAGCTCATCTCTTTGGTCACAGGTGGCTCGGGAGGGCGGCTGATAACCAGGAGGATGGCTGATAATCTCTCTGAGGCTGCCACACACTGAGCTGCAGGTGAGAAAGCTGCAGAGGGGCTGTGAGTGCTGAGGCACTGCCAGAAACCACTAATTCCCAATCATGCTGTACTAGCATGCAAAAAACCCCAAACCTGTGTCATCATCCCCTCCTTCCCCTGCAAGAAAGGAAATGTTATCTTTCTCATCAGATACTGCTGCAGGTAGTGCTTAATCAAAAAGATTGATATTTACTGTTTACAAACAATAAAACCAAAGTAATAGCAAAAGTAACTCTCTTCAATAATCATCTCAAAAGACTGATACTTTGTTTTTGTCATCTTGATCTCACTGAGTTAATTTTTTCCTATCTGAATAAAAACTAGATTTTTTAAAACTTTCTTTTAATATTTAACAGTAGCAAAACATGATTTTCTCTTGTGGAGTGCAGAGACTGCTATATGTTGATGTCTTGGGGCGACTTTATGGTAATACTGTTAGAGAGATACAGTTTTCTCTAGAACTAATTTTTGACTTCTAGCACGTGGAGAAGTGATAACATTTTTACTGGACAATAATAAAGAGATTGTGGCAGCAGTTGTGTTGTGTGGGTCCTGTTCAGAGTTAAGGGTTCTTAACCTTTTGGCTTTCCCCCACTGTGTATCAAACACTTAGTGAAAGCCATTGTAAGGTGCTATTACCATGAACAAATTTTAACAAGTTTTGATGGAAAGCTGAAAGAAGCACCTTGTGTAAAAAGTCTTTGTCAAACTTCCATTTCAACAAAGTTATTTTCAGATTCCATATCTATTAGTCCTTTTCACTGAGACCATGTTCATCTGTCCTTAATACACATTTGCTGAATCTGCTTTAGCTTCTGGGTAAGCTGCTTCTGACATGGTAGCCTTTGCAAGCACGTGCACCATTCTAAAGAGGAACAGCACCTCAGTCCCGTTTCAGCATGCAGAGGTTAAATGTCACTTGTCACTCTGACCCTCCACGCAGGATGGATCTGAGCAGACAATGAGTGCTGCAGAGAGAGAAGTTATTCTGATGCAAATGTGTGACACACACAAACATGTTCGCACTAGTACCCCAGCAGTCATTAAAATATTCAATCAAACCCAAATGGTACAAAGACTAGTCAAACACTCCTGATTGACTTGAATACAGAAGTTCTCTTACGTTCTTCTGCTCATATCGTGGCCACTCTCACTTTAGGGAAGACATTTTTTCCTGCCAAGTAGGACTGGGAGCATAGTTTCAAACTAAGGAATTGAAATTTGCTGATGAAAGTGATGTAAGAACCATGAGAGCACACAGTGTTTGCCCACTGCTCAGTGACAGGAGGGATGAAAGATGAGGGGGGCACTTGACAGGGCAGAACAAAAACCCCAAATCAACCATATATGTGGTTGTTCCCATGGAACAATGTCAAAAAACCTGTCTATGTAGCCTGGGGTCAAAAGAGAAAAAGGTAAAACCCATCCCTCCACCTGTGAAAAAGTTTAGAAATATTTGCTTTTCTGTTGACCTTACCCAAATCTCAGTGCAGCTTGTTTTCAGAACTTTATGAAGATTATTTCATGTAAATTGGCTACAGCAAGAGTTTATTTTCCGTTTGATGACTGGAAAACATGGTGATTCCTGGCCAGCGCAGAGAGTTGGCACTGGCCCATCGACTGCAAATCTTGGACACCAGTTGCAACATACATCAGATTAAGGTCCATCCCTGCCTTTACATGGGATACTCATGGTTCCTTTCCTTCTTTGGCCTCTAACTGTAGATATGAGACGACCCAGTCTGTTGCATCATGCTCATGGTCAGAGCAAAGTTGAATTGCAGGAAGAACAACTAAGAGATAAAAAGGGGAAGTACAAGGACAATAACCTTTCTTCAGTTTATGCGGTTTTATGTCTCACTCTGCCTCTCAGCATGGAAGACACTTAAAAATGTAGCTCTCCTGGCCACCAGAGGAAGGATATAAATGGTTTTGATTGAATCAGTCAGACTGATGGGCTGTGAATGCTCCATATTGCTTTACATGCAGCCTTTGAGCTTCTGCCCACATTTCATGTATTCCTCACCAGCAGCAAGATGAGTTTAGAAATACGACTTTTCCAGAAAACTCACATGAAAGTGCACACTGGCTTGCAGGTTGGCCTCAAGCACATTTTTGGTCTTTCTCTCCAATAAACATCAAAATGGCATAGGCCTTCAGATTTTCAAATGAGAGTGACCCTGTGAAATTGTCTTTTGAAATTGAAAATGTATGAAGAGTACTCATGCAAGATGAAATAAATATCTATTAGTTGTAATAGAAGATTGAACCTGAAGATTAAGAATAATAGAATTGATGGAAAAAAACTTAGTGAATGCCACCATGTACAGATGCCAGAAGCCACCGGTTAATATGTAGTGTGCCAAGAGCAGGCATTTTTGAAGTATGAAGATGTCTTTGTGCAGACCAGGAAAAACCAGTAAAGATGCAAGAGAAAAATAACATGCTGAGTCTCAAAGTTTTACTGCAATCCACTCATCCAAAGTCTGCCCCAGGAAAGATTATTGTCCTAGAGACCTAACTATGAAAGAAAATCTAAATAATCTGCCCAACTCTGAAGGTGAAAAACAGTAAATGAGTAAATGGCAACCTAATAATTCAGGACTAAACTTGAAAGGTTAGTCTTTCTTACTACTTTTGAGGATATAAACAGATACAGAAAATTATTTCCTGGAATGGATCTGGGGAAAAATAATATATATTTTTTAATATATCTGAAGTCTATGAATTAAAACTTAGGCATATATTCTGGACCTAATTATTTTTCTTTTCTTGTAAGATTGCTACTGCTCCAAAAATCTTCATATTGGCAGCATTTGGGAATACTATCTAACATATGAAAACACACCTGAATATGGCTTGTTCTGAGTGTAGAGTCCATGGGGTCTGTGAATGATCCATGTTTCATCTGTCTGTGGTCATCAGTGATTGACTGTAACAATCACATCCCTTACTGGACTTGCATTTCTGTAATAAAAACTACTATGTGGGAATTAAAAATTTGTTTTTCTACAGTCATGTACATCAACAACTTTTTCCATCAAAGGCCAGTGCAGTAAGTATTCACAGTCCTAAACCTTGCTTGTTCTTTTGTGATAATTAAAATAGCGCATTGAAATCATATCATAGTCTGCACAAAGATGGGTTTCACTCAAATTAAATGGAGATTTCAGTAATATTCAATGAAAGAAGTGTTTGTTTAAAGCCAATTCAAAAAATGCTTATGGGTATAACTAATAAATGCATTAAAAAATATGTGATGACTCATGTAAAATATTTGAAAGTGTGTGTTCAGACAAGGAGTGTCTGCTAGTATAGAAAAATATTTCTAAACAAGAAGCATTATTTTCCACCAGATTAAACAAATTGATGCTTACGTTGCTCCAGGCAGCAAGTTTTTGCCTTCTCTGTACCACCAATATGGGTTATTTCACTTGTCTTGTGATGTGTTTTGCCACATGTGACAAACCTTTAGACATTCCATAATGCCACAGTTCATCTGAGGTCAATCTAAAATACGTCTGGTTCCCCTCTGAAATTTTTCAGTCCCTGAATGACCCTCAGAGCCTTTTAAATGTTTTTCTTTTTTTTTCTCTAAGCGTTTAGGAATGATGCATCATTCTGTTTCTAGAAAAAAATCCACGAGATTCCACTACTGAGAACTCTGCCTCTCACTGGTGCAAGGGGCTGAGAATATGCCCAAGGTAACTTTTAATGGGGATGCTAATTGCATCAGTTTCCTTCTGCCAAGCCTCACCCTTAGGTGTACTCAATTTTTATCTGAGCTCTGGCTCAGTTTTCATCAGACAGTACGGAGTCTTGTACTGGTCCTTGTTTGCTGCACTTGAAGTACAGGTATCTTGGACCACTGGGCCCCTCTTGCACTTCCAACTCTCACCTGTCTGGAAATGCAGGAATCAGTACTGCCCTCCTGGTAATACTTCTCTCCTAGGAAGTCCCCCAGTATTTTTAATATGATTTGTGAAGGTCTTTGTTATCTGTATGTTTAAGTATCCAGAAACATTCTGATCTCCAATTTTCCTCACAGAGTGTTGTAAAAGTTGCCCAGTTCTCCACGCAAAGCTTAGAGTTTATCTACAAAGCACATCTTGGTGTTAAAAGCTCTATCTGGCATTCACGAGATCTAATAAAATCAGTCAGCATGGGTTGATTAGCCTGATCAGGGAACTGGCATAATGCAATTACATTTTCTCCAGCACCTGGTAGAATTTTTACAGCCTCTCACTATCACTTCTTGTGTCATTGTTATCGTCTTCTGCTGTCATAAACTTTAGGACTCCTTCAGCTTCTTGAACTCTTCCTTAGATTTTCCACCCCAAGTCCACTTAAAGCCTAGTAATTCCTCCTAATGCTGGCAATCTGAGCAGAAAGATCAGCCCCAATCCCCTCACTTCTCTAATATTTAGAGTCTTTGGCATCTTTTTTCTCCTGGGTGGTACATAGTAGTGAGGGCACCAGAATTTTAATCTTTTAACCTCTGCATTTTTCCACTATGGATTTTTTCACGGCAGTGCTGACCACATGTTGTTTATCAGTTTTTTGCAGCCAATCTGGAAGTTGTCTGCTACATCCTTTTTTTGTAGAGCTTTGGCATGTCCATCGTTTAACTCTCTCCAGTGTAAGGCAAACTGATTCTAAAGCTGAATGTGTAAGTGCTTTTCACTGTGCATGTTTCTGCCAGAAGCTCTTGGTCATGACTGCAGACATTAACCGAGATGAATGTCAGGGCTAATGTTTAAAATCTTCATTCTGAGAAATGATCCTTCCTCGCAGAGTAAGTAGGTACACTTGAATGCATGCACTTATGCAAGATTCATTGACTTCAGATGTGCTTAAACCATGTCTTTGAGTGACTTAGTGAATCACCTCTATGATCAAAATCCAGATTTCAAAAGTAATGCCCTTTGAGCAGATTAAGATCTTGTAAGGTATTTCTGTGAGACACTGCTTAAAGTTTATTTCCTTTTTTAATTCTTCAGTAAGGTGACTCAGCTCCTTCTGATCATTCACAAATATCTGCTGGAAATCTTTAACCATGTCAGGAAAATTCTGGCAGCTTCAAACTGAACCTCTCTTCCAAGGGCGGCTGTCGCCTCTGCTTAGTGATAGTCAGAGAGCAGGAAAAAAGTCAAAAACAACCAGCATAAATTAATCTGAAAATAGCAGCATTAAATATTGAATGGCTCTGGAGACTGCATATCTTTGGGTTATTCATTAACATAATTATATGTAAGGTTTTGTCCAACAAGATTTTTCCTTGGGAAATCTCATACCTTTAACCACAGTTTTTGAAACCCACCGCCTCAGGGTGTTGTTCCATACCCCTTTCTGGTCTCACCTGTAGCTCAGGGGTATGAAAGGACTTGGATATTCACTTGACTTCCTCCCTCCACCATCAGCGCTTACATCCAACACCCAGAGCCTTCAAGACATCACTTAGTATTGCCACCTAGTATTATCCCAAAGGGGTCTAGTTTTCCAGCACTACTAGAAGTAAATCTGTACAGCTTCCTGCACAGCTGCCTTGGGTGTGCCAGCTGCTTTCCTTCTCTTTGGTGGATAAGCAACTGGGAGCCTGCAACCCTTCCCACATTTGCAATGAGGGCTTCATATGCTCAGATTTGTGGATGGAGGTACAGCTGTCAAATCTTGTGGACCATAAGTTGCCTTTGTGCACACAGAAGTGGGTGAAGCATGTCCTCGAGTCTCTATCCTCTCAGCCTTCCCTGAGCTTAATTGCCCCCAGATTATGCTATCTAAACCAGGACATTGCACCCTCTACATATTTTGGTCTTAAAATCTTGATAAGGGTGTTTCATAGAGAAAAAGCTGACAAGGTAATATTTCAGAGGCCGCATTAATCAAATATTTATAAACTAAAATGTAATTCCTTAGAATATCATAGAGCTATTTCACACAAATAGAACATTGGTAAATTTTTTAAACACACACACCATTCTGAACTGCAAATTTAATAGGAGCACCTGAGTGACAGCTGGCTTTCACAAACAGGAATTTAGCTTGGAGAAAAGAAGTGATCAGCAGGCTGGCCTGTTTTGGGGAACGGCTGGCTGGCTGGGCACAAGAGATTCACAGGCATGGAAAGCATGTAACTCTCAGACAGTCATAAGGGAAACTCACAGGGTATCAGGCTTGCTGCTGTGATCACTGATCCATCTCTTTCCTTATAAACATTTTCACAGCAGCCAAGAGCTGCTGCTGTGCTTTCTCTACCTTGTTCAGAGTGCAATTCTGAATTAAACCCTGTTAGTGGAATACAGCCTCTTAAAATTTACTCTTTATCCAGTATTTATCAAATATCTGTTGCCCAAGACCCCCTTTTCTGTATACCACTTCACAATCCGCTGTGGTAAACGTATTATTATCTTACTGATAGTATTTTTCCCTTCTTTCTTCCTGTCCTAGTTTGAGTTCCTATCTGTTCATGATGCCTTGCCTCAGACGAGATCTTGGCTCAGGTTACACAGACCTGATGAGGACTTGGTCCTGGAAGGTGCCTGTCCTGCAGGTAGATATAACCTGGTTGCCCTTGGATGGGCTCACCTCTACAGAAAGCAATCAGACTCTAAGGGTGCAACTGCTTTTCTCTACTCTCTTTGGTTTCTGGGGCTTGCAGCCTGCTTTGTGACACACAGGGATATCCTGCAGAGGTGGCAACCCAGCTCTTTAAAAGGGGAGATGTAGCCCAATACAGAAGCCTGCAAGTTAAGAGTTCTTGAGTTGTCTTCCAAGGTTTGCTTCTGAATTGCTGGGAGATGTTGGGCTCAGTCTGTCCCCCAGTTCTTATAGCTGCATTAGTATTGTAATTTCTGCTGATGTTTTTAATAAAGTGAGTTTTATGAATGTCAGAATGATGTTTATTTGGCTCAGATTCATTCTTCTGAAATGCTTACTCACATGAAAGATCTTTTTTCTTTTCAGAGGTTTGAAAGAAAATTTGGCTAGATTGTTCCTTTCAAGTAAAGCAATCTCACATTTGCCATGGTTGGATGCAAAGTTTTTCAGCACTAGCTTGCCATTCATGTTCTCAAAGAACTTCAAAAGGGATGCTTTGATGTATTTTATGGACTCCTTCCAGCTGCTGTATAGCTCATAGTGTCTGTGCTTCTGTAGCAAATTGTGACTTGTGGGATTTTTACTATTTTACTGACTGCCTGAGGAAGTATTCTGAGGGGTGCCTTTTGAACAACACACAGGAGATGGATATCAAGATTACAGTCATAAATGGAATATTTACATCAGCAGCAAAATATACCGTGCTCCTGAAAAGAGATAACCACTTCTAAAATCTACAATTCCCTATAGCTCCGTGAATTTCTGCAAAGGGAAATGACAGTGTGTGGCATTTTGCTTGCTTCTGGCTTCATTTCCCCCTGTTTCTCAGCTTCCCAAAGGGGTTTGTTGAAATCCCTTAACAGTCCCACTGGCTCTGCATGTCCCGTGGCACAGTTGTTATCCTCCCCAGGTGGTAACTGGGCTATTAAAACTCCTGTCCCTGGGAGCAAATGCACAGTGCTGGGAAGGGGCCCAAGAAGCTTTAGGAACCATTTAGCATGGTGAGAAAGCCTGATGCAGCGTGGCAGTTGCTGTGTCCCCATGAGATGGTGCACTGCTGTCTGTAAGGGGGGTGCTGGCCATGTCCTAACGAAGCCCCACATCTCTCCAGGGGTTGTGTATGGAGTGATCTGTGTCGTCACTGCTGGATCCCCCACCTGGGGATTTGCTCCAGCATCTCCTGGCTGTGGTAACCTAAGGATAAACGCGAACCTGTGAGCTGCACGTGGCTGACTCACTGCTCTGCCAGTACCACAGGGCACCACTGCCACTGCTCAGCGTGCAGATCAGGTTAGGTCTTAGGATATGTAGCTAATGGCTAGACTTTAGTCTTTATTTTGAACCTATGCCCATCTAGAAAATCTCCTGACATGCTGGGGTCAAGACCAAAGCTGGTAACTGCCAGGGGGTGACTAGTGCTTTATCACGGGGCTGAGGGTTGCCTGTCCTGGGTGCAGGTCTTTCTTCATGCCTGAGCTGAGACTGTGAAGCTAATTGTGCAGGAACTAAGGACTGTCACTAACCTGACCATCACATACTCTGATGTTAAAAGCCATTGCTTTGACTGGCTCAAATACAAACATTTTAAAAGAAAACATGCATCAGACCAAACTAAAAATCCTGTCAAAACTGAGTGTTCCTCGTGGTCCAGACTTCAACATCTGGGGCCAAGCTGAGAAGCTAAACAGTGTGTGACTGATTTTTAAGTCCATCACTTAATGCACTCTGGGTCTGCTGTTCAGAGGCTATGATGAGGAACATGTTATAAGAGCTGACATGGAACAGAACGAGTATGAAAAAAGTCAGACATCATGTTGAATTTGCGATTCAGATTGAAGTGCATTAATAATAAATTGAAAATATGTATTATATATGGAGGTTCCTATTGAAACATTTCTTGAGGGCAGATGAATTTTATTGCCATAGCAGAATGATAATAGTTTTAGAGGAAATGTAGATTACTGTCATTTCTCTTGCAAATTGTGTTGAGAAAAAATTATGAACAATGACAGGGCTTACACAGGCTATATCATAGGGAACTCAATCTAGTGCTAAGTTCTGCATTTCCACCTCCAGCCTCAGAATCAGATCTAACCAATCTCTTTGGTGCAGGAAGAGTAAAAATATGCTGTAGGCTCTAGGTACAAAAATCCTCAGGAATATGTCCAATGATTTTAAAGGAAAAACTGTTGATGCTGGAATTAAAGACCTCTAACTGAAGTCACGTTGTTCCCAGAAATCCAATCCACTCATCTTATAAAAAATACATGAAGTAGTGGAAGCTTTCTGGATACTCATTTTTGAGCATAACCTTAAGGAGGATGGGTTGCAAGTGGTATCCAGAGGGATTTCTTCAGATCTCCCCTCCTCCATTAGAAGGCAGGGAGAGACAGACAAAGGGTGCTGTCACAACAATACATGCTCTGATTCCCTCAGAGCCTGCAGATCGCCCTTTGCCCCAAACCTCCCATATAACCCTTTCCTTGGTATTGGGCTTGTGTGGTAAGGTCCTGGTAGTGGAGGTGCTACAGGAGTGGCTTCTTTGAGAAGCTGCCAGAAACTTCCCCTGAGTCCGACAGAGCCAATGCTGCTGGCTCCAAGCTGCACCTGCGACAGAATAAGGCTGAGCCAATCACAGGTGCTAGTAACACCTCTGTGATTACATATTTATGGAAGAAAGAAAGGAAGAAAAAAAAAGTTGTTGCTCAGAAGTAGTTGTGGTCACATGTACTAGTTTGAAAGGAAACTAGTGAGAGACTCCAAGTCAGAAATACAATTTAATAGGAAAAAATAAAATACATGCAATAGTACGAAAAAAACCCAACCCACTGACTGTGTCAGAATACAACCTGACCCCCTGACAGTCAGGGGGTGGGTAGCAGTCTGATTAAATGGTGGCTGCAGTCCTCCTGGAGTGATGGTTCTGTTGAAGCAGTGATCCTGTAGAAGAGTCTGGTCTTCCTCTGGGAATCCAGTGGAAAAAGGCTGCTTGTGGTGCTCGAAGTCTCAGATTATATCCAGGATGGAATGCTCGGTCCGCCCCCTGGGCGGAGCATCTCACGATGGGATGATGTAATTTTATCAGTCATGTGGTGAGACTAGGTGGCCCATTAACAGAAGACACCCCCCTGGAGGGAGGATGGGTCATGGAGAGATAAAGAACACTGCCCCATCTGGTTTCAATACCTGGCCCATTAACAGAAGATATCCCCGGAGTTTATCTGAGGGAGGAGTCATGAAGGAGATAAGGAACACTGCCCCACCGGTTTTAACAGCTTATGAAGATGGTGATAGAATACATACTTCTGAGCACATCGTACATTGTAACCTAGGACATCAGAGAAGAGCAGAGTGAGAATATGTGAGAGAAACAACTGCGCAGACACCAAGGTCAGTGAATAAGGACTCCTCTCCCTGAGGAGGAAGCAGTGGCAGAAAAAACATGTGATTAATTGACCATAGCTCCGTTCTCACCATGTCCCTGTGCTGCTGCAGTGGAGGACACAGAGAATCAAGAGCAAACCTAGGCCCAGGAAGTAGGAGGGAGGCCAGGGAGAGGTGTTTTTAGGATTTGTTTTACTTATTATCCTGCTCTGATTTTGCTTAGTAATAAATTCAACTAATTTCCTCACATCAAGTCTGTTTTTCCCATTACAGTAATCAGTGAGTGATGTCTCCCTGTCCTTATCTCAACTTATGAGCCTTTCATTATATTTTCTCTCTCCTGTCCAACTGAGGAGGGCAGTGATTGAGTAGCTTTGGTGGGCACCAGACATTTAGTTCACATCAATCCACCACACCTGTGCAGACTATAGAGATGGTTTTAATGAGCTCTGTCTGTCCCCTGAAAACAGGAAAAATGGTAGCAGTCAACATATGGTACTCAAGAGGGAAAAGGAAGATTTGCTTATGCTGGAGGGGAAGTATTGCTAAATTCTTTGTTAACTTTAAAATCTCCTTCTGAGTACAAAATCTCTTTGCTTCTCCCCAGACCCTGTAATTCAGCTCAGGAGCATGCCAAGTGGACCTAGGGGCTCTGGGTAACAGAGTTGCCCCTTACAGAGATAAAGGTGCCTGCTTCCCCCATGAGAGGTGTAGTAGAGGCCTTTCCCTGCAGAGAGACTGGAGCAGCTTTGCAGTGCCTTCTTCTTCTGAACCCAAACTCTGGTTCTTGTCTTTCCACATACAGACCTTTCTTTTGAGACAGTGCTTGAGGACCCTCAAGAATTGTGTTTGATCTTGTAACCTCCCTTCTGCCAAGTGTGATTACTTCATGCTGGCAGGACATTCCTTTCCTGCTTCCTGCCTGAGCCATGTTGGTGGCTTTGGGCCCTTGGAAATGATTGGAATGCCTGCCCACCATTCAGTGCTTTCTTCTTTCCTAAATCTAGGTCAGAGAGTGGCAAACGCCGAGGAAATGGCAGCTTCCACATCACTCAGAGAGTCCTGTGATATACCGAGCATGGGGAGCATCACCAGCCTCAAAAAAGACACTCTCATTCAACTAAGTGGTTTCCTCCCTCAGCTTCTGTTGTTGCTAGGATAAGAATTTTACTCCCTTTTTTTTTGGACATTTCCTCCCTGCCATAGCATTTCTGGCTATTTTCACTTGGCCTTCACTTAGGATCTGAAATCTTTGGGCAGGGAGAATGCTTTCCCAATTCTAAGAGTCCATTTTTGTTTTCAGAAATGCTACCCATATGCAGGAGCTGGATGCAGGAGAAGAGGCAAGATGGTGCATCCTCCTCCCCATTTGGTGCTCTATTTAGCTGGAAGTTTGACCTGACTTTGCCCTCACTTGGATTCCTGCACTGGTTACATGGGAAAATAGCACCTAGGCCAATAACCCACTCTGCTTTCATGGTCATCCATGTCCAGGCCTTCTACTGCTACAGACAGTAAAAGCAGCCAGTGAAGAAAACATTGCTTCCAAATAAAGGGAAGTAAATGACTTAGCTGGAAAACAAAACAGAAAACTTGCTAACTGTTGCAGTTCATCAGGAAAAAAACCCTCAACACAGAGGTGGGAGAGACCATCAGCATCAACAACTCAGGCTCTGAGTCAGCCCTGGATGTTCAACTGCAATGACACAGTCCCAGTTCCTCTATTCAATACTCTACCATGGAGCTGAGCCTTCATCTCATGATGGGCAGAAATGGTGATATGGGTCCCATGCTGCATTTCCTCCAGTATTTCAAACAAAGACTTAGGCACAGGTGTAGGTAGTATTCTGACCCAGGAACAGGGGATGGAAAGGAGGCACACAAACTTAGTGATTGTGGAACAGTAAAAAAAATCCAGCCTCCTACAGACACTATGAAGATTTTAATCTTTTAATTTGAAAAAGAAAAGGTGGGAGGTAAGAGCACTAGGATTGAAAGGCAGAGTTTTATAGCTCAGCAGAACACACAGACCTCTTGAACTAAGACACCAAGAGAGAGCCTTTATCTGAGAAGAAAATGTGGAGACTTTGCAAGTGAGCCCAGCAAGCTACTGGCACAGCTTCTATTAGCTTCTAACAGACCCTATTAACCTTTGGAAGAAATATTTGCAAGAAGCCTGAAATTTGTCTAAAAATAAAGCAGCCGTATTTGACTATTAATTGGCAGCAGAGGTAGAATAAATGAAGCAAAATCCAAGTATGTGTCTCAGTAAAGATAACAAAGCAGTGAGAGTTGGACAAGGCAGCAGAAATCTGGGTTTCATGTGATATTTGCATATGAGTGGGGTGCTGGGACTCCCACGCTGGTTGATTTAGAACTAGTCAGCAGTTAGTGGAGCCTAGAGAATGATTCAGTTACCTCCAAAGAAAACACAAGGCATGATTCAGATGTCATTTACAATGCCTTTGAGGAATCTAGACATCTCCATTGGGCTGTCAGATATGTCACAGGATCTACAGGGGATCCCAGGTCACCTGTACTGACTGCTGGAGGCAAGGCAGATACCCAAGGGCATCTCATATGGCACCAGAAGGCTAAGTTGAAGCAGTTAAATCCATTTGAAAAAGTATCCTCCTGCCTAGGCTCCGCTGTTTGTCTTTTCTTTACTAGCTATATTGGGAAATAAGATAAATTGGCACCCAGCTTACATATGGATACCTGCATTTATGTATCCAGAGCTGGATCTTGCCAGAAAAGCCTGGCTAGGAAAGGCAGGATATTTGTCCTTACCCAGGAGGTTGACTACAACCTAAAATGCACCGTAACTTGCAGTGTTAATAAAAAGAAAGGGACCTGGAGGTGCACTGTGCTATCCCTGCCAGGGCAGAGGTGGGAGCAGAGCATGTGGGACAGGCAGTACTCTGAGTGCTGAAACCACAGTGCATCTGGAACACAGGAAGACCAAGAAGCCCCAAGTCATGAAGTCACTGCCTTTAATCAAGCTTCTGCCTCTTCAGCTGGAAGTATTGACCCTCCCAGCCCCAGCCATCCTTGGTGCCAGCCAGTTAAGCTGTTTTCTCAAGCACAGCAATGGGCTGTGTGCAGATCATGGGCAGATACAGTGCCTCAGGTGAGAGGTCTGGTTTCCAGGCAAGGGGTCGTAATTTGTAACAGTGCTACCTCTCTTTTTCAGTTTTGGCTAACCAGATCTGAAATGCTTAGGAAGCTTGGGTCAGTCTTGAGCTGTTCAGTTTACAAAGCCCAAGTAACTTATGCCTTAATTTTCTATATCTGTGAAATCAGGGATATTGGTTCAGGTCTTCTTTGTAAATTGCTTTAGGATATCATGAGAAAAACTTTCATGCAACCTTCCAAGAGAAAAGAAAGATCTAATAGCAGTTAGTGCTAGATCAAATGCAAACTTACAGAAAATCAGCTAAAAATTGGTCATTTACTCTTTTGTAAAACCACTGAGTCCTCACCGTCACTATTTTCCAGATGTCAACATGGAGACACCTTAGACAACAACTTGTGTAGCCTGTTGATTTAGGAAGCCACAAACTAATGCTGTTTGAATTTCTTTACAAGTGGAAAATGTTGGACTTTAAAATTGAGCCTCTTACTAGATCTACAGTTTCTAATTTTACAGTGAGAGTGTTGGGGCCACTTAAAGAAGGAAAGCCACAGAAAAGCCTCATTTTTTCATGTCTAGATGGGGAGCCCTCGCTCACCTGGGTACTTTTAAGCAGAAGACAGACTCTAATGGTAAACAGTCCATGTTAAAATTTTGTTAGGAAGAAGGAGTGTCACACATTATTTCTTTCGAAAGAAAATTGTGGTATCTGGTTGAAAACAAATTAGCTGAACCTTTTACCTTATAAAAACCTTATACCTTTCGAAAAAGAATCATAAATAAAAAACAAAACAGGCAAAACTAGACTTGGTAAAATGCATAGCTTCTAACTTAACTGAAAAATTCAGCAAATTTTATTCTATAGCCAAGAGTAATTACTGGTTTGCAAGCACACATCATAGAGGGTGCTGCTGGAGAGGGTGCAAACAATATTTCAGGAGATTTCCAGAGGTTGTTTATCTATCTAGCTTATCTGTCCAGTGAAATGGTGAAATTCCAGTTGGGAGAATTTGGTCTCTTGCACCAAACTGTGTGCCCAGTTTTTGACTAGGTACCATTATCACGAGCTCTTTCAGCATGGAGAGAAGCCAAGCCACCGCCTATCTGGGCTGAGGTTCGTAGGACAGAGCACCCATGAGTTGTGGGCAAGGAGAGCCACTGTCGCTGTGATGGTCACTGCACAGGACCACTGCCCTGGCCAGAAGGGCTGTTCTCCGCTTGGGGTCTGTAGGGCCTTCTCACACCCTTCTTCATATTGTAGACATGGCATGGACAAAGATCTTCACTTTTACTTCTGTGCTCACGCTCCCTTTTGCACGGCATGTATTAGTGACGGCCTTGTTACCCAGCTGCTGACCTTTTTGCCCTGTTTGCTGAACATATGTATAGGCTGTAGCAATTTATCTGGAAGAGGAAATCCCAAGTTTTCTAGGGTGAAAAGAAGCATTTACAGGGCTAAAGAGGAGGTTAGGAGGGCATTGGGAGTTGAGGGTGTTTCTTCTATAGCCTATACTTACAACCTACTGAATATACATGAGTTTGGGGAATGTACTAAGTCTAAATTGGAATGGCTACAAAGTAAATCTTCCCGTTCATTGCTCTTTAAGCATTCAACTTGCTTATGAGGTCACAGCAAAAAACACTTGTGACAAGATGGAATTTGACAGATTACTTCTGTGGTTTACCAAAATATCAAGTCATGCTGTGAAACAATGACTCTGCATTTTAACCCCAGGCAGAAACTTGGGCAGTTTCTCCTGATTAAGTTCTTGAAATATGACAGTGTTACAGACCTGTTCTTCTATATGACAGGACATAAGAGAGTTTGCAATTCTTATTTTGAACTTGTAAAACTAATTTTTGTATTACATTTTGTCTTACAACCATTCATTTTACATGCTCTCATTCCCTTAGTAAATTTTATTTAGCCTGGATCTAAAATCAAAATACTAGTAGAACATAGATAATAATATTGTTCTCACAATAATGAAGTTCAAGTAGTTATAGCCATTTTTCAGTCCATGTGTTTTCATCAGCCTCTGAAGTTACATTTTGTTGCTATCTATTAGAGAAAGTGCTACCCATTATTGAAGGACATAACTATATTCAAGTTTAGCAAAATTTACCAGTGAATTTTCAAAGGCCACCATATATATTCCTTTCAGAAAAAAAACCAAAACAAAAAAACCCAAATGAACAAAACCAAACCCAAAACAAGTCAACAAGCTTAAACATTCAAAACTAAGCAAGTAAACCAATCCATAACAATGAATTAAAGAATACTAGAATGAGAGCTGCCACTTATCAAGATGTTCTTTAGAGGCAATGGAGAGACATAGGCACCTCCTGTGGCAATTCATGGCATCCCTAAGATAAGAATTGTAGCTAAATGGGATGACTTGCTTTCAGATGTCATGTTATTGAATCAAAAGAACAGAAATGTGTATCTTAGAACCAGATGCCTGACTTTTAGATGGTGACAGATAGGTGTCCAACCTTATCAACCATCATTACAGCTAATTACATTCACGGAAATCACTTCAAAACAGTCAGACACCGCTTACGGCAGCAGTGCTGAAGACATGCAAATAATGGCAAAGGGTTTCTCATGCCCACTATATGCAACTGTTTGGATGTCACTCAATCTCTATTGATGAGCTCTTCATACCTTTTGGTGTCTCATTTTCAGCTTTTACATAGAGTTTTATTACAGTAAAATGTCACTTGTCCTGATACGCTGGGAAACCAGTCTTACCCAGCTGGCTGAAAATATTATAAATACCTAAAGATGTGTTAAATGTTTTCGAATAAACTTTTTCTAAATCATCCATTCCATGATTGTTTGGAACTAGAAGAGAAAGATATTTTTCTGATTGCAGAAGCAGCTTTTGTGTCCAGCACTGAAGTGCCTCTTGGAACAGTGGCATTGCTCAGCACAGACTCAGATGCTAAAATTTCTACTGCTTTCTTTATCAGCATTCAGAGATGCAGACTTGTTTACTGCCATGTTGTGATGATGGTACACTACAGAGTAGTAAGTTGGAATCTCATTAACTGGAGGATCATATGTAACCACATTATTTTCAGAAGCGAGCTGCCTTCTGAATATTGTTTTCTATATCCTTCCTCAGCCTAACCACAGGGAGGTCAGCATCAGGATAAACAAACCTTATGCAAATTCTGGTATCCTGCTTTTATTTCTGTGCATGTTTTCATGCTTCTCTTTGGGCTTACAACTGTATCAACACAGCAAGGGCAAGAGATGCTTTCTGAGCCTGGCACACTGTAGCTACTTGTTCCAGTCCTCCTGATGGCATTTATT
This sequence comes from Machaerirhynchus nigripectus, assembly GCA_013397975.1. Lineage (NCBI taxonomy): Eukaryota > Metazoa > Chordata > Aves > Passeriformes > Dicruridae > Machaerirhynchus > Machaerirhynchus nigripectus. The sequence goes on from VZRQ01000586.1 coordinate 2,657,717, forward strand.
GTGCCTGCTGTGCAGTCTGTGGCCATGTGAGCACTTGTCAATCATTTCTGTGAAGGCTGGTGGCCTGACCTGGCCTCTGAGATGTCTGACTTTGCTAAAGTAGTGATCACATATCTTTTCTACTGCTTGCTGTCCTACTGGAATAAAACATATGGTAGAGAGGAGTAATGACATCCGAAGTCATTGTTGCCCATTGCTACATGAAGGCATGTCTAAGCCCTGTGGTTAATTTAGCCAAATATTCAGAATTCATTGATCAGAATCCAAACCATTTTAATGACATCTTAAAAATAATGAATGCACTAATTCTTCCCTATAAGCACTTGTGGATTTTCCAGATTTTCTTTGCAGCTAGGAAGGGTAGGTATTAAATAGAGATTCTGTTTATTCTAAGATTTCGCAAGTACGAGTTACCAGAAAACACCCAAAATACTAAGACATTGTACTACACTGCAACAAAGAGAGAAGGTCTGAATATTTATCCACATGTTTCAGTTAATAAGTAGTTATTGATGACATAACAGATTTTTTAGACTAAGCTGAAGTGTGTTTTCTTACAAGATGAGTTTGGATGCCTGAAATAAAGCATTTTCTTACACCTTTTATATTCCAGTCACGAAAATTCAGCAGGGGTGTAAGTATTTTTCCTGAAGTTCATTAAGTTCGAGCATGATCTGCAGATATTTGTCTGTCGGTTGCTTGTTTTTTATCGAAGATGCTTCTGAAAGATGCTTTGGTGAAATGTGCCTTTTCTTCAAGGAGATCTAAAATCTTGAGATTGTGGAAGAACGTTTCTTGTTAAATCCATCTTTTTCAAAAAGAGATTTGAACAGTTTTTCTCACATTGTGTGTTTATTTAAAGTGCAAGAGTGTCACTGCCCCAGGGCTCAGCTTCTATCTTCTTTCTTTCTCCTGGAATCCAGGTATCCAACCAGAATGCACTCCAACAAGTTAGCTATCTTCACAAGCAACATCAAAATTAATTGCAACAACATAAAAGGTTTCTGATATGTCTCTTCTATCAGAAACAAGATGAATGACAACCACAGCAGTAGTGACTAGAGGAGCTGCTCCAAAAGCCGTCACCATTGAATCTGTTTTAAACTCACATATATATATTAATAAAGTATTGAGTCACGATATTTAAATTACTGTTTCTCCTATGTTCATAACTGAATATTCTTTCTTACAAATACAAATTCCTTTCTTACTCTTTGAACTCAAACCACTTCTCTACTGGCCGTACCACCACATGAGAGAAGATTTTCACTGGGTTGTACAAAGGCATCTTCATAGGGTAGGTCTTGGCAGTGGTGTAAAAGACCAAGCTGTAGGCACAGAGTTTTTAAGTGCAGGGCAGGCCTTACACAAATTATTTAAATATGTTTTTCTATTTTTGAGTGACATATGGACGGGTAAAACTGAGAACCTGAGACTGAGGTGAGATTTTCCTCAGTCTGAGATATCGTGAATTCCTATAGTGTTCTGGGTTTATCAGTATTCAAGCAGAGGAATAGATGGCTGTAGTGGGTTGACCCTGGCTGGATGCCATGCACCCACCAAAGCCACTCTCTCACTCCGCTCTGCAAGTGGACAAGGAAGAGAAAATATAATTAAGGGTTCATGGGTTGAGATAAGGGCCGGGAGAGATTACTCATCAAATACCGTCACAGGCAAAACAGGCTTGAATTAGAGATATAAATTGAATTTATTGCTGACGAGATCAAAGCAGGATACTGAGAAGTAAAATAAACCCTTCAAAACACCTTTCCCCCACCCCTTCCTCCTTCCTAGCTCTACCTCCTCCCCCAGAGGCACAGGGAGACAGGGAATGGGGGTTATGATCAGTTCATCACCTGTTGTTTTTCCTGCTGCTCAGGCTGGGGAGCCGTTCCCTTGTTCCACTGTGGGGTACCTCCCACAGAAGACAGTTCTCCATGAATGGCTGCAACAGGAGTCCATCCCATGGGCAGCAGTTCTCCTCAGACCGCAGCAGCATGGGTCACTCTTCCACAGGGTGCAGTCCTGCAAGGACAGGCTGCTCCAGCTGAGGATCCTCTCTCCATGGGCCTCCCACAGGGTCACAGCCTTCTCTCAGGAATCCACCTGCTCCGGCGTGGGTCTCCTCCAGGGACTGCAGGTGGATCTCTGCATCCTCATGGTCCTCCACAGGCTGCAGGGGCACAACTGAATCACCACGGGCTGCACCACGGGCTGCAGAGAAATCCCAATTCCGGTGCCTGGGGCACCTCCTGCCCGTCCTTCTGCACTGACCTTGGTGTCTGCAGAGTTGTTCCTCTCACACATTCTCACCCTGCTCTTCTCTGGTCACAACTACAACTGAGCTATAACTTTTTCGTTTCTTCTTAAATCTGTTATCACAAAGGTGTTATCACCATTTCTAATTGGTCCAGCAATGACAAGGGCACATCCATCTTTGGAGCTGCCAGGGATTGGCTCTGCTGGACATGGAGGAAGCTTCTGGTAGCTTCTCACAGAAGCCACCCCTGTATCCCACATGCTACCAAAACATGGCCAGCAAAGCCAATATAATGGCATCTAATAGGCATTAATTAATTAATCTTAATATCCTAAAACAAATTTAAAGGGTTAATCCTTATAATTCATCCCTTTGAAGAAAAGAATAAAGTAGTATGTCCTTCCTGAGGGTGACTGAAAGCCAAGACTCTTAACACAAGTCTGATGTCTGGTGTTCACATACAGCAATCAAATTCAGTTAATTGTGACTATTCTGAAAGGATTTTTCAATTTTAGTCTACATATTTTGATCTCATCAGGTCATGAGTCATCATTTTCTGTTATGGTGCTGTATTTTTTCCACTATTTTCCTTTCGCACTTGGCTCATGTGTATGACAAGCTGGAAATGTGCATTCCACAGTGAGTGACAGCACTTGTCTTAATCGATGGAAATTGACTGCGAGCCACCCTTGCACAATAGCAAATGTGAACTCTCCTGCATTTTTGAGGAATAAAATACTCTCTTGTGTTGAAAAAAAATGGTAGAAGCAGCCCTTTAAATTAAAGCCACAGGCTGTAGGGCTTCTAAATGCAAAAGCTTGTTTTGGATCCTAGGTGATGAGCCGAACTGAGGAAGGAGAAACTTAATCAGATTGCCCAACTTTTTTTCTCTTGAGCAAACTTATTTTCAAATCTTTTTCTGAAGATTGAATCCTCGATTGTTCAAGGGTGGTATAGTCCTCAGAAAGTGGATTAGAGAGAGCTCTCCATTTGGATTAATCTTGGACTATGTTGACAGACTTTTGCCCTTGCTTGTAGATTTGAAGTTGTCTACAGAAATTTTTGAACCTTCCCAAACCGTCCACAGGGTAGGAAAATAGACCTGCAGGATGCCTGATCTTTTAAATCAGCAGTAAAAGTGAATGGGTAATTTCTAGTACTTTTTTTTTCTTTAAGTCTTTGTGGTTTTCCCCATTCAAAGCAAGAATACTCTCCTTATATATAAGGAGATATATAGATAATATAAGTGTTCAGCCAGTCCACAAATGCTTATCTGGTTTTGTACTGGGAGAGGGGTCATGGTATTGGCTGGAGAACCTCCAGAATGGTCTGCGTGGCTGTCTTGATCAAAATGTTTTAACCAAAGTAAAGCCTCACAAATTCCAAACTGTAAATTCAGACATCATAGGTGCTGTAATCAGTGGAAGGTTGTACTTACTATAACCAGCAGTGTTGTCAGACTCTAACTGTGCTGAGGGTAAATGCTTCAAAATAGAAACTTTCCTCATGGTAAAATGAGGCAATTCAACACAACATTGACTATTTGCTTTACTATTCAGCCACCTGGCCATTAGCAATAAAGAATCATATCATTAAATTAGACTTGGTATGCATCTTTTGATATTTCGCAACATGCTCAGAAATACTTTTCCTTTCCAAAAAGAGAACAGTGAACAAAATTACATCACCTCTATATGGGCAGACCATATTTGGCATTTCATTTCTTCAGGTAGTAACAGCAAGATAGCAACTCATTTTTTTTTTTAACTATACAAGATGATCCTAGAGTAAATGGGGAAAATATTTCCTTTTGTCAGAGAATGGAAGAAATTCTTTTATTTTAATGAAGAAATGTCATTTAATTGCTGGATCTTGCCTTTTTCCCTCTATCATGTTAGATATGTTGTCCTGAATGTAATTAATTCTAACTGAAATAAAGTACTTTGATTTGAAATGTTGTTAATTGAACTTGCCAGCTAACCAAGCTTTTAAAACCAAATAAAATAACCCATAAATTAAACAATAACTGACATGGAAGTCATTGGTATTGCTCATTAGAATTCTACTGCCAAAAATCTTTGGTTAATTTTAAGTGTTTTAAAGTAGATAAAATGCAATGCAAAAAGATTTTGATGTCTCATTGCAGCTAATGTCATGAAAAACCTCAGGTTTAGTACTTTTACTGAAAGGAAGGAGGCAATCAGTTACAGCTGGAGTGTTTGAAGCCGGTTGTTGGGACCAGTTTACAAACCCAAGCTGCATTGCCAAGGAAGAGGTAGTTTAAATTTGTGTATGTGTTTTTTCTACATTTCTTAAATGCTCATGAACCTATTTGAATTGCAAGTTTCTCACTATGGTCCAATACAAAACGTCCCTTAGTTGATGCATGCAGTAATTATTTGCAGGGCTAGAACAGAGTTAAAAGTGCAAGAAGAAGGCTGTTATGAAGGATTTATGACTTTTTTCTGTCTTCAGTGAGTGAATTAAATCCAGTCTGTAGTGTCAGCTTTCCTTAAAATGGACAGGACTGTGACTGAATATTAATGAAGCACCAGCTGTGGTGGATGCACTCAACCCCTTAACCAAACCAGCAGTAGTTTGGTACAAGCTCCAAAGGAAATAAAGCCATGTTCTGTAGCTGGGCCAAGAATCTCCCTAGGAAACTCACAAAGAAGTGGAGTAACACATTGAGCATTGAAGCTTTTGCATCTCTGGTTTCTGTGTAAATCATTCTATCTTGATTATAACTTGATTTTCATCTGTATATTTCTTCCACGTAGCAGGTAATAGAATGAACCTTGCTGTCAGAATTTTTTTAGTCATGCTTTTGCAACATGATCTTAAAAGCACTTTTTCTAATCTCTTTGACAGTGGTTCCTTAAGTGATCTAGATCACTCGCCTGATACAATTTGGCATAGTCAGCAGGATCCTAAATCAGGACTCATGACACCAGCAGACATGGGCAATATAACTGAAGATGAGAAGGAAAATTCAAATTTGCAAGGCAGATCAATGCCACACTGCATGTAACTTCTACACTGTTGTTCCTGCTCATGGAAATTAAGGTCACCATCTAACAAGCTCCAGCAGCAATTGTTTTGGAGAACTTCAGAGGGAAGCTGTTTGGTTCCAGTCATATTTTCTATCTCTGAATGAATTGCTTTCTTCTCCCATGAGTGCAAACATCAGAACAGATTAAAAGTTTCTTTTATGTTCCTGTTCTTCTGCAAGCAACCTGGGAAGTGATGGTATTTTTCTTTGAGACCCTGAGCTGAGGCAGCAGCACCAGGGAGCTAGCAGACCAGAGCCCAGACTGATAAGAGAGAACTGTAGTCATACTGTAAACCAGGGCCCCACTTCTCCTTTCTATTTCAAACCTGTGCCATAATATTTAATACCCCTGTCAAAATTATTAACTCCTTCAGATAGTCATACCTGCCTCCCCTAGCTCTCTTCAATGGAAGTCTGGAGGCTTTTCAGTCAGACAATTTTTTTTTTTTTCTTTTTTTTTTTCATAAAATATTAAGGAAAAGGTTATTTTTAATTCCCAAAAATAGGACTCTTGCTATTATGAAATTTGGGCAAAACTATTTAGTTGCTGCTGTTTGTCATTCCAGGGTTGTTCAAGTGCTGGATGAAGTTTTTGCAGCAGAAGGTCTTGTGTGCAAGTGGAGGGAGGGGGCAGATATGTTGTGCTGAAGTTCTGTGGAGAGTATGTGCAGAAGGTAAAAATCAAAATCTAATTACAAGTGTTGGATGGAAAACAACTTCCCACTTTTATAAAATGGAGAAATCAATGCTTTGCATTCTTTTTAGCTTATGTTTTCAAAGAACTGCACAATGTCTGGAGCTCGAAGAGGCCCCTGGAGGTCATTGTACCCAATATTCTGCTCAAGCAGGGCCAACAAGAGCCAGTTGCCCAGGACCATCTCCTGATGGCTTTTGACTATCTCCGAGGTTTCAGCCTCCACAATCTCTGGGCAAGCTGTGCCAGTGCTCTGTTACCCTCACAGTAAAAAATGGCTTTCCTGATATTTAGAGGGAACCTCCTGTGTTCCAGTTTGTCCTGTCACTGGGCACCCTCCCTTCAGGTATTTATACACATTGATAAGCCCCCTGAGCTTTATCTTCTCCAGGCATAATAGACCCAGCTCTGTCAGCCTTTCCTCACAGGAGAGATGCTTCAGCCATTAATTGTCTTTGTAGCTCATTACTGGGCTCTCTCCAGTAGGTCCATGTTTCTTGTGTACTGAGGAGCCAGGAACTGGACTGAGCACTCTAGTGCTCACACTTTGGCCTCACCAGGGCTGTGGAGAAGGGAACAATCACCTCCCTCATCCTGCTAGCAGCACTTCTGCTAATGAAGCCCAGGACACTTAATCACCTTTTCAGAAACTGCACATTGGTGGCTCATGTTCAGCCTGGTGTCCACCATATTCCCCAGGCCCTTTACTGCAAAGCTGCTTTTCACCTGGGTGATAAGAAGCACATTTTGCAGAAACCTAAATACTTTCTTGGCAAAAAGACGTGGCTGGCTTATATTATTTCAGGGGAAAATGCTAACAGCCCACTATTGTCTGCTCTCAATGATAGTGCCCTCCTGGAAAGAAAACCTTGCAGATGTCTGTGACAGCAGGGCAGATTGCCATGAAGAGCTGTTTCAGGTCTCTGTGCAATACATTCCCATGAAAATATCAATAACAAAAACTTTTCCTGTTGATTAATTGTTACAGCCTTTTCCTACCAAGCAAGGGCTTCTCCTGGCATGTTCTTTGCTCAGTAGCAGCCCTTAGATAAGGCTGATCACAGGTTTGCTTTTCCTTTTAGCTCATGATGGCTTTAAGTATAATCTCCTTTCATAGCACAACCCCTGTGCTTTTTCACTAACTGGCATAATCTCACTTTTGCTATACCTCATGGTTACACTCTGTGTAACTCATAGAAATGAGTGCTATTTTGCTTTAGATTCCTTCAAAGATGATAGAATTATCAATGCCCTTTAAAGGTACCATGGACATCTTTTTGTAAGTTATTAGGTATATTTAAGCCTGCCATCATCAGGATAACCTACTTGTATTAGTCAAAAAAGGAAAGGAAATAAGGTTTTTGCAGTTGTTACTCAACTGACACCCAGCACTTAGAACCTCCTCCTGACTGTATCTCCTCTTACCAGTCCTTCAGAAACCCCTTCTAGGGGTTTCTTCATTATGCTTTCAATGTCTTAACCAGTTTGTGTTGTTGGCATCTAACAAACAGGACCAACACCAACATATTTAAATGTATTTTACAGCTTGGCCTTTGTTTCCAGGATACGCCTCTAAATTCTTACATGGTATTTATACAACAAAATTCTTTTCAGAGAGGGGCAATCATTGCTACCCACCCTTGTGCAACGCTGATAGGCTGTTCTGCCTGCTTGATCACTTACTATTGAAATATATAGTGTTTACATGCATCAAAGAAGTAAAAGCCTTACATAAGAATGAGAAAGCCATTCAGTGAGAACCAAAAAGGAAAAGGAAAGCTGAAATATTTAAGAAAGAACACATAACAGCGTGGAGGTTCAAAGGCAAAATACTGGATCCTGTGCCTCATCTTCTAAGAAGAGCTACAATTTTTGCCACCTTATTTAAAATATGTTTTCGAAAAATTCTTTGAAAAGATCGTTTTAAGCTTCTTGGGTATGTTTTTCAAACATGCAGAGAATTTCTAAGTGCTTTTGCTCAAGCATCAGGCTTATGTGCAAAATAATCCCCCAAACGCAACTCTCTTGGAGGCGAAATTCATGTGTTTCTTGCTTTGCCCCCAAACAAATGCTCTTGCATGAGTCATTTATTGTGGAACTATTAACCCTCATTGAAATGCACATCTAAACTGACACTTAACCCTGATTTTTTTTAGCAGCACATGAGGGTGTGGGTGATACTTATTTGGATAGCACCTTGCAGCCTGGAGGCTTTAAAAGTGTTTTATTTACATAATGTCTCATTTATTTTGTTAGAATTGCACTCTCCCCATCACTGCTGTGATCTTCTTTGGCATAGAAAATATCCAACAGCTGTTTATCAGCCTACAGAAATGCTGTGTAATAAGAAGTAAAAAGAGATTGTGCATCTCACTGAAACCATGGAGTGAGTCAAGAAGGAACACCATCAGGAGAAAAGAAGGAAAAAGCAGTCAATGCTCTTCCAACTTTCATTTGTACAGTCCTGCAGGTCACTGGTAGGCAGAGAATCAGATGGGAAGTAAGCATTCACTGTGTTTCCACCCATGGTTTGTACAGCCCTGCTGGTCACCGGCAGGCCCAGTGACTAAGGCACGGGAGCCATCCTGGGCACTGTGTAGGGAGCAGTATTTTACATAACCTGAAAAAACAAATGCATAAGCCCAGATTCTGAGAAGTGACACATTCTTTGGCTGTGGAATAGAAGGTATTTTTAAATGGAGTGGAGCCTGTGGGTTTTTTTCAGAAGCAGATACCTATTAGGGAATGAACACTAATTTCACCACTGGGTGCAAACCAGTAACAACCACAGGAGAGTCCAAGGAGCAAATTGTCGGAGATAAATTGCACAAACCTTTAGAAATTTCACACCTTCTGAAGTAGTTTTCATTTTTTAATTTTTTTTTAAAAATAGATTAGTATTTTTCTTCACCTTTGATTAGTATAACAGCACAGGAGAAACATCAAAACTTTATTAGTTGGAGTGGCTGGGTGATCTTAGAGTTTAAACATGTTAGATTACCTCATGTATAGTGAGACAGATATTTACAGAACAATAGGTAAAACCACTGCTGGTATCTTACAGGTGGGAGAATATTTGTGCGTAGAGAAATGCAGTAAAATGTGAGTTGTGAAAATTTTAGCTCTTGCTAATTATAAGAGACAGAATTTATGAAGCATAGTATTAAATCCTGGGGGGAATAACAGAAACTTTACTAAAAGATAATACATTGTTCAAGCTACAGTGTAAGTAAACACGTTGAAAACCAATTCATGGGAACTTGCCTTGACATACAGAAAAGAGAGAAATTTAACTGAGCAGACATTGGGATGGCAGGCTTTCTTTCTTCAGAAAGAACATTTAGAAACAAGTACTTTGCCATTTATCATTATCAACTGTAATTGAAATTGGGGCAACTCAACACTTTGCTCTGAAACTGTGAAAGCTGTGTCATCAGGTATTGGACTAATAAAACAGAGGGCCTTAATGTTCACTGACAAGAAAGCTTTGGAGTATTTAACACACTCCCTCATCAAAACTCTAGGTAGTTTATTAAATATGATGGTAGAATATCTGTGTAGGGGGAGAAAGAGCCTCAGCCATAGATTTTGCATCTTTTTTAGTAGTGCATCCCTTGCAAAGGTCTTCCAGGTGCTCGTGTCACAGATACATGCCAATAATTTTTTTTGGGATTCTAGCATCAGTCAGGCATATTCAACTGATTGCAAGAGAATGATAGAATATCTAAATTTTAGAGTGCCAAATCAATTTAGCTGTTATGTATAAAGACTAGTGCTTAAGGAAAGACAGAGATACCATTTGTAAATTATTCTGGTTCTCCAGGATGACTTTTTTTGTTCAGTGGTTTGAAGAGTGGCTGCTCTCATCTATCTTTCTTGCCTGATGACAGAGACTTGCAGGAGGACATGATGGCTTGCTGTGAGCCTACAGCCTGAAGAATACTGGCTCTTTAGCTGGCTTTCCATTTCTAATTTTTTTTCTACTAAATCCTTTTCTTCTTCACCTATCAGGCTCTTCTGTTAATAACAACATTCAGATGAACTGCAAAGACTGATATAGAACGAGAGCTACACATTAATTTCAGCATATGGTCTTGAAATTTAAGGATGAGATATCTGAATAAGCAGTGTTTAGTCATGTCAGTCACCAAGATCCTCACTATGGACAAGCAAAAGCATTCATACTTCAGGAAGGTGATGACTTCCATCTAAAGACAGGGGTTTAAAGTACCTAGGTTGAATTGCCTTTCAAGGTGCCTGACTCTCCTCCATCAACTGCAGAGGAGATCAGATGACAAGCTTTCACTATGTGTCTGGGCTTTTGATGGCTAAAAATAAGATAATTTCTCAGCTGAAATGAGACAGTTCCCATCTTTGGAGTCCAGAACTGTTCTTGATTTTGTTCTCTTCTGGTGAGAGAGAGAGAGTTTGCATAATTAGCTGTGCTGAGGCAGGGGGTTCATCTCAACCAATACTGAAGAAAGATGTGACCTCTGTGGTTTCTTCAGTTCAAGAAACAGAGAGCTCCAAAGGATGAGATGAACACTTCAGAAAGATGGCGTGGATTGTTCTGTGATGATGTTATCCTCATCTTAAAGAAAAACATCTTTTGTAGTCAAATTTCTAAATGGTGAAAGTTAAGTGAGCTGAATCTCATCAGCATGACAGCTCAGATTGAAATGAGTCACTGTTATTGGGTGTTAGTGTCAAAGGAGGGGGGCTGGAGGGGTGGCCTCTGCGAGAAGAGATCAGGGGCTACACAGCCCATCCCAGCTGTCTCCAACAGACCTTCTGGCAAAACATGGCCAAGCTGTCAGTTCCTCTGGAAAAACATGTCTAAGAAAGGGCAGAACGCCACAGGGAGAGGAGGAGGGAACAAAAATTGTGAGAAAAAGCAGAGGGAACACAATACGTCATATGAGCAGGAGGAGGAGGAGATGCTCCAGGTGCCAGAGCAGATATCCCTTGCAGCCCATGAAGGATCCATACTGCAGCAAAGGAAAAACATGAGAAGGAGGGAACAGCAGAGAGCAACTTCTGTGTACTGATCAAAATAACCCAGCCCTGTGCTGCTTGCAGCAGCAGAGAAGAGGCTGGAGAGAACCTAAGTCTGAGTAAAAGGGAAAGAAAAGTGTTTTTTAAATGTCTGCATTTTTGTTTTCCATTACTAGAATTAGCAATTATGTTTTGGGGTTCAATTTTTTTGGTTTTTTTAATGGAAAATTTTAGTTAATTTTCCCAAAGTTGAGTTTGTTTTGACAGTAACTGGTAAGTGAACTCCCTGTTTTTTAACTGATGAGCTTTTTTGCTCCCTTTCTTCTTATTTTCTCCCCCACATCACCAAGGGGGTGGAGTGAGCAAGCATCTGGTGGGTGCTTGGGTGTTAGCCAAGGCTAACCCATCAAAGAATTTACCCTTTATTATTATAAATTAACCTAATGTGCCTTTTCTAGGAAAAAAAAATACTCCAAGTGTGCAATGTTGCTTTGAAAAGTAGAGTAAAATTCCACATGTGGTATCTAATACATAGGAGAGATAGATAAAATTCAGATAATGACAATATTTCCTTTTCCCAGATATTTCATGAGGAAAGATTAGAATAGTCTATGAGAAGGTGAAACAGCTTTGGTAATATCAAAATATTTCCAGATGTATGTGTAGAATATGTGAAAACCTATGCTAATATATGCACAAACTCAAGTGGCTGTCAGATTTGCATTGTAAGATGAATAATTGAATTGGGAATGTATTCTAGATTCAAAAATTCTAGTTTTCTGATTTTTCACTTGCTCTGAAGTAGCAGAACAGCAACAACCTTTTCAAAAACTGTAATAAATCAACTGGATTTTTTGGTTTTGATTTGGGGAGACAAAACATTTCATTTCCGATTTCACCTTTTCAAGGAAGTATGATTATAATAATTTTTACTTTAAAACAGCTTTTCAAAAATGTTAAAACAGGGCTTTTCTATATCACTGCATCTTTTCTCCTAAATGAAAGACTGTCGGTACTGATATATATATTAAAAACATGTCATGGTGGATGTGTATACTACTTAACCAGCAAAAAAGATTCTGATTAAAAGGTTCTGACTGACAGACCATTTATCTCAGGCCATCCTTTTAATCCTCTTTGCCATCAAGGGAAGAGCAGGTTTTCTGTTCAGAAACAGATGCAATAGCCTTCTTGGTTGTTGTCACAGCAGTCACCTCCTCTGTAGTCACGATGGTTACATTGCAAAAGCCGTGCTCATCCTTGCTGCTTGCTCTTCAGCTGTGTCTATTCCACCTTCTATCAGGACTCCCACCATACTGGCAGGGCTGCATTCCTTGTGAGGAATTCCTTCCTTATCCTTTTCTCACTGGGAGTGAGTAAAACCCCTCGTGCTTCCTTTCTAATAAGTGTAAACCCTGGTATGATCTGAGAACAGGAGCACCTTGCGGAGAGTGTTCGCTGGTCGCTGTCAGGTGCAAAGGAGGTATTTAGTGCACCGGACTGGAGCTCAATAATGCAGTTCTTGCAGGTGCCATGAGAACAGAATATTCAAAACCTGGGGATCTTTAGGTTTAGTTGCAGCTGGGTACTCCTGGGAGCAGAAAGTAGTTCTGTAGGCATTAGGACAGAGTAAAAATGGACAGAACCATCTGAATAGGATACACAAGGTGATTGCACAAGGCCCAGCTCAACAACGTGCTGTAAAGGTAAATCAACCTGAAGTCAGGCTGCTTTTAAAACAAGCTTATGTTGGTGGATCTTTTACATTTCTGCCATGGCTTTTCATTCCTTGTTTTGGGCCAGGACCAACACAGCTATTCTGAAGTGCCTCAGCAAACATATGGTGCGTGTGCTGTTTCCATCATTAACCAGCCAGGCGGCAGGGAATGGAGCGCCTGCTTGAAAACATTGTGGGAATGGGATTCCTTGTACATGGAGTGCAGGCGTCTGTGACTGAGACTGTTGATATGCCTCCTTGCCGGCTAATATCTGGACAGAGCCAGAAATTGAGTATTATAAGGCTGAAGTATAATTTTGACACACATCACCTGTCGATTCTCTTTGCCACTGGTTACATTTTCTCTTGTTAGAGCCTCCTGGTCACAGAAGCAAGCATTCATACTGGGCTTTTCCAACAGTGGTGCTGGTATTACAGAGCTGACACGTTGTGTGCATGCCGCCAACTTGTTGACAAAAAGAGAGAAATCCTTAATTTAATACAGATGTTTTAGTGCAAAAAGCGTCAGCAGCATTTCAGCCTTCTTCTTTCAGTCCTGTCAATCAAACATATCCTCTCCACCAGACAAGTTAACATGCCTTGGAAGAATGCCTGTTTTTGACAGGCATCCAGAACATGGTGTGATATTTTTTTTCTTATTTTTTATTCTCTGTTCCTTTGGCCTATTCATATGTCTGTTTGTTCGGAAGACTACAGCTCTCCTCATTCACTCTAGTGATGAATTCAGATGAAGTTTTGGCCACACCCCTAGTGCTTTACAATCTTTGTGTGTAAATGAGTAATTTTAGCTGCACGGCAGATCACTATGTACCTCTGAAATCAGATTTAAGTGTCAACATATCAGATAGGTATATTGGCATTTCTGAAAGTTTGATCTCAAACCATTAGTTTATTGACCCTTTAAAAAAATTTATTTATACTTTAAGAGAAGTAGTCTTCACAGCAAATTCTGACCTCACCCCTACCTTTTCCGTTTCCCCTTCTTCTTGATAACAAACCTTGTCTATTTGTACTTATTTCACCTCCTATCTTCTGTAAAACACCCCATTTAAAGCTGTAAATGGATCTGCCCTTGAATAGATGTTAAGACTTTGGTGTCCTAAAAAGGAAACGGATGTGGGAATGCACATTATGTGGGCCAACAGCAGTTTAGCTTTTTTTCACCAGACTTTTGTTACTTCCATATAATTAACTTTTATTCTCTCATTCATATATTTTTAAAATAGGAAAAAAATATGTCTGGAGACTACCTGATGATGTTGTGAGTTTCTAGCTGGTGAGGTTTCTCTAGCAGTAATTTCTGAATTCAATATAGAAAATCCTGACTAGGCCACCTGTCAGCAGGTAAATAACATATTTATGAGACTTGCGATCCAATTTCTAATTTATAATGTTTTTCAAAAAAGGAACTGGCCAAGGGACTCAGCTATGTTTTGACCTTGCTTATACTGAATGTTCCTAACTATAGGGAATTTGAGATCATCCTGATGAGAAGGAAGATTTCTTTTCTGTTCAGTGAGAATTCTTAGGTTGAGCTCTTTCTTCCAATAAATCCTGATATTCATCTTGCCTAATTCTTTGTGAATTTAATGCAGAAAATTCTTAAGGCAAACAAGATAGTTTGACTCACTGTAAGTTTATAATGAGTGATACAGGATTAAGTAATTCAAAGGGGGAAGAAACCATTTTGTTCTATGCTGGTTTTCATGGATTCCATGACAAAGGACTGAAGTAGCATGGTGGGCCCAAGATAGGTACATGGTTTTGGCAAGGGCCAATAAAGTTTTCATTCTGCTTCAGACAGAGCTGTCCTGATGTGAAATTTTATTTTTCAGCAATGTATTTGAGCATGAACAGCAGTGCTAAAAATATAGCCACTGTTGCATGCAGAAGCTTTGTGTCACGGTTTAACACTGGCCCAACGCAAGGCACCCATGAGAGCTGCTCACTCACCCTCCCCTGCCACGGCTGGGCAGAGGAGAGAGGAGAAAAAGAGTTAACGAAGTGTTCATGAGTGAGATAAGGACCCAGAGAAAACACTTCAAGGGCAAAACAGCCTTAACTTAAAGTTACAAAGTTTATTTGTTTATTTATTTATTTATTTATTTATTGCTAACAGAATCAGAGTAGGATAATGAGAAGTAAAATAAGCCCTTAGAACACCTTCCCCCCCCAGCCCCTCCCTCCACCCCACCGACAGCACAGGGAGGCAGGGCAGGGGGATTTGGTCAGT